>CM076580.1:955296028-955893528 GCA_034641835.2 Pinus albicaulis | reverse complement strand
ATTTGAAAATACCAGCCATTCCTTACAATTGGTCTTATAGATTGTTGGAGTTAATGCTTACATTACATATTTAAGAAGTTGGTTGAGAAATTCTCTCAACCTCTCTCTCTAAATTAGGAATACGTTGGATCTCAGAAACTCTATTTAATAGAGTAATCTGACTGTAATTTGTGTGTGTGAGTGTGTGTGCACATACACCATTTGTGCATAATATATGATTGAGTTTATGTAATTATGTGATTTCAGTAATTTTTATCATGGTATCAGAGCACAGGATCAGAGGCCTGTGTGTAATTGAGATTGTTGAGTTTGTTGAGTGATCAAGCATTGCAGGTGATTGAATGTGTTTATTGTAGTTGAGATTGCTGGAGCTGCAGCACGTGTGCTAAGCTGTAAACATGTTGGAGTGTGATATGGTCGCTGTAAGAAAGCCTCAAATGGTATCGATTCCGCAGAGGCCAAGATGCTATGTTTAGTTGCAGCCGTGGAAGGAGCATGGCCCGGCATGGAGAAGAGCCCATGGATCGAAGACTGGTAATTGTCATAACTTTTAGTTATTTCTATCAGCATGTGAGTAGCAAGAGGAGGTATATTACTTATTTAGGTGAGCAAGACGCGGTAGCCGAGTGCACACAACTGCAAGTCTGTGTGTTCTGCAAAAGCATCTGGGAAGAAAAGTAGTTATCAAAATGCAGTCGTTGAGCTAGTGAAGGAGTCAGTTTCAAAAGGCATTGATTTGGTTTACAACGGAGGCAGCATAGGGCACATGTGCCTCGTTGCACAAGTCATTCAGGAAGGCGGTTGCCTTGTACTCGAGGTCATTCCTAAGGCGCTCATGCCTGAGAGATCGCTGGTGTGCAGGGCCGGTGCAAAAACGGAATGCTTCCAGCAAAACATATTAAGGGCGCTTAACGTGCCGACAGTCATCCTGCCGCTACGCTTGGAAGCGGAAACATGAACCTGGATGCAGTATTTAGTAAAAAGCCCATCTATGTTTATGATTGTGGGCTTTATCGATAGATTCCCACTGCAGTGCCTACATTGGGATGTCGTAAAATTGTGATAATTATGGTGTGACATGACTACGTGATGATGATTTGGCGTCGCTGATGGCTGAGTTTTATGGTTGAATTTCCAGTGTTGAAATCTTTGTAGTTTATAAGTATTATAATTTATTTGTAAATTAAGTTATGATGAATTTCATAGAAAGTTTATGATGTAGTAACTGATTCTAGATACATTCTGTATCTAGACGGCTTTCCTAGAAAACTGGCGAGTACATTGGTTAGCACCTATGTATTTTGGTGGATGGGAGCTCGTCCATAGAATGACTAGGAGTTCAGTGATTGCAATCAATTGTTTTCGAAGAGATCAAGTGGCAGTAAGGCTCAATATGGATGGTTGTCCAGATAGCATGGCAGTTGCGGATCTAGGGAAGGATCCCTCATTAGCGGTAGACGTAGATGTGGTTTCCTAATGAGGTTATGTGACAAATTGGGATGTTGTCCAGTAATTGACTTCGGGAGGTCCTTGATTCGGGAGTTGAGGAAGCAAACTTGGGAATCCAACTTGCCAACTACACCTTTCCGAGGGTTATGAGGCAACTTGATGGAGCATCTACTAATAAGCTTGATTATTTTGTTATTCTTTATGTAATGTAATCATTAAGGGGGGATGTTGGAGTTAATGCTTACATTCCATATTTAAGAAGTTGGTTGAGAAATTCTCTCAACCTCTCTCTCTAAATTAGGAATAAGTTGGATCTCAGAAACTCTATTTAATAGATTAATCTGACTGTAATTTGTGTGTGTGAGTGTGTGTGCACATACACCATTTGTGCATAATATATGATTGAGTTTATGTAATTATGTGATTTCAGTAATTTTTATCATAGATAACATACAACAAAAGCCTAAGATCTTCCTAGTATCTTAATTCTATGAATATCATTGGGTGCGCTAGATATCGCCCATCAACTATAGGAATTTTTTGAATTTTCTAGGAGCAATACACCTGCCTCCAAACCTTTGTTGCCGAAAGACAATCAAGGCAAGAAGTAGTGCTCCAAAATGAATCACAATATAATCCAAAGTTGTCAAGTAGAAATTCATGAAGTCTTGATTAGCATAGAAATAAGGTATAACCCAGTATGCATCATATACATGTGTAAAGTAACGTACCAGTGTGATTCCGATGTAAAATTATGGTACCAAAATTATCATTTTTGTGTCACTGAAAGAGTTTACCATAAATTGTGGTAGCAAGAATCCATCGAGGATGATGCCTACATAAGCTCTAAAATCTTGCAACAACCCTTTATTATTATTATTCTTCGGAAATAAATGTATGCTATTAGAATTTGATGCCCCAAACAAATGAAAAAGAAGAAAATATATTAGAGCTCCAAAAGCTATAGAAATAACGTTTGTTTCCTAAAACCATGCGGTCTTGGCACATGCCACAGCAAGTTTGGCAATCCAAACTAATTGAAGAAGTCACAGCTGCAAAATAAATACTACGATCGTCATTACTAGAACTACAACATGATTCATTTCTAGCCACCCACCCCCAAAATTGCAAGGCATTCAACTTCCCCTTATGGTAGTTTATGAAAAATGCTTCAAAGTTGAGCAGCAAAGGAATCAGATGCCCTAAGGCAAGCTCAATGTGTGTCAACAAAGAGACAAATGGAAGTACATTTGGATGTTTCCTAATGTGCAAGAGCTGGGTATTGTTGGAATTTCTAATGATTCCTTAACAAACAAGGAAGAACAAATTTTCTTTGCCAACACAAAGATTTAAAAACAAATCTTGCAATTGAAGCATATAACATACATAGTGAAAACAAACACTGTATTTGCATTAAAAAAAAACTTCCTATCTTGTACAAACATCAAAACTGCAGTTCTGGTTTTCTCCTTTCTCTGCTCCACTGCACTACTACACACACAACTTTTTACTCGCCTCACTCTCGATATACATAGCATTACCCTACTCGACACACTAAAAAACTAAACTTACATTAGCTATATGAAAATAATGGCCGTAGCCAGTAAAAACCTAATCTAATTCAATTCCATTTAATATTTGTTCAATAACTCTATACTCGGTCATCAAAGTGACTCATTTCTACATTAAAATCAGCACGCTGTCCATATTAATCTTCTTACACAATACATCACTACAGAGGGACCTCATGATCTGGTGCCACCATCAGCATTGTGCTCCCACAGTGGATATCGGTCATTGATCTTTGGTCAAAGGATGTCGGGCGAAGTCAAATGTGGAGGCACCCTTTGGGTTAAACAACGGGGTGCTTGTGCCCTCGGGTTATTATTGATTTGAGATCAACGATGATCACTCCAGCTGATATGCATGGATGATAACATATCACATCAATCGACGTGCCCGCTTACTGTGCAGTTAAATGGAGCGACGATGTGCTATTGGTTTGAAGGAAAGTGAGTTGGAACTGATGGGGTTGCGGTTATTGCACAGTTGCGAAAGAGGGATGACGTAGGCAAGAGGGCATGCAATATCGTTTTGATTATTCAATGGTTGGTTGACGTGTACTAGCACGGTCCACCAAAACTTGTGTGGAGTGGTTTGTAATGTTCCAAATCTGGAACTTGCTACACCATTGGGAATATCTTAAGATATTCCAGAATTCCTTCTATAGAAAAAACACAAGTCCATTCAAGAGATTGACTGTTGAGGCATTTACCAGATATTTCACCTTCACAAGGAAGTGTGAGATCCAGAAGCTAGTTGGCCCTTCACAGACTCTGTCTATGGATATGCAATATTTCCACTTCGGGAATTTCTGTTGCAGGGTCCTTGAGGACGTTGTATAAGGAAGTCACTCCATAAATAAGGCAAACCACTACTGGGATTCCCTATTACATCTCTAATAAAACTCCCCTGCAGAATATGAGCTCAAGGAAATACATCTAGATGGGTTATTCACATCTCCCCAAACTAGATATCTAATACAATGCTCAATGAGAGAGCTTACAGCCATATGCAAAACATCAATCTGAAACTCTACAAATATCAATGTATCATGAGAGGTTAAATGCTATATCTAGAATTATATTAATATATCAGCAAGAATGTACATAAATATCATGAGGTATAAGGCCCTCAAGCTCTTAGAACTGATCTCCAATGAATAAACAATGAAATACATGAGATGGTGCTACTGCAAAAAATGCCAGAGGCAGTGACTGCGTAGTCTCTATGAGAGATGTAGCTACTGAATACATACAAAATGACAATGTGGCTGAAAGATACAAGAAAATGGCCCAAGTGAGGAAAATGGGCTCAATATGAGATTTCTAGCCAATCTCAGGGAGATTGCTAGAAATGTCAGATAAAATACAATAGTGAAAAACAAGTTGTCACTGTAACTGAAACCAAATGAATATGAGGTTTTGGCTGATCTGAAATGCTGATGCCCTCCTCTGATAATTCCCTCAAGGGAAAAAGGGGTTGATCCCCCTTCACTCAAAAGCACTCCTCCTATTGAGCACATGGATCTCCCTCAACACTGCCCTCATGGAATAATGGAGTTTCACCAAGTGACTATGTAGTAGGAGATGGTGAATGAGTGGCTTGATGCCACAGATTTGAAATATGGTCCAAGATCCCTCTCTACAGCTCCTCCAAAGAAGAGATCACTCCTCCACTGATAAAGCAAGTAAGGAGAGGCTCTATGAGTTCCTCTGCTGCTACCCCAGCAACAGAGCACCATCCTACTATAGAGATAACATTGCAACTGAAGGAGTGAGCTTGGAAAAATGCTGGAATGAGGACCCCTCCCGGGAACACCCCTAGTGCTCAAGAGCACTACAATCCTGCTAAGCAGCCCGGATGTGCAAGTCCTTGCCCTCACTACGAAATTTTTGAATCAAAGCATGAACAAATGAGCTTCTATCTTCTCTCTTATAAATAAAATGAACTCTCTCTCACCATAGGTCCCACAATTAGGGTTCCCATTCACTTTTGAATGCTTTCCCACCAAAATTGCATTGTCTTCTCAAACAAGCCACCCCTCTAAGACAACGTTGTTGACTTGGTCAAGGATGGCCAACTCAAGGTGATCCTCATCATGTTCACACCATTAGGTGTTTATTTCAGCTGCTTATTTATCCTCCTTCCTCATAAGGAGTATTATTTCTCTAACACCAAGGGTTTAAGGGGTCTCCTTACCCATTTTATTAATCAAAATAAAAATATGCCACCATAATGTTCCATTTTAGCTTGAGGCTAAAATTGGGAACATTACAGTCCTCCCCTCCCACATGTTGCTTGTCCTCAAGAAAATGCATAGAGAGAACAAAATTTATCCCCCTTCTTCTCTTGTGGCCTCCTCATCAACAATATCCACTGCTGCTCAAGATATGCTGTAATAAAACTATCCTCCAATGCCTCCTCCCCAAGTATGAAAACCAGAATGGTGCACCTTATGAAAAGATAGAAGGTGTAGGTGGAAATATCCATGCTGAACCATGGCCTCCTCAAGGTAGGAGTGACGCATGTGAAAATATAATCCCATTGGTGATCCCCTCACCCATTCTATTATCAAAATGGAAATCTTGTCCCCGGTTCTGTGCAATGTAATGGGGCTGAACGGAGAGTTTTGTTGCTTCAACCCAATAAGATATTTTCTCCTTCTATAGTACATATGGGGCTGCCTCTGTCCTTGGGCTGAAATAGTATGGCCTCCAAGAGTGGCCCAAGCTACCCCATCAAATATTCAACCATGAAATGCTTTTGCAAATTCTCCAAGTGGTTTGCGGCCCCACAAGAAAAGAAAACTGATAGTATGGAAATCATGGTTTGCCGATGGTATCTCCTGAAATATAGAGAATGTATAATGGGGAGAATAATGCTCCCAATGGGATATCCCAATGTATAATTCACTCTCCAAATAGTGCTCCCTGTGAATAAATTAGCATCAGCAATACAAGGTAGCATAACAAAATGAAAACAAGTTGTCACAAGACAACTAGAGAGTGGGTCACTACTCCTCTCATGGGACCAACGCAGTGAGCCTCTTGCCTATATCAAAAATATACATAACAAGTGCTTTCCCAACCACTTGTTTTCTGCCACACACATCTCAAAAGATAGGAACATGAAAATATAAATTGTTGCCAATGGTGCACACCAAGGAGCATGTGGCTCCCTCTACAACCACCATAAGAATGGTCCATTCTTCTGCTGAAAAGTATACAAATGCATCCTTGTACATTATGCAAGAAAAAACAACTCTTCTTGACTCATCATACTGCTCAAACAAGAAAGGAAAGTACAATACTAAATATTAGATTATACCTTTTCCAATTTGTACTTGAGCTCTTGAGCTGAAATGGTCCAACTAAGAATTTCCCTCTACCTCCAATGAGTAGGGTAGTGGTTGTGAGGTTATCTCCACCATAATCAAGCGGGCTATGCATCTCTCCCAATGTTTATAGGTGCCATGATGAATTCCCTCCAAAGTGAACTCCTCTAGCAAGGCAAAGTATGCATCCAAGTGCATAGCTAGGGAGTCGTCAAATGCTGCATGCAAATAATTTCTCCTTAAGACTAGAAACTCTAGCCAAGAAGAGTCTGCCATGATGATATATGATCATATCATCCACTAAGTATCTGCCATCTCCATCAAGGCCATCCAAGAATCATGCATGCACCAAGATCCTGGGGAATACTCAACCAAAGCTGAGTCCTCCATCCTGGATCAATCCTCCACATAGACAACGCTGGTGTTCTGCAATATGGTGCTCCATCACGCTGCTGCATACTACCTTGACATCCCCTCATGCCAAATTCATCCTCCAAGTTTCTGCCATGCCATCATGCAGCTGCTCATGCTCAAATAGAAATAAGGACCTCTGAAAATGAGCCTCCCATGAGAGACTATCACCTCCAAAGAATCTCCCGATCCTGGGCAATGTAAGCATGAGTGGCCTCCATATGCTCCAATGCATGAAAGAGTCCTTCCTCAAAGTAAGTATCCTCCCTCTCATCAAGTCTGTGGAGCAGTCATCCGGCATCATGAATATTCTATCCCTTATCCATACAGCAACTCTATCTACGCAGTAAGACTGATAAGAATGGGCGGTACTGAGAATGAGAGAGTGTATCCCTCCTCCATGTGCTCATCCCCAAACTATTTGCGCTGTAATGGAATCCTCTAATGTCTCCACCCCTCTGGAATCCAAGAGTGGTGAACCAAACAGCATGATTCCTCTCATCATCTCTAGATCAAGTGGCCTCCCAAGTGGAAAGCCTCCAAAAAGTGAGACATCAAGTTCTGAAATAGACTGCATGTATGAGTGGACTGATTTTCCCCTCTCTCCTCTGCGCAGTGCAGTCTCTCTCCTTTGTGCAGAAACCTTATGAAATAGATAAGGGAGAATGCTCTTCATCCCTTCATGTTGATCCTTCTGCTCTTCTTTCGCCATCTCACAATCCCCAACAAATTCTACATATTGCTCTAGAATTGTTCTTGGTACCCACATATTGCAAAAATATTTGGAACTCCTTGAAAAGACATAAGGGCTCCTCTAGTGGAAGCATTGGTTCCTTTTTTACCCCCATGTGGTGATGGATCTTCTCCAAAAGTGACAGCGCTGTTGGTTCTTTCCAATGCATGTAAAGTGTTTTTATTTATGCCACAATGAGTTTCACCAATTTTTTCCATCAAAACCTTAGTTAATGCATCACATGTTTCTTCATTTTCATGACAATGAAAAATGGAACCTTCAAACCAAAATCATGAGCCATACCTTGAGTTGCAGCGCTGCTCCCCCTATGGCCTCGTTTTATTCCTCTACTCCCTTGCAATGAAAGTGAACATGGGACTGTGCTATGGATCTGCATGTGTGGCTGAATGCCCACACCCTTCATGTAAGTAGCTAGGATTTGTCTCATCAACAAACCCTCCCTCTTAGAAAATCTTCCGCTTTTCCCTTTCATCAATATTTTCAATGATTTCCTCATTGGTCTGTAAAAGAAGAAGGGAAACCTCCTCTTCCTTCATTCCCCTTTCCTTGTTTCCTTTGTAAATCTCCTCTCCTTCGAGAGAAGCTCCTCTTTCTGATAGCTCTAGATCTTGGGCACAGGCTAAGCCAAGATCATGCTTTGATACCACTGTAATGTTCCAAATCTGGAACTTGTTGCTCCATCGGGAATATATTAAGATATTCCAGAATTCCTTCTATAGAAAAACCACAAGTCCATTCTAGAGATTGACTGTTGGGGAATTTACCATATATGTCACCTTCAAAAGGAAGTGTGAGATCTAGAAGCTAGTTGGCCCTTTACAGACTCTGTCTACGGATATGCAATATTTCCACTTCGGGAATTTCTGCTACACGATCCTTGAGGACATTGTATAAGGAAGTCAGTACATAAATAAGGAAAACCACTATTGGGATGCCCTAGAACATCTCTAATACAACTCCCCTGCAGAATATAAGCTCAAGGAAATACATCTAGATTGGTTATTCACATCTCCCCAAACTAGATCTCTAATATAATGCTCAATGAGAGAGCTTACAACCATATGCAAAACATCAATCTGAAACTCTACAAATATGAATGTATCATGATAGGTTAAATGCTACAGGAAACATTATATTAATATATCAGCAATAATGTACTGAAATATCATGAGGAACAAGGCCCTCAAGCTCTTAGAACCGATCTATAATGAATAAACAATGAAATACATGAGATGCTGCTACTGCACAAAATGCTGGAGGTAGTGACTGCATAGTCTCTATGAGAGATGTAGCTACTGAATACATAAAAAATGACAATGTGGCTGAAAGATACAATAAAATGGCCCAAGAGAGGAAAATGGGCTCAATATGGGATTTCTAGCCAATCTCAGGGAGCTTGCTAGAAATGCCGGATAAAATACAATAGTGACAAACAAGTTGTCACTGAAACTGAAACCAAATGAATATGAGGTTGTGGCTGATCTGAAATGCTAATTCCCTCCTCTGATAATTCCCTTAAGGAAAAAAGGGGTTGATCCCCCTTCACTCAAAAGCACTCCTCCTGTTGAGCACATGAATCTCCCTCAACACTGCCCTCATGTAATAACACGGTTTCACCAAGTGACTACGTAGTGGGATATGGTGAATGAGTGGCTTGATGCCACAGATCTGAAATATAGTCCAAGAGCCCTCTCTACAGCTCCTCCAAAGAAGAGATCACTCCTCCACTGATAAAGCAAGTAAGGAGAGACTCTATGAGTTCCTCTGCTGCTACCCTAGCAACACAGCACCATCTTGCTACAGAGATAACACTGCAACTGAAGGAGTGAGCTTGGCCAAATGCTAGAATGAGGAAATGCAGCTCAAATCCTCTCCTCCCATGAGGAAGAGGTGGGGGATCCCTTCCCGAGAACAACCCCCATGCTCAAGAGCACTGCAATCCTACTAAACAGCCCGGATGTGCAAGTCCTTGGCCTCACTACAAAAATTTTGAATCAAAGCATGAACAAATGAGCTGCTATCTTCTCTCTTATAAAGAAAATGAACTCTCTCTCACCATTGGTCCCAAAATTAGGGTTCCCATTCACTTTTGAATGCTTTCCCACCAAAAACTTCGTTGTCTTCTCAAACAAGCCACCCCTCTAAGGCAGCGCTATTGACTCGGTCAAGGATGGCCAACTCAAGGTGATCCTCATCATGTTCACACCATTAGGTGTTTATTTCAGCTGCTTATTTATCCTCCTTCCTCATAAGGAGTATTATTTCTCTATCACCAAGGGTTGAAGGGGTCTCCTTACCCATTTTATTAATCAAAATAAAAATATGCCACTATAATGTTCCATTTTAGCTTGAGGCTAAAATTGGTAACATTACATGGTTTGAATTCAAACATAGATGGCACAGCATTAAAGCGGTTGGTGCGAAGTATTTAAGGTGGGAGATAATGATGGTGCAGACCACGATTTGCAAAATCAGACAGGGCTACGTTCAAATGAGGAATTCCGCTACCTGCAGGAATTTTAAACAAAAATTGAATGCACTATTGAGTGCAAAATCAAAACAAGAAATTACTGCTCCTGTCCTTCAAAAAAAATAAAGTCAAAAATTTAGGTTTTGTTGTACTGGTGCTCAAATTTGTAGTTGGAGTTATTTCCAACACTCCCCCTTAATCAAAACTACTTCTTTCTTGCATACCCAGACATTTTCTGAGATAATTAAAACTCTTTTGCCCCAATGGTTTTGTTAAAATATCAACAAACTGCTCTTCTATTCTGCAATGCTTTAGAGCAATTTCTCCATTGTTCACCAATTATTTGATGTAGTGATACTTTGCATCAATGTGTTTCGTCCTCTTATGGAACACTAAATTCTTGGATAAAGTTATTGTTGAGCTATTATCACAATAAATTGTTGTTCCTTTTTCCTATTCATGACACAAACTTCTCAGCATTCTCCTCATCCATACTTATTCACATGTTGTTGTTGTTCTGCCACATACTCTGCCTCTGCTATTGATAAAGCCATAATTGGTTGTTTCTTAGAAGCCCATGAGATGGCTCCTAATCCCATATTAAAAACATACCCAGAGGTGATTTTCTTGTCATCTATACCTCCATCCCAATCACTGTTGATACATCCCATTAATTCAAAATTTTCTAAAGAGGTGTATAAAATACCATACCTCTTTGTTCATTTCACATACCTTAGGATTCTCTTTGTTGCTTGCCAATGTGCCTCCTTTGGCCTTTCCATAAATCTGTATATTAAACTCATAGCATGCATAATATATGGCCTAGTTGCAGTCAAATACATAAGGCTGGAAACTATGCTCTTATATAAACTTGGATCAAAATCCTTGCAGCTATCTTCTTTGCTTAACTTCACTCCCATCACTATAGGAGTAATTGCTGCTTTGCAATCTTGCATGTTAAATCTTTCCAAAAATTCTTTTACATATTTAGCTTGAGAAATAAAATTTTCATTTTCATTTTTCTCTACTTCTATTCCTAAGAAGTATCTCAGCAATCCTATATCAGTCATCTCAAATTCTTCTTTCATGACTGTCTTAAAATTTTCAATGAGGTAAGTATCATTACCTCTGAATATCACATCATCAACATGCAAAACTTCAATGATCATCTTACCATATTTTTCTTTGATGTATAATGTGGGTTCCACTTCACATTTTTCAAACCCATTTTCTAGTAGATAGGCATCTATCCTATTGTACCATGCTCCTGGTGCTTGTTTCAGCCCACACAGAGCTTTCTTCAATTTGCATAATTTGTGCTCTTGGCCTTCTTTCTCATAGCCCATAAGTTGTTAAACATAAATATCTTCCAGCAATACTGCATTTATGAATGCTGATTTCACATCCTTTTGGTAAAATTTCCATTTGTGTTGTGTTGCTATGGATAGGACTACCCTTACTGTTTTCATTCTTGCAACTGGTGCAAAATTTTCCTCATAGTCTCTTCCTTGTTGTTGCTTGTAGCCTTTGACAACAATTTCGGCCTCGTGCCTTTCAATTTTACCTTCAGAATTTTTTTTGGTTTTATAAACCCATTCCACTCCAATTACTTCTTTTCCTTTTGGGAGATCAACTAATTCCCATGTCTTTTTTTTCTCTATTGTATTTATTTCTTCATCCATAGCATCTATCCATTTCTTTTTTTTTACTGCTTCTTCAAAATGAATAGGATATTCTACATGACAATATAATGAAAATAAAGAGTTCATACCTTCTTCTTGCTTATAAATTTCATTCATACTTCTGAATCTGGTTCCTCTTTCACTTGCTGAACTTGTGCTTGTAGAAGCACTCAAATCTTCTCCTTGTGATGTGCTTGGAGAAGCACCATCATCACTTCTCAAGGGTGTTCTCATACCAGCTTGTGGTGTCCCTTGCTGTCCTTGTGTTGGTGGAGGTGGTGCTGCTAATGATGGATGGCTTTCAATAATTTCTTCCTCATCTTCATCATGAAACAAACAGGCTCTTACATTCATTATTCTCTCAATGCTTCCATCCCAAGATTTTTCTTCAATAAAATATACATCTCTGCTTATCATAAAATTCTTGGTGGATCGGTTATACAATCTATATGCCTTGGATTCTTCACTGTATCCTACAAATATTCACTTCTTACCCTTGTTGTCCAACTTCTTTCTCAGCTGATCTGGAATGTGTGCATAAGCCACACAAATGAATACTTTCGTGTGGGTGACAAATTGTTTTATGCCACTCCATGCTTCTTTCAGAAATTTGTTCATCACACTCTTTGTTGGGCATATATTCAATACATATGTTGCACAATGTACAACTTCAGCCCAATATTCATTTGGTAAATGTTTTGCCTTCAACATACTTCTTACCATATCCATGATGGTTCTATTTTTCCTTTTAACAACTCCATTTTTTTGTGGTGTATAACTTGTAAATTTCTTATGAATCCCATTTTATCTGCAAAAAACACATAAAATATTTGGAGATATATTCTCCTCCTCTATTAGTCCTTAGGACTTTTATGTGCTTCCCACTTTGATTCTCAACAAGAGCTTTAAAGTGGCATAATTTCTCAAACACTTCACTCTTCAACTTCAAGAAATATACCCATGTTTTTCTTCTCTAATCATCAATAAAGGTCAGCATATAGTGGTTGCCTACTAATGATGGTGTTTTCATTGGTCCACACAAATAAGAATGGACTATTTCTAAGGGTGTTTTTGCCCTTATTCTCTTTCCTGATGGAAATCTTTCTCTTTGTTGTTTGCCCAAGATGCAGCCTTCACATAGGTTGTCTAGTTTCTCAATCAATGGTAATCCCTTTACCATACCTTTTTTGTGCAACAAATTCAGACCTCCAAAGTTGAGATGTCCAAATCTCAAGTACCATAACCAGTTTTCATCTTTTGCTTCTCTTTGGTAAGTCTCTTGTGTCACTGCTGCCATTGTAGCTCCTTTCTTCAAATCTGCTCTCATCTTGAGAGGAAAAATTATGTTTCTTGTCATCTTCACTTGTTCAATCCTTTGTTTTCTTGGTGGTATGTCCAAGATGGTACATACATCATACTCAAAGAATACATTGTAGCCTTTATGAATGAGTTGTCTAATGCTCAAAAGGTTACACTTCATACCAGGTACATAGTATACATCTGATATGGTCTTCTTTTCTCCTTTATTTGTTAGAACACTCACTCTGCCTTTTCCCATGATAGAGAATTTACTATCTGTACCCAATGTTACTTGAGACTTCACATTTTCATATAACACGGAAAACATAGAGATGTTTCCAGTCATATGGTTGCTACATCCTGAATCTAGAAACCATATATATTCATTTTTCTCTTTAGCCATATTGCATGCTAAAAATAAATTCTTTGGACTAAGAGTTTATTTAGTAAAGTTAGCACTGGGTCTATTACACATGTCGCTCTGTTTCTTCCTATATTCATTGGCATAATGCCCATACTTCTTACAGTAATGACATTGGACTTGGGATTTATCATGCCTTTGTCCATGTGCTTGATTTTTTCCACCTTGTTGGCTGATGCCTTGGCTTTGATTCTAACTTTGGTTACTACCCCTTCCACTTGTACTTACAGGGCTATTTCTTCCTCTGTTTTGGCCTCAGCCTCTACCATTTCCAATGTATTTTTCTTTTCCTTGACCTCTTCCTCTTCCAAAGGACATTTGGTTCTTGAAGGGATTCTCCAAAGATGAGTTTTATGTTTTACTCAATCTTTGTGTGTGTGTCATAAATGATGCATGAAGCTCATCAACTATAAACATTGAGAGATCCTTTGTCTCTTCAATGGTTGTTACTATTACAACAATTATTGAGGGTAAGCTCCTCAATAATTTCTCCGCTATTCTTCTTTCTTCTATTGTCTCTCCAGGAGATCTCATTTGCATAACCAGCTCAATAAAAAATGTGAAGAATGAATCTATTATATTAGACTCTTTCATGCAAATGACTTCAAAATATCTTCTCATTAATTGAAGCTTTGTTTTCTTTACCTTCTCCATACCTTGATAGGTTGTCTAGAGGGTATCCCATGCATCCTTGGACTTCTTTTCTGCTGCAATTCTTGGAAATATTCTTTAATGTACTTCTTGATAGAGATAAAAGAGGGCTTTTGAGTCCTTCTTCCTATTACTCTTCAGCAAATCTTTCTCTGCCTGTGTTAAGGCATTAAATGCTTGTTCATCTGTTGGTTCTTCTATACCATCTTCGACTAGCTCCCATAAATCTTGAGAGGAAAACAAGGCTCTCATTTTGATTTCCCAATAGTCATAGTTCTTCCCATTTAACTGTGGGAGTTTAGTATTTCCCATACTCGTTCTTGTGTTGGCTCCTGTCATTACTAGCCTTACAGAACTATGCTAAAACTTGACTGTGTTTCTTAAACAAAATTTCTCACTACTGGAGAGATAACCTCTATCTCTAAAAGACTTCCTTTTATAGCCTTTGCTGATGTATTCTTAAAGCAATCAAAAAAAAAAAAACTTAGTTTGGTAAATACCTGGCTTGCTGAACTTTCACACTACTGGTCAAAAGATTCAACAATCTTCTTATTCTTTTCCTACAGCTTCTTCAGCAACTACTGAGAGCCTGGACTAGCTCTAATACCATGTTGGAATTTCTGATGATTCCTTAACAAACAATGAGGAACAAATTTTCTCTGTCAACACAGAGATTTAAAAACAAATCTTGCACGTGAAGCATAAAACACACAGAGTGAAAACAAACATTGTCTTTGCATTAAAAAAAAAACTTGCTATCTTTTACAAACATCAGAACCATATTTATGGTTTTCTCCTTTCTCTGCTCCACTGCGCTGCTACACACACAGATTTTCATTCACTGCCTCACTCTCGGCATACACAACATTACACTACTCGACACACTAAAAAACTAAACTTACATTAGATATATGAAAAAAATGGCCGTAGCCAGTAAAAACCTAATCTAATTCAATGTCATTTAATATTTGTTCAACAAATCTGTACTTAGACATCAAAGTGACCCATTTATACATTAAACTCGACATGCTCTCTGTATTAATATTCTCGCACAATACGTCACTATGGAGGGACCTCATGGTCCAGTTCGACCATCGGAATTCTTCTCCCGCAGTGGATATTAGTGGTCGAAATTTGGTCAAAGGACATCGAGCGAAGTCAATTGTGGAGGCACCCTTTGGGTTAAAAAGCGGGGTGCTTATGCTCGCTGGTTCGATATGAGATCAACGATGATCATGCACATTGATATGCATGGATGATAACATATTGCATCGATCGACACACCCGCTGACTATGTAGTTAAATGATGCAATGATGCGATATTGGTTGGAGGGCGAGTGAGTTGGCATTGGTGGGGTTGCGGTTATCATGCATTTGCAAAAGAGGGATGACATGGGCGAGAGGGCGTGCGATATCGTTTTGATTGGTCAATGGTTGGTTGACGTGGACTGACAGGGTCCACCAAAACTTGTGTGGAGTGGTTTGAATTCAAACATAGATGGTGCGGCATTAAAGTAGTTGGTGCAAAGAGTTTAATGCAGGAGATAACGTGGTGCAGACCATGATTTGAAAATCAGACAGGGCTACTGTCAAATGAGGAATTCAGCTACCTGTAGGAATTTTAAACAAAAATTGAATGCAATGTTGAGTGCAAAATCAAAACAATAAATTGTTGCTCTTGTCCTTAAAAAAAAATTAAGTCAAAAATTTAATTTTTGTTGTACTGCTGTTCAGATTTGCAGTTTGGGTTATCTCCAATAGGTATAGATGACAACATCAGTTAGTGAGAGAGAGACAAACCCCATAATGATCTCCAAATAATTTCTCCACATGAAATTTTTTACTTGGTAGGTAGTGGATGACAATTTCATTGGTTTAAAACAGTGTGGATCCTCCTATGATGTGAGACTTGTAATGATTCCACTAATGTATTGATCTGGATTTAAGGAATTAGCATACTTGACCTTTATATGAATTTGAAAATCAATATGATTGTCACCACTCCCAGATGAGAAACATCCAACCACGCAAAATTATCCTGTAAGAGGGTTATATATGCCCTCTGCTGATATAGGAGACAAATTTTCAAACGATGCATTGGATGCTTCTTGAGACTTGGGTCCAAAAGGCATCTCGAATTTTAAATTGACGCTGACATTCAACGGGCCACCCCAAGGGTTAAATCCATTTGTTGCATGAAGCTGCAAATCCCTCTCATATCTATTACCAAAGGTAAATGGGTACCCATGGCCCTGCATTCTCCAATTTCTAGCTGTGTTCTAAATGGCAACATCAAAACCCAGATCCCCAAAGGAGGACCCATCTGGTTCTAACCTTCTAATTACCGAAGCTAAAGGTGCCATCTCACTGTCTATAAATGTCTCATTACAAATTTTCCCCACCTGTTCAAGTTTTGTGTAATTGTACTAAAAAATGGGAAAAGTCATGATACGTCCCATTCCCATTCCTTGATCCATTCCAGTAGGACATTTGAATGTGAAATTCTTAAAATTTCCCTTATGGCTCTCAAAATGTCCCACAACCATATACCTATCCTAATGGTTAAAGGCGTTGGAAACTGCATAGAAATGCTGATACCACAATCCTCCTCAGACAATACTCTTCCCCCATTTTGAATACGGCAGGCTACCATACACAATTGACCTCTTTCACCATCCCATTCACCCTCCCCAATCAAAATGGTGGTCTCTGGGAGGGTAAACCTAAAACTTGAATTCCATTGATTGGAGAATCTGAGATACCCACGCACTTTTCCTTGGACATTCCCTTGCCCTTGTGGGGTACATTCCAATTTCTCTAGAAACACATTGTTCAGAAGGGATTCTCATTGACTCACATTGAAGGGACTACAATCCCTTCCACTGCACTCACTGTTTCAAACCACATCTAGAGGCCTTCTCAACCGGTCCAAATTACAAAGGCTGTCACGGTTCAACATATGTTTATTATTTGTATTAGGATTTTTGACTGAGAAAACCCTTCTCACATCATCCAGCCTTGTGTACTCATAAAACCTATCATAATGCGAGGGTGGCCTCATAAAGCGACGATTCATAGCACCTCCTCCTTCCCACTTTCCCTCAACCAATAAACTCCCTTTCAATTTGAACATGTCCTCCAGCTCAGTTTGCCACAAATCAGAGACGGAATTGGAAGGAGTGAGGGCACTCTAGTTAAGGATTCAATCTCCTGCCAGGCTCAATGACTTAGCTTGTTTTGGGGAAGCAATGAAATATTGGCAGTGTTTCAAACCATTTACCGGGGTAGCTCCGATGACATCCAGCAGTGAAGCTTTTACCAGGGTGGCTCCGATGACACCCAGCAGAATCAAGATCACCAACAAGATTTGGCTATTAGAGCTTCACAACAATTCCTCCTCTGTTGTAATTCTATAATGCAAATTGCAATATTCGTCTTGTGCTAAGTCTTCTTGAAAACAAGCTTTGCACATAAAAAATATTTTTTCATTCCTAGCTATACTGAATTTATACTACATGTTGGAAATTTGTTTTAATTAGAGCTCAACGGAAACATGATTGAAGATTTGGTAACCCAAATACATCGTAACCCTATTTCACATCGTAACCCAAATACCCACTTCATGACAATGAAAATGAAAAGTATATTTTTGAAATAGTCGTTTTGGTTCGCATTTATTTCGGGAGTTCTATGTTAGTTGAAGGCATGTTCGATGGACACGTCAAACGTTCTTTTGAAACTTACCCATCGGCGAGGCGATACTAAAAAACATGGCTTCATGTCCTAACTATCTATCATATTTTTTATTAATACATATTAATTTTTCTTTCTTACTGTCATTTTGATTTCAAAGTTGTACACATGATCTCCAATCATATTTCATCATCATATTTCGTTTTATTTGGGATTTGAGGTTTACTGTCTCTTAGAATCCAGGGTAGTTAAACGCTGTGTGCATAAAAGGGGGAGAAGAAATTAGAGAGATGGACAACTACACTTGACCCACAACCAACTGATATTTAGTTATGGGAACTACCACTACCATTTCCCTTCTCAACTAACACGTCGTTACTCCATTTTACGGGCATTGCTACATTGCATAATGCTTTTACCTATTATGGAGAACTCAATCACATCATTTTTTGATGGATCACCGTGCAAATTTGCAATTTGGTTTTTTTAATTAAATTCAAATTATTTCGTAATACCACAACTGCAATTTTAACTTGAGTTTTTTCTTTTTCTTCCATGCAGTTCTATTTATAGGTTTTATTTTAAATATATAGATTATAGATTGAAATAACAATTTTTTCATGTTTAATCTCATATATATATACTTGTGATAGTATTAGTTTAGATTAATCTAAGCTTGTGCTATTAGAATGATTTGTACCTTGTGAGATTTGACCCTTATCGACATTTAATAGATTCGAGGTTTAGATGGACCTAGGCTCGTTATACAATATTGTATAATATCTATATTTCTATCTATGTATCTTTCTCTTATCCCCTCTCTCTATCTCACTATCAAATATAAACTCTCTCTCTCTCTCTATATATATATCTATGTATCTCTCTCCCGCCCTCTTTCTCTCTCTCTTCCCTATTTATAAATTAGGAATCTGAATTATGAAAATGAGAGTGAATCTCCATTGTTCAAAATTTCCATTAAATTGCATTTTTTAAAACTTTCATTATAAAAATGAAAGTGAATCTCCATGGTTAAGAATTTGCATTAAATTACATTTTTTAAAAACTACTTACCTATTCTCGTGTAAAAAATTCAAATAGATAATTTTAACTTCAAAAAATGGTTTTCTCATTAACTAGGTTATGTGTTTTAAAATATTTCATGGATATTACAACTCGCCACTCATTTAATAATTGTAGATAATTAAATTAAAATTCTCAAAGATTTATTCCAAAATAAATGTACATATAAACATAATAACTTTGATTTAAATAATTATACATAAGATCTATTCACTTTCCTATATTTATTATTTCAAATTAAATAAAAATATTTTGTTAAAAATAATAGAAAACCTATTCAAAAGAACAAAATTTAAATAATACATTAACAACTATGTATATTTAAGAAAAATAAATTAAATTTATGTTTTTTATTTTTAATTAAATAAAATTATTTTGTTACACACTAATAAAAAAAATATTCCTTTTACGAATACATTAAACCATATATTGAAAGCCTATACCAATTCATGTGAGACTCATCTGAGTATTATTTTCAATATAAAAGCAGTACACTTCTCTTGAGTTCACATAACATTATTTTTGGTATTCAGAACGCATTATAAAATCATAGAGCTTCTCAAGCTAGCTATGAGTATCTTTGGGAGTAACACACTTTATTTGAAATCATACCCCAAATGTTCTGCCTGCCTTTGCTTTATAATTTGTCATGTTATGGATTGAGCGTTGACAAAAATAGAGAGAATGAGTAAGTGCTGACGGTGCTCTTTCTTTCATAGGACCTTCAAGAGAAGATATTGGTTTCATGATGGTTTGGGTTTTGTATTAACCATGTAGTTTTTATTTTTATATATACATCATAAATACCTTGCATATAATGTAAGTGAAGGCGGAAGAGGGTTTATTACTATTCATTTTATTAGATTTCTATATTGAAATTGTGAGGCTATGGATTGTATTTTTTTCTCTTAGAATGAATAAAATGCAATCCACAACCACATGCGGAGTGAAACTAAATCTATTCATAATTTTTAAAAATTTTAAATTTTGAAAAAAACTAAAAACATTATACAAAATCTTCAAATTTCATAAATAGTATTCTTAACTAACATAAAAGATATATTATGATTTGTAACCTACCTAAAATATTATCTTCCAATTTTTTCTTGCATGAATACATCTAGTTATTTTGAATGTCTCTTGCATTTTTTCTTGATTTTATAAAATCCATCCTACAACATTACAAATCTAGCTAATTCATTTTAAAATTTCAGCTAAGATTCATCATAATTATTAATCCAAAAAAATTATCCAAACCCTATGCAAATGCCTCCCATCTACTTGTAATTTTCAAAAAAACAAATCTTAGGAATATAAGAAGTGAAAAAATCAATTTGGCCAAAAAAACATTGCATTAATCATGATTATTTTAAACATTGGATTTGGGTTTTCCATGGCTTTAGTAAGTGTATGTGAAAACTAAGGAACCTTATCAAAGTGTTGTATAGATTGTAGTTTGCATCAATATAATGTCTGGAATGTCCCAACTCATAGACATTAAATGTTATGAAATTAAATTTATACACCTTCTATTTAGTTTAGAGTAGAGAACATTTTATTTTAATACACAATTCTGCAAAAGTTCTTTTTATTCTTTTTTTGTAAACTTGAAATTTAGCACTTAAAAAAATAAAATTCAAATATAGTTAAATTTAAAATTTACTTTCTCTATGTCACATTCAAAGTAGAGATACACATATTATAATTCCGATTATGAACTTTTGAAATTTTCTATACCTTAACTATAAGAAAATATTGCTATGAAATCAAACAAAGACACGCTAATACATTTAACAATAATATTAATATTAATAATAAATTTTATTAATGTTATTAAAATTTAAACAATAAAGTTTAATAATAATAATAATTTTCTAACGGTTTTGTGTTTTCAAATAATTAAATATTAATAATTAATAATATTGAAGTAATAAGTTTTAATATTATTTACTTACAATAAAATTATTAAAACTATGAATATTGATATTTAATAATAATAATATTACTACTATTATTAAAAATTTATATTTCTTTTAACCATGCAATTATATTTAGCTTTTATTAAGCTAGGTCAACTATGATTAATCTTTGTTACTATGGTCGTTTATGTCTAAAATTGTCAAAAATAGTGAATATGGTGAGAAATATTCATATATAGTTAAACATTCACAACCACTATTAGTATTGTTCACCCATTATCAATCATTGTTGACCCAAAACAATAATGTTCAAAGGTTGACATTGCAATATCATAAATAAGTATGAGTATGGAAATGTATCAATAAAAAAATGAGTCAATATTTATGTAGATATACCTTTTCAAAAGTTCATGAAATAGATAACTCGAAGGAAAACAAAATATTTTCAATTTAGAATAAGAGAAAATGAAAATTTTAGATGCATAAGGATATATTTTTTACCAAGAAAAATCTAAAAATATGGGAAACCAATAGTCATGGATATTAAGAAGAGATATAACCTGGGGACGAATTTGGAGGAAGCGATGGCGACTAGGGTTTCTTCTTTCTCTCCATTACCGATCGCTTTATCCTCTGAAGCTTCAGCGCCGACTAGGCTCGAGATCCTGATTGCTGTGGCGACGGATCCCACCCCAAATCTTCAGGTTCTGCAAGGCACCCGCTCTGTAGCGTTGGCACGTACACCCCCGATCGATGGCCGACATCTTCTACGGCTTGTTGGTGATCTCTACTGATACTCTGACGCCTTGCTCGACTGCAGCCCACCCTCTTTGCTCAAGACAGATACCCTGGATGCGCCCCAGGCGATGGCCTCTCTCGATTCGCTACATAGAGGCAACACGACAAAGGTTTATCTGTGGCAAACGAATATTCGGTCCCTCTACAACTCGGCAGCCCTCTCCTTTGCAGCGGATCTGTGCCGAAGAGGTAGCTTCCATCTGAGGATGCATCTTCCTCCCCTACCGCTTCCAGATAATCAGGAAATCGGAGATCCAAACGATTCTCGCACGGTGTCGGTCCGGAAGGAATTTAAAAAATTTTCTTCCCCCTTTCAGATTCAAATCACACAGCTTTCTGGCCAGACTATTCTGCAATGGGTTCGCCCT
The DNA here is from genome assembly GCA_034641835.2 of Pinus albicaulis. Taxonomy (NCBI): domain Eukaryota; kingdom Viridiplantae; phylum Streptophyta; class Pinopsida; order Pinales; family Pinaceae; genus Pinus; species Pinus albicaulis. Next base: position 955,871,636 of record CM076580.1, on the reverse strand, counting down.
TTCGATCTGGTGCAGAACCTCAAGGTAAACCTAGAACGCTGGTTCGGGATCCCCTCAGCCCTACAAAGACTGCTTTTTCGAGGTAAACAACTCGATGATCTTCTTCCACTCTCTTCTTACAGCATAAAAAGTAATAGCTCTCTAGTGTTTTCCCTTCGTCTAAGAGGCGGTGCTGCAGGACAATCTTCTTCTGCTTCTCCCTTCTCCTACAAAGATGTAGTTCACTCTAAGAATCCCAAACCCCCTGAGGCCCCCAAACCCTAGCCTTTTTTGGTTGACAAGCTGGAGGAGGTTCCCTCTGTTGAGTTCTCCCACCCTGGCCTCGCATATGACCTCCAAAAATTTGCAGAAAGGGCCATCATATGCAGATTCAATGGGCTCTGGTCGCGCTCTAAGGACCTCTATGACTGGATCCATGCAAACTGGACTCACCATTGCAAGGTCAGCTTCTGTTCAAAAGGGTATTTTATAGTTTTGTTCGACAATCCTAAGCACTATGAACAGGCCTTAGAAGAAGGTCCTTGGTTTATGGGAACTGCTGGGCTCTTTTTAACTCCATGGTTCCTAGATTTTGACCCAGCAGCTGATGTTATCACCAGAACACCTGTCTGGATCCAACTTCCAAACTTACCAGCTCACCTGTGGCATATAGTAGTCTACAGAGGTATAGGCAACACCCTGGGCCGATTTTTAATGGGATATTACTGGCGGGAAAATCAAGGCCTTTACACATATGCTAGAATTTGTGTGGAATTAGATCTAAGCAAGGGATTGCCAGACCAAATAAACCTCAAGATCAATGAATTTTTTTGGACTCAGAACCTGGATTACGAGAATACTGCCTTTCGTTGCCGCCACTGTCACCTAACAGGGCACCTGCAGAATTCTTGCCCATCTCTCCCTGCAAAAATGAAAAAGGACAACATTGCAAAATCCAAGCCCAAGCGTTGGACCCCTTGTTCTCCACCACCAGTAGTGAGCTCAGATTCCTCAAGCTCCAAAGATGAGGGGAGCGACGCAGAACCAGACCAGGCGCCTCAGACAAAGGATCTGCCCACTGCAACTCCTGCGCATACCTATGTCACTGCATTCACTCAGAAACGTGTCCATGATACCTCCTCTTCTGAATCAGATAAGGAGATCCCCCTGTTGGAGAACTCCAGTCTTCAAGTTGTTCTAGCTCATACACCCCAGGACGACTGGACAAAAGTAAATAAAAATAAAGGGAAAAAACTTCATGTTGAGACCTCTGCCCATGTGGGGTAGAAGTTGGTATTTTTGCTTTCAAGTCATTTGTTGTAGCTCTGTGCATGGTTCATTCCTTCTCCGGGACCAGGGTTGATAGTTACATCATTTCCGGTCGGACGGTTTCTTGTCTCTCTTGATTGTACTATATTTTTCTCAATAGAAATAGTTTAATTTTACTAAGAAAAAAAATAGTCATGGATATTAATAATATATTTGTTTACACATTAAGACATTGTAATGCCCTTATATGATCATTTTATCTTACACTATCTTGTTAACCTAATAGTTGAGTGATCAAATTTTATGTTTGATTCAAGAATTATTAGTATAACTAAGAGGTAGGTGTATGATAGCTACATAACCACACCTCACACTAATATGATAGTATCTAAAGATTAATATTCTAGATAACTAATTAATGGTTTAAATTTATTAGTAATCAAGTTTATTGTTATCTTTAACCTTGACTAATGGATAATCTTGAATAGATATCAATTTACCATTAAATTTTAATTTATAATTAGCTATTATATTTTAAACATGATATATTTGGTGATAAAATCAATATCAATTTTATTAATGGACTAGTTTGACTAACATTTAAACTATAGAATTATTTTATTTCCTTAATGACGGGGTTTTGGGAAGTGACTTCCCAAAGTTATAACTAGGGGTTAAAGGGGTAGGTGAAATGATATCGAAGGTTGTGGCTCAAGAAGCATGTGAGTGGGAAGATTTAAATCAATAGGGAAGAAGAAAAGGGAGTGGGGGAGGGATTTTCTCTGCATGAAGAAGTGCAATAGGGAGAGCTTAGAAACAAGTGAAAACTTGGATTTTGGCAGTGGATTTAGGAGAATATTTGATGGAAAACTCAAATACAACACAACTACCATTTGGACATGGGTTTCCAGGGATAGGAAACCTATAGGGGTTAACTAGACGAGGAATTTGAATAGGTTGTTCCTAGTTGAAAGGACATGTATGGTTCCCTTAGAGTGTGAAATGGGAAGATATACCAATAATAATGCAAGACTAGGAACTAGAAAAATTATTTTGACTTGAAAACTAGAAATAAATTAGTGTAGTGTTCAATACATTGTGTATTTGTAATGGGATGAATGGTACAAATGAATCTCAAGTTGTATAGATTTGTTCTAGAAAACACAGATTTGATGGATTTCTAAATATAGTTATGTTTGTGTAAGCATGTTATGAGGGAGCATAATATGGATGCCAACCACCTCTAAAGTAAGGATATGAAAGTCATGCAATAGTTATGAAGATGAAAGAGTTATAATGGAAAGGAGAAAGAGGAACCTTCCAAGATATATCCTTTTTACTGTAAGAGGACCAATACACCCTATTTTTTAAGTCTTTTATCCTCTAGTTCTAAGAGTATATAGTGAAATACATTTAATTTCTAATTTTTTTCTTAAGTTCAAATTTTTTTTAAAGGATTATGTGATGTTTTTTATTACTATTTTGTGGATAATGTTTTTTTCTTTTTGGAAAAATAATAAAATAATAGTCTTTAATTTTGGAGGGAAAATTAAAACAACTATTTTTTACATTGTATTTTTGGCTTATTTCCTTATACAATTACTCAAATTTCACGGGTAGACACTCATTGGATGCGAAATTAAATTCCGCATCCAACTAGTAACTATTATGCATACTTTTGAGAATACCCACATTGATAAAAATTGAAGATACATTAAAAAAGTCTTAGAACATGTTTTTTCTTTCAACATTAAATATATTAATATCGATATTTAATAATAATAATATTACTATTAATATTAATAATCTGTATATTTTTTAATAGTGTAATTATATTCAACTTTGATTAATCTCTAAGTCAAATATGATTAATCTTTGTTACTATGGTCATTTATGTTTAACATTGTCAAAAATAATGAACATGGTGAGAAATATTCATCTATAGTTAAACTTTCACAACCACTATTAGTATTGTTCACCCATTATCAATCATTGTTGACCAAAAACAATAATGTTCAAAGGTTGACATTGCAATATCATAAATAAGTATGAGTGTGGAAATGTATCAATAAAAAACGAGTCAATATTTATGTAGATATATGTTTTCAAAAGTTCATGAAATAGATAACAAGAAGGAAAACAAAATATTTTCAGTTTAGAATAAGATAAAAATGAAAAAGTTGGATGCATAAGGATACTTTTTTCACCAAGAAAAATATGAAAATATGGGAAACCAATAATCATGGATATTAATAATATATTAACTTACACATTAGCACAATGTAATGCCCTTATATGATCATCTTGTCTTACATTATCTTGTTAACCTAAATGTTGAGTGATCAAATTTTATGTTTATTCAAGCAATATTAGTATATCTAAGAGGTGCGTGTAAGCTAGCTACATAACAACACGTCACACTAATATGATATTATATAATGATCAATATGCTATAGAATTAATTAATGGTTGAACTTGATTAATAATCAAGTTTATGGTTATCTTTAATATCGATTAATGGATAATATTGAATAGTTATCAATTTACTATTAAAACTTAATTTATAATTAACTATTATATTTTAAACATGATAAATTTGGTGATAAAATCAATATCATTTTTATTAATGGACTATTTTCACTAACTTTTAAACTATAGAATTATTTTATTTCCTTAATGATGAGGGGTTGGGAAATTACTTCCCAAAGTTATAACTAAGGGATAAAGGGGTAGGTGCAATGATAATGAAGGTTGTGGCTCAAGAAGCTTGTGAGGGGGAATATTTAATGAATAGGGGAGAAGAAAAGGGAGTGGGGGAAGGATTTTCTATGCATGAAGAAGTGAAATATGGAGAGCTTAGAGACAAGTGAAAATTTAGATTTTGGCAGTGGCTTTATTAGAGTAATGAAGTCTTTTTTTATGATGAAGGAACTAGAAATCACTTTTACTTCATAGCTTCTACTTCCTATGGTTTTTTATTCTTTGGGTTATTTAGGCCGTAATAAATTATTTTCTTTATAAGGATAAGCTCTTCTCACAGTCCATATTTTTTTTTGTATAATCTAAGGTTCTTACAAAGTTTTAAAGTGGGGAAATAAAAAAATAGAAGGAAAGATAGGATTCCATAGAGAGTGTGAAATGGGAAGATACACCAATAAAAATGAAAGACTAGGAACTAGCAAAAATTATTTTGACTTAAAAACTAGAAATAAATTAGTGTAGTGTCCAATATATTGTGTATCTATAATGGGATGAATGGTACAAATGAATCTCAAGTTGTATAGATTTTTTTCTAGAAAATAAGGAATTGATGGATTTCTAAATTAGTTATGTTTGTGTAAGCATGTTATGAGGGAGCATAATATGGATGCTAATCACCTCTAAAGTAAGGATGTGAAAGTCATGCAATAGTTATGAAGATGAAAGAGTTATAATGGCAAGGAGAAATATGAACCTTCCAAGATATATCATTTTTATTGTAAGAGGATCAATACACCCTATTTTTTAAGTCTTTTATCCACTAGTTCTAAGAGTATATAGTGAAGTACATTTTTTTTTTTTTTTTGAAGTTCAAAAAGTTTTTAAAAGATTATGTGATGTATCTCTTTATTATTATTTTGTGGATAATGTTTTTTCTTTTTGGAAAATAAAACAAAAAATGGCAAATTGTTGCCGCGAGAGGTGCAATCTACGGCCCAATATGACCCTAATGTCAGTATGTCACATCCTCAAAAAATAATAAAATTTATTTTTGCTAATGTCGGCCAAAACATTAACCTAATCTTTAATTTTATATCACTTTAATATTTAGGTTATATAAATTTTTTTTAGCTTATTAATGGGCTGAGATTAATTATTAAAATACAACTATGTATTATTTATAGAATTTGAATGGATCATAAATTTACCTTTAACACAAAAAAATTACCAAGTTGAATTTCCAAATTAAGTAAAATTTTAAACATCTTTACTCTTTTCTAAAGCCAATATCATTTCCTAAATCAAAGGAAAAGAGTTAATTCAACACAAAAAATCAAAATCCAAAATATTTTAATATTTCTTTTAATTAAATATTTGTAAAATGAATCTTTAAAAAGGAAACCCAGGTTGTATGGATAAATTAAAATCTTTAAAGATATAAATATTTCCCCATCAAAATTGCAATATTTCAAAATTTAAAAAAATAAAAAACTAAATAAACCCAAGGTATGGTAAATAAATAAAACCTATTTTTATACTTCGTAAATAAATAAAAATATATATAAACTAGGTGTATGGTAAATAAATAAAAACTTCCTTTTATATTTACTCCACAAACCTTTTTATATTTTAAAAAACTCAAAAAGGGAGGTTTTATTTAGATGAAGCCTATAGGACAAATACCATGGGACAAATTAATATTGATACCATGGGCCAAATACCATATTTATAAAATAAGCATGGTAAATAAATAAGTACAAAAAGGTATAAAGAGGTATGATAAATAAATAAATATAAAATAGGTATAAAGAGGTATGGTAGGTAAATAAATATAAAAGAGGTATAAAGAGGTAAGGTAAATAAATAAAAATATATCAAATATGATTATAAATAAAATTCTAATTATATAACAAGCCTATGGGCCAAGTACCATAGTAAATAAAAGAGGTATGTTGGAAATATTAGCATTGATGGCAAAGGAGCTCAGGAGATATCAGCATGTGCAACAAGTGCAATAACCAAAAGAACAAGCTCACAAGAGATTCGCAGAAGCAACAAAGAAGCATAGGCAGCATAGGCAGTAGAGGCAGCGAATGCAACAGTTGAACAGTGAAGATAACAGAGGCAGTGAAGGCTAAACCTCGTGCACATATTATGAGCGTGGTTAACATTGATCTAGGATCAATGGTATCGTGAGGGCACAGACAGCCCAAAGGTTAACGCAAGGGGGTGCCTCCGCAGTTGACCCGCCCATCGGGCGTTGACTGCAGATCGACGGTTGTCATTCATTGCGGTAGCACATGCCTGATGACCATTCCGTACCAAGGAATGCCTCCGCAGTGCCGTGAACTAGGACCCGCTTTCCTAAAGCCCAAAACTACAGTCGTGGATCGAAGTGATCAATGGATGAGATTAAAGGAGATCGACGATAGAGATTATATCGCAATCAAGTGGGACTCGATCGCATAATGGACATCGCAAGCTCAATAGAATAAGTGCTTGAGAATCGGGTTGAATCGCCGAAGTGTGAAGTGCGATAATGAAGTGGCGATGCAAAGTTGTGATGCGATCTGGTGATGCGAAGGGACATGTGGTGGCACACCGCAATATCTCACATTGGCGATGCAAAGTTCATCGCATACCGCGAAGTGGCGATGTGAAGATGTGATGCAATGTGAAGATGCGATGCAATTGGAAGTTCATCACATATCGGAATCGGGGCAGGTGGAATATTTCATATCGGGAGATCAGATGGACGAAGGCACATTGGGTAACAGGATTCGCCGAAGTACGATAAAGAGAGCGGACGCGATACAGATCGAAGCTTAAACCTAAAGCATTTCAAGTTCGGGAGTTTGGGATTTCCTGTTGTTAAATCGCATCGAAGAACAAAGGAGCATTAGAACATAAAATGTTAAAACCTGCGGGCAAGCAAAATGCGATGCAATATGATTGGTCACTGAGTTGTGGAACCCTTCAACCAAAGTTAAATCCAGAGCTAAGTGTTTTATGAAGAAAACCATGGAAGCAGAGGTCGACTTAGGTTACAAAGGAAAGACCTGAAAATATGAAAAAGGACCTGGTGCATGAGCAGAAAAGTGTGATGAAGGATTGACCGTAGAGGCATGTAAATCATCGGAAATGGTCAAACGATACGTGGAACCAGAAACAGCAAATAAGCAGAATAGTGAATTCTGGATTACAATACCGATAAGTTTTTTTCGCACCGCTTTTGGAAGATAAGTGGTAAAAGGTGAAACGAACGTGATAGTGTTAAGAGGGCGATGTGTGGCATTCTAAAACCACCTATTTTTCGTAGGTTGGGAACAATTAAATAACATGCAATTTGGTGTGCGAATTCCGTCGGATTGGGAAGTTAAAAGAGGCGGAGTGCGATGACCGTTCGATTGATGAAATGTTGATATGCATGTGAACGCAGCACAAAAGACACAGGTAAGGAAGAAACAGAACAATTATGCAGCAGAGCTAGATTATAATAGAAAAAACTAAAAACACAGTGATATTAGTAGAAAAGACAAATATATGGTGAACCAAGAGCTAAAAGGGCTGAATTGAAATATTATTGTATCTGTAAATGTAAATGATTTAATTACTTTTAATGTATGTGATGCAAAGGCAAGTCTACATAGGCATAGACAAAAATCCAATGAGTGCTGAAATGATTATTTATGTATTTTGGTTGATGTAATAACCTGATATGAAGCATGAGGAATCGAATGGGTGGAAGGCATAGAGTCAGGCCTGTTCACTTCAAATTTCACTTCGAATTCCCTGTAGAATGCAAGCAGTCATATAGCTATATGTATAAAACATGTAATCAGTATGCATAAAGAGGTTAGAGAGTGTAATAAGAAGAAGGAGAAAAGATAGGAGTTGTGAAGATCCAAAGACGATATAAAGAAAATTTTAAGGCTGGAAGAACAACAGCAAAAAGAAGGAGAAAAACAGAGCTGATATCGAGGTAAATCAGCATATGATTTTATTGTACAGTGAGGAAGTTGGTGCTTCCATATCAAGTTGTAGCTTGATAGATGTCCAGTTGTAGTTGGCTAAGGTAGGAGCCTCCTGTACGTTGTAGCCTGTAGAAAATAGATGGGAGTTGGAGCTTCCTTGCAAGTTGTAGCTTGCAAAATTGTGGTAGTAGCCTCCTGTAGGTTGGAGCCTACAGAAAATCAGTGGTGAGAGGGAGTTGGAGCTTGCCTTTGCATCACAACAATAATAAGATGTGGTTTTCTCCCTTATGGGTTTCCACTTATATCTGTTATCTATGTGCATGATGATTATGTGTTGATATTCTATATTTAATCTGCTTAATACCTGCTGCTCACTTATTAAGATTGTTGTTCCATTGTTTATTGAGTTGATCATGAAACGAAGATGTAAATAAGTGTAAAAGAAAGTTCTACAAGACCATGACTTTATTAAACTGATTCACCCCCCCTCTCAGTTTAACCAAAGGTTCAACAATTGGTATCAGAGCGGGTTCCTTTTGTATCAGTTTAACAACTGGAAGGAGATCCTAGGAAACCCAAGATGGCTAGTCTAGAAGGATGCTCAACAAATAAAGCCCCTTTGTTTACTGGTACAAATTATGCCTTTAGGAAAATAAGAATGAGGACGTACATAATGTCTCTAGGAATAGAATTTTTGGCTGTTGTGGATTTGGGATATGCCCTAAAGGATTTTGACACAGAGAAAGAAGCAAAACGAGATTTTATAGCTAATGCCAAAGCCATGAATGCTCTCTTAATTGGTCTATGTGAGGCAAAATTTATCAAAGTAATGCACAACAAGACTGCCAAATAAATATGGGATACATTAGAAAGTATCCATGAGGGAGATAAAAAGGTAAAGATGGCCAAACTACAAGTCTATCGAGCCCAATTTGAAAATATAAAAATGAATGAAGAAGAAGATGTTCCCAACTTCTTCTTAAAGGTTGCAGAAATTGTGAATAATATGAAAGCTCTAGGAGAAACCATTAGAGAATGTCTAATTGTTCAAAAGATATTGAGATCTTTACCATCTAATTTTAATCCCAAGGTTTCTGCCATAGAAGAAACAGCTGATTGGGAAACATTGACCATGAACCAACTACTTGGAAAATTAACAACCTATGAGATGAGACTTCCATAGAGGAAGTCAAATGTGAGGGAGGTAGCCTTTAAGGCTGAGAATAGAAAAGAAGAAAATGAAGATACATGCTTTTGCTCTGATGAAGAAGAGGCCAAATTTATCAGAAGATTGGATAGAGGCTCAAGTAAGTATAAAGGTAAACTTCCATTTAAATGCTTTAACTGTGGAAGAGTTGGGCACTATGCATCATAGTGTCCTTACAAGAAAACAAAGAGTCAGACTCAAGAGACAGAGAAAACAAAAACTAATAACTGGCAGAAAGGGAAGAGATTCAATATAAAATCCCTTTATGCTCAGCAAGATAGCAGTGCATCTGAAAACTCAAATGAATCCTCAAATGAAGAGGGAACCTCTGAATTTGTGTTGATGGCCAAGGAAGAGTCTGACGTATTCCTTCTAGAAGATGAGGAAGAAGGTGAGGTAGATCTTGAGGGGGAGCTAAGAAGTGCCCTGGAGAAAATAGAAAGACTTAAACTCAAGTGCAGAAAACAGAAAAACATTCTACTCAAATATGTAAAAGAGGTACCAAATTCAGAAGACCTCATTCAATTGAAAGTAGAACTTGAAGAAGCCAAGAAGGTGGAAGACATTATGCTAAAGCAAATTAAATTTAAACATTAGGAGAAAGATAAATTGGAAGAAGTGGTATGTTTGAGAAAGAAACTAGAAAACACTCGAAGGGAATTGACAATGAACACTCCTCGAATGAAAAGCACTAAACAGTTGGAAAAGATTCTAAATGCTCAAAGGTCTCCTCTCATAATGGTCGGGATATGATATGAAGGAGAAACCAGTAAGTCCAAGGTAGAAGATAACATGAATATCATTTTTGTAAAAGTTGTAAAGTATAATGAAGCAGCTCAAAAAGGAACTACAGAAGCAAAAGCTAGCAAGAACTTGATGTGCGATGAGACAAACAGAAAAAAACGGCAACATCAAGAGACAAAGAATGAGAGGAAGAAGAAAGAAGTTGCAAAAAACTCAATTGTTCTTGAAGATCAATTGAACAAGTTCGGAAGGTCTCAAAGGACATTCTTTCCTCCTATGATAACTTTCACTTGTTTTTCCTATCACAAACTGGGACATATTGATGCATACTGTTAGACGAAAATAATCGATTTCAACCAGCAAAGGATGTAGAAAATGAAAATACTACCTCAAGCAACCAAACGGAGAAGACAACCCTTCACCAGATACACTAATCATTTCCATGGGTATTGTTTTTGTTGTAAGGGGTTTGGCCATCCATGGAGTGCAGAATGTGTGGACAAAGATTAATGTTTAAAACCCCAAGGAGATTTATGAACAATGGAGAGTTCACTCATACACATAATCCATTTAAAAATATAATTAAATGCTTTGTATGCCATCAAATCAGACACATGTCTTCCAAATGTCCTCTCAAACAATGTGGTCCATCTTCTCAGAAAAGGTGCCAAACAAATAGTTTCCTATAGTGGAAAAAGAAGTTGAATAAGTGTAACCTGGCTCTAATAGCTCAAGATCATAAAAGCCAATGGTATATGGATAGTGGATGCTCAAAGCATATGAAAGCAAGTTTGTAACCTTTGATGAAAAGAAATCTGGAAATGTAACATTCATAAATGATAAAGCAGGGAAAATCAAAGGAAAAGACTCAGTCAGTCTGAATAATGGAAGAGGAGAGGCTCAAGATGTACTATTTGTGGATGGGATGAAAGCCAATCTGCTAAGCATCAGTCAAATGTGTGATAGAGGTTGTGAGGTCCTTTTCAGAGCCCAATATTATGAAGTAAGATCGAGCACCACATGAAATACCTTGATCAAAGGTGTTAGAACATAAAGTAATGTCTATATATTGGAAGAAGAGAATGAAGCATGCCACATAAGTAAACTTGATGAATCATGGTTATGGCATAGAAGATTGGGACACTTAAACTTTGACCACATCATTGGTCTGAGCAAGAAGAAAGCAGTCAGAAATATGCCTACAATAAAGAAGCCTCCAAATACTATATGTAAATCCTGCCAATTGGGCAAACATACCCGCACATCTTTCAAGACCAAAGATGAACTATCTACAAGTAGGCCACTTCAGCTTGTACACATGGACCTGTGTGGACCTTCAAGAACTAATGCACCAAGTGGAGAATATTATTTCATGCTAATAATAGATGATTTTACCAGATTGACATGGGTGGTATTTCTCAAATATAAATCTGAAGCAATTGAGAAATTCAAGATATTCAAGGCATTAGCCGAAAATCAAACAGGATGCAAGCTAAAATGCATCAGATGAATTCACAGACTATGATTTTGCAAACCTATGCAATGAGCATGGGATAAAAAAACAATTTACAATTGCAGGTACACCTCAACAGAATGGAGTGGCAGAAAGACAAAACAGGTTAGTACAACAAATTGCCAAAGCCATGATGCAAGAAAGTAACGTTCCCCAAACCTATTGGGCAGAAGAAGTGCACACAGTTTTTCACATTCTCAACAAATATCATCTAAGACCAAATTGTGATAAGACTCCTTACGAATTATGGCATGGTAAACCAACATCAATCAAGCACTTTAGAGTCTTTGAAATTAAGTGTTTCATAAAAAATAATGATGAAAAACTCGGGAAGTTTGGTGCAAGAACTGATGAAGGAATATTTTTAGGATATGCATCCAAGAGTAAGGGTTACAGGTGTTACAACAAAATACTACCAAAAATTGTGGAAAGAATTGACGTAAGAGTTGATGAAGATCTACCAAACAGTACAAGAAACACAAGCTGCGCCAATCCTCCAGATGATCATGAAGCTGAGAAACAAGATAATGATGAACATAACAAGACAATAGAAGATAGTGAATTAAACTCAAAGGGTCCCTCAAGATACACTCAAAAGAACCATCCAAAAGATCAAATCATTGGGGACAAAAGTGTGGGAGTCCAGACAAGAAGATAGCTTGCTGAATAGACAGAAGAAGTATATCTAGCCATGCTATCTCAAATAGAGCCAAAGAAGTTCGAAGAAGCCAGTAAAGACAAAAATTGGGTGAATGCTATGAATGAAGAGCTGGACCAAATTGAGAAGAACAATACCTGGGAATTAATTCCAAGGCCCACTGGGAAAAATGTCATTGGCACAAAATGGATATTCAAGAATAAGATGAATGAACAAGGGCAGGTAATCAGAAATAAAGCTAGACTTGTATGCAAGGGATATTCACAAATTGAAGGACTTGATTATGATGAAAACTTTTCCCCTGTAGCCAGGATGGAAGTAATCACAATATTTTTGGCCTTTGCATGCTATCATGATTTCAGGGTATATCAAATGGATGTGAAGTCCGCCTTCTTGAATGTAAATTTAGAGGAAGAAGTCTACATGGAACAACCTAAAGGATTCTCATTAACAGAGAAACATGACTATGTGTGCAGATTAAAGAAAGCCTTATATGGTTTGAAACAAGCTCCTCGTGCATGGTATTCAAGACTGGAAAAATACTTGCAAAAACAAGGGTTTAAGAAAGGAGGAGTAGACAAAAATTTGTACATAAAGGCTAATGAAGATGAACTCTTAATTTCAATAGTATATGTAGATGACATCATGTTTGGTAGCAACAAAGATGAGTTAGAAAAAGGATTTGCTGAAGAAATGAAATCAGAATTTGAGATGTCAATGATTGGAGAGCTCACCTTCTATTTAGGACTTCAAATTCAACAAAAGAACACTGGAATATTCATTTCACAAGAAAAATGCTTAAGAGAAATGTTGAAAAGGTTTCAAATGGAAGAATGAAAACCTATGTCAATTCCCATGATCACTGGATGCAAACTATGTGCTAATGATGGATCAATAGATGTAGATCAAAAACTTTACAGATCCATGATAGGAAGTTTTCTATATCTAACTTCTTCTAGACCAGACATTATGTTGGAAGTAGGACTTGTAGCAAGATATCAAGCAGCACCAAAACAAAATCACTTACTTGCAATCAAGAGAATATTTAGATATCTACAAGCAACCTCACATTATGTCCTATGGTATCTAAAGGAAAAAGTTTCACACTGACAGCATACGCAGATGCAGATTGGGCCAGTTGCGTGGATGACACGAAAAGCACAAGTGGAGGTGCTTTTTATTTTGGAAAAAGTCTGTTGGCATGGCTAAGAAAAAAGCAAACTTCTATCTCTTTATCTACAGCAAAAGCAGAATACATAGTAGTAGCAGCATGTTGCACACAAATAATGTGGATGAAACAAACTCTCCAAGACATGAAGGTAAGCATTGATGAACCCATTTCTATCAAATGTGACAATACAAGTGCAATAAGTATATCAAAAAATCTTGTACTTCATTCAAAAATAAAGCACATCCCAATAAAGTACCACTTCCTTAGGGAGCAAGTAGCATAGAAGTTAGTAAATTTGGAATATGTACCAACCAAGGAACAAATAGTAGACATATTCACAAATCCTCTTGCTAAAGAACCATTTGAATATATAAGAGACAAACTAGGGGTATTGTCTGCAAATGTTACTCTCTAACATGATCAAAAATAAAAAATAAAAAACATACAAGGAACAGGACTAGTGCAGAAGACAAGTGATAGTCAATATCAGACAAGAAAGCATCATTCCAGGGGGACAACAGTCAATAAAATTTGTCACAAAAGAGCTAGAGAAATGGAGCAGTGCATGGAACAGGTCCTCAAGATCAGAGTATTATGAAAAGATAGAAACCACACTGGGAAAAGTGCAACCCCTTTCCATTGATGTCAAAGGGGGAGGAAAAGCAAGAAAAATAAGAAAGCCTCTTTTGTAAAGCAGGTAGAGGAATAAAGACAAGATACTTCTCAGAATGAAAGGGGGAGAAGTCCTGAACGAAGTATGGGAGTATTGGTGGATGTGTTGCCATCAATGCCAAAGGGGGAGACTGTTGGAAATATTGTCATTGATGACAAAGGAGCTGAGGAGAGATCGGCGCATGCAACAAGTGCAATAACCAAAAGAACAAGATCAGGAGAGATTTGCAGAAGCAGCAAAGAAGCATAGGCAGGAGAGGCAGTGAAGGCAGCAGTTGAACAGTGAAGGCAGCAGAGGCAGTGAAGGCTAAACCTTGTGCACATCTTATGAGTGCAGTTAACATTGATCTGGGATCAACGATACCGCGGGGGCACAAACAGCCCGATGGTTAACCCAAGGGGGTGCCTCCGAAGTTGACCCGCCCATCAGGCATTGACCACAGATCAACGGTTGTCATTCACTGTGATAGCACATGCCTGATGACCATTCCATACCAAGGAATGCCTCCGTAGTGCCGTGAACTAGGAACATCTTTCCTAAAGCCCAAAATTACAGTCGTGGACTGAAGTGATCAATGGATGAGATTAAAGGAGATTGACGGTAGAGATTATATCGCAATGAAGTGGGACCCGATCGCATATCGTACATCGCAAGCTCAGGAGAATAAGTGCTTGAGAATCGGGTTGAATCACCGAAGCGCGAAGTCCGATAATGAAGTGGCGATGCAAAGTTGCGATGCGATGTGGCGATGCGAAGGGACATGTGGAGGCACAATGCAATATTGCACATCAACGATGTGAATTTCATCGCATACCACAAAGTGGCGATGCGAAGATGCGATGCGAAGTTCATCGCATATCACAATCAAGGCAGGAGGAATATCACATATCGGGAGATCAGATGGCCGAAGGCACATTGGGTAACAAGATTCGCTAAAGTACGATAAAGAGAGCAGACGCGATACAGATCGAAGCTGAAACCTAAAGCATTTCAATTCCAGAAGTATGGGATTTCCCATTGTTAAATCGCATCGGAGAACAAAGGAGCATTAGAACATAAAACATTAAAACTTGTGGGAAAGCAAAATGCGATGCACTATGATTGGTCACTGCATTGTGGTACCCTTCAACCAAAGTTAAATCCAGGGCTAATTGTTTTATAAAGAAAACCATGGAAGCGGAGGTCGACTCGAGTTACAAAGGAAAGACCTGAAAATATGAAAAAGGACCTGGAGCATGAGCATAACAGTGTGATGAAGGATTGACCGCAAAGGCATGTAAATAATTGGCAATGGTCAAACAATACGTGCAACTAGAAACGGGAAATAAGCGGAACATTGAAGGTAGGATTACAAAACTAGTAAGTGTTTGTCGCACCGCTTTTGGAAGATAAGTGGTAAAAGGTGAAACAAACGCGATAGCATTAAGAGGGCGATGTGTGGCATTCTAAAACCACATATTTTGCGTAGGTTGGGAACAATTAAATAACATGCAATTTGGTGTGCGAATTCTGTCGGATTGGGAAGTTAAAAGAGACAGAGTGCAATGACCGTCCGATTGATAAAAGGTTGATATGCATGTGAACGCAGCACAAAAGACACAGGTAATGGAAGAAACAGAACAGTTATGCAGCAAAGCTAGAATATAATAGCATAAACTAAAAAGACAGTGACAGCAGCAGAAAAGACAAATATATGGCGAACCAAGAGTTGAAAGGACTGAATTGAAATATTATTGTATCTGTAAATGTAAATTATTTAATTATTTTTATTGTATTTGATGCAAAGGCAAGTCTCCATAGGCATAAACAAAAATCCAATGAGTGTTGAAATGATTATTTATGTATTTTGGTTGATGTAATAACCTGAATTGAAGTGTGATGAATCGAATGGGTGGAAGGCATAGACTCAGGCCTGTTCACTTCGAAACCCTGTAGAATGAAAGTATTCATATAGCTATCTATATAAAACATGTAATATCGGTATGCATAGAGAGGTTAGAGATTATAAGAAGAAGAAGGAGCAGAGAGAGGAGTTGAGAAGATCCATAGATTATATAAAGAAAATTTGAAGGCTTGAAAGATAGCAGCAAAAAGGAGAAAAACAGAGCTAATATCCAAGTAAATCAGCATATTATTTTATTGTACATTGAGGAAGTTGGTGCTTCCATATCAAGTTGTAGCTTGATAGATGTCCAGTTGTAGCTGGCTGAGGTAGGAGCCTCCTGTAGATTGTAGCCTGCAGAAAATAGATGGGATTTGGAGCTTCCTTGCAAGTTGTAGCTTGTAGAATTGAGGTAGTAGCCTCCTGTAGGTTCGAGCCTATAGAAAATAAATGGTGAGAGGGAGTTGGAGCTTGACTTTGCATCACAACAATAATAAGATGCGGTTTTCTCCCTTATGGGTTTCCACTTATATCTGTTGTCTATGTGCATGACGATTATGTGTTGATATTCTGTATTTAATCTGATTAATACCTGCTACTCACTTATTAAGATTGTTGTTCCATTGTTTATTAAGTTGATCATGAAACAAAGATGTAAATAAGTGTTAAAGAAAGTTTTACAAGACCCTGCCTGTATTAAATTGATTCACCCCCCCTCTCAGTTTAACCAAGGGTTCAACAAAATAAAATAAAATATAAATAAACCAGATGTATGGTAAGTAAATAATACCTCTTTTCATATTTAATCCATAATATTCTTTATATTTACGAACACTCAAAAAATAGGTTTTATTTAGGTGAAAGATATGGTCCAAATACCATGGGCTAAATTATTATTAATACCATGCAAAAAAAACATTATTAACCCTAATATAATATTAAAAGATTAATATTATTAATATTATTATTACTACTACTACTACTACTACTATTATTATTATTATTAAATCTAATACTCATATTAATATATTATAATATTAATATTATTAAATTTAATGACTTTCTATTAATACAATATTAAATTTATTATATTATAATATATATGAATGTATCATGATAATATTAACTCTAGATGTATATGGGAGGGAAGAACGAAGATATAGAGTGATAGAGGTGGAGATATAGGGGGATTGACAAGGGAAAGATGGATATAAACTAAAGGAAAGGGGAGAGGAGGAATGAAGAGCGAGAGAGGGAGACATAAATATGGAGGAGGGAGAGAGAGAAGGAGAGGGGGAGGGAAATAGTGACGGGATTAGAGGATACAAAGATGGCGAAAGAGAGAGGAGGGTAGGAGATAAAGGGAGAGAGAGATGGCAGAAGAGAGAGGGAGGTAAGAGAGAAAGGGAGAGATATGAGAGGCCAGAGAGAGGAAGGGATAGAGAGAAGTTGGAGGGGGAGAGAGGGAGGGAAGAAGAAATATAGAGAGAGAGATAAGTGGAGAGAGAGAGAGAGGGAGTGGAAAGGGAGAGATGGAGAGAGAGTGTGTATTTTTTATGGGTGAGAAAAGGGTTGGAGGGATTGATAGAGAGATGGAGTTGGAGGGGGTGAGAGGTAGGAAATAAGAAATATAGAGAGTGAGAAGTGGAGAGAGAGAAGGAGTGACAAGGGAGAGACAGAGAGAGAGCATGTATGTTTGGGGGTGAGATAAAGAGACAAATAAGGAGAGATGGAGATAAGGGAGGAGAGAATGAGAGATAAGGAGAGAGGGAGGAATATAGTAACATAGTTGGTAGGTGAAGACACACAGAGAGAGAGAGAGAGAGAGAGAAAGAGAGATGGGAAAGAAAGGGAAAGAGTGGAAGGAAGAGAGAAGACGTGAGAGGTAGAGAGAGGGGGGGAAAGAGAGATGGACTTGGAGGGGGAGAGAGAGGGAGGTAAGGAAAAAGACATAGAGAGATAAAGGTGGATAGAGAGAGAGAGAGAGAGAGAGAGAGAGAGAGAGAGATATGGGAGAGAAAGGGAAAGATCGGAAGGAAGAGAGAGGATGTGAGAGAGTAGAGAAAGGGAGGGAAAGAGAGATGGATTTGGAGGGGGAGAGAGAGGGAGGTAAGAAGAAAGACATAGAGCGATAAAGGTGGAGAGAGAGAGAGAGAATGATAAGGAAGATGGAGAGAGAGGGAGAGAGGACAAAAGGAGGAAAGAGAGATATTAGCGGGGAAGAGGGAGAGAAAGGGAAGATAGAGATATAGATGGAAGGTGAATAGAGTGAAGAAGAGAGAGATGGGGAGAGGGAGGGAGTGATAAAGAGATTGATAGATATGGAGTGCGAGAGCATGTGTGTTTAGGGGGGTGAGATAGAGAGACAAAAAAGAAGAGATGGAGGGGGATATAGATATGGATGGAGGGTGGAGAGAGGGAAGAATATTTCTTGCACTAGATGGATTGATTTAATTGGAGATGGTGATTTCTACTCCTATTTGATTGTTTGCACTAGATTCATCGATTTTAGTGTAGATATTTTTTTCTAATGATATTTTATTACTTTCACTAGATGCATTGATTTCAGTATAGGTGGTGATTTCTAATACTATTTGATTGCTTGCACTTGATGTGTTGATTTCAATGTAGATGTTGATTTATAATTATATTTGATTGTTTGCACTAGATGCATTGATTTCAATGTAGATGATTCATAATCCTATTTGATTGTTTACACTAAATGCATTAATTTAAGTGTAGAAGTTATTTTCTAATATTATTTGATTGCTTGAATTAAATGCATTGATTTCAATTTAGATGTTGATTTCTGATTTGATGTAATTGGATATATGATGGTACATTAATTTTAAACTGTTTGGATTAACAATATGCATTGATTTTAGTGTAAGCATAAAATAGTATTGACAATGCACATTGATTTTTGTGTTATGGTAATTTAACCTATTAATATTGGAGAGCAAGAGAGAGAAGGTATCACGTTTATTACAGCAGCTTGAGCTAAATACTTAAATGATTTATGATTTAAATTTTCTTTTTAATATTATCGATATGAAAAGATGAAAAAACTAACAAGGGTGACAATAAGAATAGTAGAAGAGAATAGTTTGAGAGTACATTCTTATTATTCACATTTTCTATATTTCAACATTATTATTGTCACTTTTCATTCAAAAAAATTATTTTGTCATTTTTCATCATTAAAGTTATTAACAATATTTATCATCTCAAAAAATTGAGGTAACTAAGAAAAATTAAAATTAAAATGACCAAGTTAATCTCAGAAATATTTAGCATATTTAAAATAATTATATTAATATTTGATATATTTACATATTATTGATAAAATTAATCAAATCTTCGAAAGATTTTCCTTGGCAGCACACGACTGAAACCAACATAGATCCATCTTAACTCTAGATCTATCAAGCTCCAATAGGGATCAAATCTCTCGAGGTGCAAACCTTTCCTCGAGTTTTGCACTAAAAAAAGAGATTTTCACATCGAGATATTTGATCCCTCTCGGTGCTTGATAGATTCGGAGTTAAGATGGATCTAGGTTGGTTTAGCCCCATTTCAGAAATATAGATATTCTTAAAAATTGTGAGTGTTAATCACATTTAACCTTTCATTTTTACATAATAAATATTCATTTTCTTTGATGAGTAATACTAATATCACTTCAATGAGTAACATTTATGGAATGAGTCTTTTTTATAGATTATAAAAAAATACAAAGTATATATATATATATATATATATATATATATATATATATATATATAAAGTTTTAGTCTTTTATTTTTCTCACAAATATACATGTTCTTAAATATTGTAAACCTTTTTTTATTTTGAGTTTTATCTAATATCATTTTTATTTGTTTTCTGCTTAATTTTGGAAGTTATACTAATTTTTTTGGGTTAAGCTATAGTAATTGTAAGATGTTGTTTGCATCCATTGCATTGATTTTATTTGAGTGTCTCTATTTTTTTTGAGTGAGTGCTTGAATGAATGATTAACATTAATATGCATGCAGATTTAAAGGAACAGTTTTGTAAAGTAGTGAATCTTATTTATTAACAAGTGACTACTGTTAATAATCGATCTTAATATAAAAAAATAAAAAAATATATTTATTTTATTTTTATGATAGATAATCAAATATACTATAATTATTATAAATACTAAAATTGAATCATAAATTTAAAGTCTCAACTTTAAAACTGTCATTACAATGAAATTAATCAAAATATTTTGATGTAATTAATGATCCTAGTTGAACAAACATATTTTATCCTTTATTGAAAAGAGGAGTTATAATATCCTCTAATTGGCTATTTGGACCAGAACCAATTGGGGATCCTTCACTTTTTGAACCTCTACAGACTCGCCAATTAAATTTCTGAAGGTGGTTTTAAGAAATTCCATAATGCAAACATGTATAAAAATAATATAAGAATTATTGTTAACAGTTACTTTAAAAACATAAAAATCTATCACAATAAATTAATCTAAATCTCCATATAACATTCCATGGAAAGGTAAAGGCGTGTTTCAGAGAAGAGGAAAATAAGGCTTCTAATTGTGAATTTGCAAACTAAAAGTTGCTCTCCAATGAAGCAGATGATTAATAGATCAACAAGTTTTGTACAGTATGTTGCCTGCATAGGCATGTGCTCAAAAATATTTTTACTTGTGCACTGCATTTATATTGACTCATAATAGGAACCAGTGATATATTTGAAACAAGTCTTTTTCATATCGACTAAGAGAAGTTATTCAAACAGATTTACAAGAGATGTATGAACCAGTGCTATATTTGAAACAAGGCTTTTTCATATCGACTAAGAGAAGTTATTCAAACAGATTTACAAGAGATGTATGAGGTCATATTGCAGGTGGAATTTTAAAATATGAGCCATCCCTTGCACTTGGTTTTATAGATAACATACAGCAAAAGCCTAAGATCTTCCTAGTATCTTAATTCTGTGAATATCATTGGGCGCGCTAGATATTGCCCATCAACTATAGGGATTTTTTGAATTTGCTAGGAGCAATACACCTACCTCTAAACCTTTGTTGCAGAAAGACAATCAAGGCAAAAAGTAGTGCTCCAAAATGAATCAAAATATAATCCAAGGTTGTCAAGTAGAAACTCATGAAGTATTGATTAGCATATAAATAAGGTATAACCCAGCATGCATCATATACAGGTGTAATGGAACGTACCAGTGTGATTCCGATGTAAAATTATGGTACCAAAATTATCAGTTTTGTGTCACTGAAAAAGTTTACCAGAACTTGTGGTAGCAAGAATCCATCAAGGATGACGCCTGCATAAGCTCTAAAATCTTGCAACAACCCTTGATTATTATCATTCTTCGGAAAGAAATGTTTGCTATTATAATGTGATTCCTAGACAGATGAAAAAGAATAAAATCTATTAGAGCTCCAAAAGCTATAGAAATAATGTTTGTTCCCCAAAACCATGCAGTCTTGGCACCTGCCACAGCAAGTTTGTCGCAGCTGCAAAAGAAATACTACCATCATCATTACTGGAACTACAACATGATTCATTTCTAGCCACCCACCCCCAAATTGCAAGGCATTTAGCTTCCCCTTGTGGTCGTTCATGAAAAATTCTTCAAAGTCGAGCAACAAAGGAATCAGATGCCCTAAGGCAAGCACAGTGTGCGTCAACAAAGAGACAAATGGTAGTGCATTTGGATGTCTCCTAATGTGCAAGAGTTGGGTATACATGACAACAACAGTTAGTGAGAGAGAGACAAGCCCCATAATGATATCCAAATCATTTCTCCACATGGAATTTTATACTTGGTCTGTAGTGGATGT
The DNA here is from genome assembly GCA_034641835.2 of Pinus albicaulis. Classification (NCBI taxonomy): domain Eukaryota; kingdom Viridiplantae; phylum Streptophyta; class Pinopsida; order Pinales; family Pinaceae; genus Pinus; species Pinus albicaulis. The sequence goes on along the minus strand of CM076580.1, from coordinate 955,850,012 downwards.
CAATTTCATTGGTTTAAAATAGTGTGGATCCTCCTGTGACCTGAGACTTGTAATGTTGCCACTAATATATTGATCCAGATTTAAGGAATTATATGAATTTGACAATCACCACTCCCAGTCGATGAGCGACATCCAACCATGCAAAATGATCCTGTAACAGGGTTATATATGGCCTCTGCTGATATAGGAGACAAATTTTCAAACGAAGCAGCATTGGCTTCTTGAGACTTGGGTCCAAAAGGCATCTTGAATTTTAAATTGAAGCTGACATTAAACGGGCCACCCCGAGGCCGGTTAAATCCATTTGTTGCACAAAGCTGCAAATCCCTCTCATATCTACTACCAATGGTAAATGGGTACCCATGGCCCAAAATTATCTAATTTCCACCTGAGTTCTCAACCGCAACATTAAAACCCAAATCACCAAAGGAGGACCCATCTGGGTATAGGCTTCTAATTACTAAAGCTGAAGCTATCGTCTCGCTGTTCGTAAATGTTTCACTACAAACTTTCCCCACCTGTTCAAGTTTCGTGTAATTGTGCTGAAAAATGGGCAAAGTTGTGATACATCCCATTCCCATTCCTCGATCCATTCCGGTAGGACCTTTGAATGTGAAATTCTTAAAATTTCCCTTTTGGCTCTCAACCTGTCCCACAACCATATACCTATCAACAACAGTTAAAGGCATTATAAACTGCATAGAAATGCTGATACCACAATCCTTTTCATATAATACTCTTCCCCCATTTTGAATACGGTGGGCTACCATACACAATTGACCTCTTGCACCATCCCATTCACCCTCCCCAATAAAAATGGTGGTCTCTGGGAGGTTAAACCTAAAACTTGGATTCCATATTCTGTTAAACCTAAAACTTGGATTCCATATATTGGAGAATATGAGATACCCATGCACTTGTCCTTGGCCTTTCCCTTTCTCTTGTGGGGTACATTCCAATTTCTCTAGAAACACACTATTCTGAAGGGATTCTTGTTGACTCACATTGAAGGGACTACAATATCTTCCAGTACACTCACTGTTCCAGACCACATCTAGAGGCCTTCTCTGTTGAATAATTAATCATTCGATTAGTTTAGAATTAGTTCAATATTGGTGAGTAAACGGTTTCCAGATTCAGTTTCTGCAGAACTGTTTCTGACTTGTATAAGTATGTATCTCTCCTTTAATAAATGGAATGTAGTGTCGTTGCTCTCTGCAATTCTCTGTTGTCTCATTTTCTCAGATTTCCATGTATTAGAGTAAGGTTGATCCTGCTCTTGTTTGTTTGCACTGGTGGTGTTAAGCCAAATGTATTGTCTCAAGAATCGCACTGTCTCAAGAATCGTAATCGTTGGGAGCTCACGCTGTCGAGGGAGAAGTCTCTTGAAAATTGGTTTACTGCCTGTCAATGTTGCGCTTCCACCAGTAGAGCCCGTCCGCCAGTCAATTCTTTCTTTGTTGCTGCATTCGACTGGCATTCAGTTCCTGTCAGTTGTTACTACTGGTTAAGTAGCTCTACCACCGTAGCTTGGGAGAAACTTGTCCCGTCAACCTGTATGTTGAGGCAAGTTCGTTCCGCGTTCAGTTGAAACTATTTTTTTTCATTATCTTTGATTGCAGCCTTGAAATTTTTTATACATCAAAAGAAGGTTGAAGTCATACAAAAAGGGAGAGTTTAGAGGCATTGCATTTTTAGACGTATTCCATTCTGTGTGCCTTGGGAAATTCAAAATCACTATAATGGAAAACTAACTATCATAATTTTTTTTTCAAGTTGCACATAAATATTATCACTTGAATGAATGAACTGTTATCAAGACTTTGAATTTCATTTTGAATTATTTTTCGAAATTTGTCAAAGTTGTTGCTAAGTTACAACATGGAGATTGCATTGTAATAATGCTACTACTAAAGAGTGCAAAAAAGGTGTTGTTTTTTAATTTTCTTTATGCTGGAAAAGAGAGTGCAAAAAAAGTATTGTTTTAAATTTGTTTTCTGCTGGAAAAGATAGTGTAGAAAATGTGTTGTTTTAAATCTGAAAATTTCTTGTTGCTCCAAACATGGCTTCGACGAGTCAGTGTTCCATTTCTACACCTCTATTTAGTGGGAAAAATTATGATTTTTGGAGCCTTAAAATGCTAGCATGCTTACAAGGCTTAGGTTGTTGGGAATCAATTGAATTGGGTTCATAGAACTCGATGCAAATACAATCGCTGGAATGAGTGCTGCTAAAAAAAAACAATTTGATGAACTTAAACAGAAAGAAGGTAAAGTGAAGTTGTGCATTTTAAATTCCTTAGATGACTCTATTTTTTTTATAATCACTGCTGCTAAAACTGCTAAATCGATTTGGGATATACTTAATGTTGCTTATCAAAGAAATGATAAAGTAAAAATTGTAAGATTACAAACTCTCAGAACACAATTTGAAATACTTAAAATGGCTGAATCAGAAATCGTTAATCAGTTTATGATCCGAATTTATGCAGGAACGCAACAGAATAAACATATAACCATAAATACAGAGATGCAGCGGAAATAACACTTCATTTCATTAATATCAAAGAACTGAAATTTGCTTACAGACATAATGGAAATAAAACTAGCTAAGGCACTGGTAGCTATCTCTGAGAAGAGATGTGGCGGCTACAGGCCTCTGAATTGAGTTACAATGAGGCTCGAGGGCCTATTTATTATTGAGAAACAATGGAGAACCCTAAACATCCAAAAACCTAACCCTAGGAGATGAAGCGCCAAAACTATGGGCCCCGCTTGGGTAAATTGGTGTTTCAACTTTCCAGGGACGTAACTTTGGCATACTATCTCCATTTGACGCACATGATACATCATTAGAAAGCTCTATCCGAGGACTACAACTTTCGCCACGAATATCATTCCAGAACAGAATGATATTTGCTGGACAAAATGATATTCATTGGAGGCGCGATGCCCAAAAAACGTCGTTTAGGGCCTCAAAATGGCTTCGGAAGTTTAGGACCCAAAAAACTGCTAAAAATAGTAAGTTATGCCGAAACTGAGAAAATGAAAGAGACAATGGTGGGGGCCCAAGTGTAATAGGCGGGTGGCCACCAATATCCACCTGGATGGCGGGTGGCCACCAATATCCACCTGGATCATTCCTCCCCCCTTAGGAAGCAATGGTCCCCATTGCGTTAAGTTCCTCCATGAGATGAGGAAATTTATGTTGAACTTGGTCCCTCGTGAACCACTTTCCTTGGTGCAGGAGTTGGCCAACTTTGACAACCCGATACAGTTGGATCTTCTGTTGGCGAGTGTTCTTGATTTGCATGTCCATGATACAATCTGTGGTGGCCTGTTCCATGCAGTCTGGGTTTAACTCTGTTGGTGTGAGTTGTTTTGCAATGTCCGAGGTGTCCAGTAGAGGTGGGAAGTAAGGACGAAGGCGATCCACATTGAAGACTGGGTGCAGACAAAGGAATGGAGGAATACTAAGCTCGAAGGCATTGTTCCCTACAGCCTTGGTGACGGTGTACGGCCCGTATCGAAGCGGGCGAAGCTTGTGGTGGGGTCCAGTGAGGCGCTCCTTCTGCAAATGTAGCCATACTTTGTCGCCCACCTAGAAGTTTTGTGGCACCCGGTGTTGATCATGGCGCTGCTTGTACTTTGCATTGGCTCTGTCCAATATATCATGAACCTGTTGACGGATGTGTTGAATGCGCTCGATGAAGCTACTTGCTTTGTCAACTTCAAACTGGACATGAGCTGAATTGGCCTGAGCAGCTGCAAATGGCATGGCTACGTCAATGGGACATAGTGGCTAGAATCCCAAGCCCACCTGAAAGGGGCTATGGCCAATTGAACTGTGGAGAGCCCTGTTATAACTATGTTGAACATAGGGGAGGCTATCGTCCCATGTGCGTGGATGATTTGAATTTTACATGTGTAGAATGTGTACAATCATTCTGTTGACGACCTTTGTCTGGCCATCTGTTTGGGGATGGAAAGTTGTGTACTTGGTGAGCTTTGTGTCCAACATTGACCAGAGGCTAGACCAAAATGTGCTGAGGAACCTGCTATCTCGATCTGATATGATAGACTGTGGGATCCCAAAGTGCACCCACACTCATTCAAAGAAGAGTTTAGCAGTGGCTTCTGCTGTGATATTCTTCTTATAGGCCGCCATAATGGCCATCTTCGAGAATCTGTCAACGTCCATGAAAACACAGTCATTTCCATTCTTAGTAGAAGGCAGGCCTGACATGTAATCCATGGAGATGGATTCCCAAGGTCGACTAGGGGTAGGTAGTGGAGTATATAGGCCTTACTTCTTGATGGTCGGTTTGGAAATGGCACAAGTAGTGCAGGATCTGATGTGCTTATTGACATCCTTTCGAAGGTTCGACCAATAGAAATACTTCTATAGTATTGCTACTATTTTCTCAACCTTGAAATTCCCAGCGACTCGACTGTAGTGTGCTTCCCATATCATCTTGGCACGCTCGCTTGAAGGAACACAAAGGCGTCCCAGGTGACATAAAAGTGCATCTTGGAGGTGAAAATTTGGAACTTGCGTACCCCCCAAGAGTGCCTTGTAAGTGTGGCCGAATTTTGGGTCACTCTCAAAAAGAAGCGGCCAATCAGAAGTCTCGTGCCCACAAGAGTTGAGCACGGTGGTGAGCGCCACGATCGGTGGTCGGCTGAGGCAGTCCGCAACATTATTGGTGCTACCCTTCTTGTACTTGATGTTCAAATGAAACTGTTGCAGATATGTGGACCACTTCTGATGGCGATCATTCTGCAACTTCCCTTGTGTCTGTATGAACTATAGGGGGCGGTGGTCTGTGTGGATGATTGTTTCCTTCCCCAAAAGGTAATGCTTCCATGTCGACAGGCTTGCACAATGGAATACATTTCTTTGTCATAGGTGGGATACTTACGAACTGTCTTAGAAAATGTCTCACTATGACATGCTACTGGATGTCCCTGTTGAGTAAGAACTGCCCCAATAGCATAGTCAGAGGCATCTGTCTCGATCTCAAATGGTTGTTGCAAGTCTAGTAATGTGAGCACTTGGGCAGAACAGAGGCGATTTTTCAATTCTGTGAACGCCTTCTGTTGAGGTTCCGACCAAAAGAATTTTGTTCTCGCTCCTCCCTTGGTGACTTGACTCAAGGGCCAAGTGATATGAGAGAATCCCAGCATGAATCTACAGTAGAAATTAGCAAGACCCAGAAAGTTGCGAAGCTCTGTTATAGTGGTTGGGGCTGGCCAATCCCGAATGACTTGGATCTTGGTTGGATCCACATGCACCCCCCTTTCATCAATAATGTATCCCAGATATTGAACCTGGGTCATGCCAAACATGCACTTCTCCAAATTGGCACACAACTTGTGTTGCCGCAGTGTTTGGAGGACTTGTCGGATGTGATGAAGGTGCTCTTCCCAAGTCTTGTTGAAGATCATAATGTCATCCAAGTACACCACTACGAATGAGTTGGTGAATGGCCGCAAGATGTCGTCCATCATCCTCATGAAGGTTGCGGGAGCATTCGTCAACCCGAAAGGCATGACCAGCCATTCAAAAAGGCCTTCCTTAGCTTTGAAGGCAGTCTTCCACACATCAGAGGGTTCAATTGGTACCCGGTGATACCCAGACTTCAGGTCGATCTTACTGAAATATTTTGCACCTTGGAGTTGGTCCAGAAGGTCATCAATCCGTGGGATTGGGTACCTATTCCGGACAGTGATCTTGTTCAGCGCCCGATAGTCAATACAGAGTCTCCACGTCCCATCCTTCTTCTGTACCAACACGATCGAGCTCCCACAGGGCGATGAACTTGGTCTGATGTGACCTTTCTGCAACAGCTCCTGAATCTGCCTCTTGATTTCATCATTCTCCAGAACAGAGCGCCGATAGATCGGTCCATTGGGTAGCGGCGCACCTAGGGTCAGATCAATCGGGTGCTTGACCTGACAGTGCAGAGGAACCCCTGTGGGTGAGGTGAAGATGTCCCCGTACTCCTCCACAACCTTATCCATTTGTTGTTGTCGTGCAGAGGAGCCTTGTCCGGAGGTCGTGGCCACAGTCTTCTTCTTGCCCTGGGGGCGGATCATCAGGAAAACAAATTTCCTGGTTTGGGAAATGAGCTTACTGCATTGTTTTGCAGTAACCAAAGAGATAGCGGCAGGAGGTGGTACCTCTGGTATCCTGTACAACTTATTTCCCAAAGTAACAATAATAGCACGAGGTCGAGACTCATACACAGCATGACGCTTCCACAAGTATGGTTGTCCTAATAATACATCAGAAACATCAATAGGAGCAACGTCACATAATACCTCATCCGTGAAGGGATTGATGCTATAGGGAAGGCGACACTGCCGACTGACGCGAAGATCTCGTCCTTGGTGAAGCCACCCGATGGTGTATGGATGTGGGTGAGCTGTGGTCGGCAAGCCCAACCGCTTCACGGCGTCTGCTGAAATGAGGTTCTTTTGGCTCCCATTGTCGACAATGAACTGTACAGGGGAGCCCTTTACCCACATCCGGGAGTGGAAGAGACGTTCCTCCTCCTCTGGATCTTCCGGTTCCTCCTTCTGGACCTTTGTAGTGGCAACAGTGGCGTTGGGCTCCGCATCAATAATCTGTTTCCATTTTTCATTCCCCTTTTCAGGTTCTGATTCGGAGTTAGAGCATGCATCTGACTCAGAAGCCCTCATCTCGGCCACTAGCGACTGCTTGGCCCGACACTCACTTGTGTTGTGAGTGGAGCTCTTATGGAACTCACACCACTTTCCCGTGTCCTTCTTTGGCTTTGCGGTGATGTTCTTTTCTTGTGGCTTCGATGAGTTGTCTTTAGCCGCCATGCCTTGGCTCGGTCCTTTGTTCTGCGGTTTGGAAGCAACTTTCCCTTGCTTTTGATTCGCAGATCCAAAGTCTTGCTTCTTCTGCTTGAATTTCTGCTCAATCTTGGTAGCATACCGGTATGCCGTACCAAGCGAGGAGATGTCAAGGAACTCCATTTCCTCCTGAATGTATTTGTGCAGACAGCTGCGATACTTTAGCACCAGATGTTTCTCTGAATCTTTGATACCCAACTTTGTACGCAGGGTATGGAACAGATTCGTCAGCTCATGCACATCTCGATCCCTTTGTTGTCGCAGCGTGGTCCATTGTATGTACTTGTCCTCATAGCTCCCCACAGGATAGTACTGTTCCTTGACGGCGTCTCGGAAAGAATTCCAAGTTGGTACGGCCGAGAACAGAGAGGGTTCTGTCCGGTCCTTGTTCTCACAGTAGGTTTCCCACCAGTCCTTAACATGGGGGGTAGCTTTGAGGAGTGCAAAAATAATCTTCTCCCGGTCTGAAAAGTCATGAACAGAGAAATATCCTTCTAATAGATTCAACCATCTATCTACGGCATCTGCGTCTATTTGACCCTAAAATATGGGAATGTCAAAATTTACTTGTACCTTAAAGGGAGTCGCAACTCCAGAGTGGCTACTGGATGCAGATGCGCCGCCGGTGGGCAGCCGTTGAAGGATCCGAGCAAAGCTATCCATCATCGCGTTCCTTTGTTTTTCGAGGGCCTCCTCGAGCAATATTTTGATAGGATCTCCTGCTCCCTCATCTTTCTTTTCATCCCCCATGGGCGTTCGTCGAGGTTTGCGAGGCTGATCTTGCAAAGGTTCCACCAGATCAAGCCCTAGCTCCTTATACCTCTACCTCATTGGAGACATGCAAAGAAGGATCGAGAAAAAGTAGACCGCTTTGATACCACTGACCCGGATTTATGCAGGAATGCAACAGAATAAACATATAACCATAAATACATAGATGCAACAGAAATAAAACTTCATTTCATTAATATCAAAGAACTGAAATTTGCTTACAGACAGAATGGAAATAAAACTAGCTAGGGCGCTGGTAGCTATCTCTAAGAAGAGATGTGGCAGCTACAGGCATCTGAACTGAGTTACAATGAGGCTCGAGGGCCTATTTATTATTGAGAAACAATGGAGAACCCTAAACATCCAAAAACCTAACCCTAGGAGATGAAGCGCCAAAACTATGGGCCTTGTTTGGGTAAATTGGTGTTTCAACTTCCCAGGGACGTAACTTTGGCATACTATCTCCATTTGACGCACATGATACATCATTAGAAATTTCTATCCGAGGACTAAAAATTTCGCCACGAATATCATTCTGTTTCAGAATGATATTGTCTGGAGGCGCAATGCCCAAAAAACGTCGTTTAGGGCCTCAAAACGGCTCTGGAAGTTTAGGACCCAAAAAACTGCTAAAAATAGTAAGTTATGCCGAAACTGAAAAAATGAAAGAGACAATGGTGGGGGCCCAAGTGGAATAGGCGAGTGGCCACCAATATCCACCTAGATTATTTTATGAATAAATTTATGGGTGTTGTTAATCAGCTTCGAATGAATGGTGAAGAAATATAAGACCAAAGAATTGTTGAAAAAGTTCTTAGATGTTTTCCTAAAAAAATTTACATGATTGTTACTATTTTTGAATCGAGAGAATTAACAAAATAATCTTTGGAAGAGTTAACTAGTTCTTTTTTGGCTCATGAAGCAAGAATTAATTTAGATGTCAGAGCAAGAATTAATTTAGAGCATGTTTTCAAATCTAAAGCTTTTATGGATAGAGGTTGAGGCATATGTTTTCGTGGCAGGAGAGGAAAATGTAGAGGACAGTCTCAATCTGAGGATAGAACATAGGTAACTCAAGCACATGCAAAGCAGTATCAAAATGATCATGGTCATAGGTGGATAGATAAATAAAAAATTAAATGTCACTACTGCAAAAAATATGGCCATTATAAGTCTGAATGTCAAAAATTACAGTATGTTTTAAGTAAAAAAAAAGCCAATGTCACAAACACTAAATGTGAAACATCAAATGCTTTATTTTTGGCATGCCAAAGTGACTGTGCAAGTACCTAATAAATATGTTTGATTGGTAGACAATGGATATAGTAATCATATGACTGGTCATAGTGATTTGTTTTCACATCTTGATACATCTTTCAATTCCTCTATTGGTTTGGGTGATGATAGCCAGGTTAAAGCTTCAGGAAAGGGTGGTGTACCTGTCTTAAGCAAACAAAATTTTGTGAAGAATATCTATGATGTTTATTATGTACTCAATTCCAAGCATAATTTTTTGAGTGTTGGTTAGTTAGATGCACATGGTTATGATGTTAGCTTTCACAACACTACTTGCACGATTTCTGATAAACATAAGTCTCTTGTTGCAAATATTCCTATGACAAAGAACAGGTTGTATCAATTACAGTTGAAAAGTGAGAAGTTGTATGCACACAATTTTTCAACACCAACTGACTCTGATCCGTGGCATGTGCGATATGGTCATTTACCTATGAAAAGTATAAGTTTGTTGCAAAGACAGACTATGGTGAAATGTTTGTCTGCTTTGTTTGATCATATATCTTCATTTACAAGTTGTATAATGGGTAAACATAAGCGAGATAGTTTTGATTCAACCTCTAATAGAGTCCAAGAATAACTAGAGTTAGTGCATACAGATTTGTGGTCCAATGCAAGAAAAATTAGTTGTTGGTAGTCTCTATTTCTTACTTTCATTGATGATTTTAGCAGGAAAATTTGGGTGTATTTCATCAAATAAAAATCTGAAACTTTTTCCAACTTTAAGGAGTTCAAAGTCGAGGCTGAAAAGTAGAGTGGAAATTTTATTAAATTACTCAGGTCTAATAAAGGAGGTGAGTATGAATCTAATGAATTCATTGATTTTTGCAAACAACATGGTATTAAAAAACAAACAAAAACCAATTATACTCCACAGTAGAATGGAGTTGCGGAAAGAAAGAATCAGACAATTATGAATATGGCTCGAAGCTTGCTCAAAACACGAAATGTGTCTAGAGATTTATGGGCTGAAGCAGTTGCTTGTTCGGTATATATTTTGAATATATCACCAACTTCCAGTGTTCAAATTTTTGTACCTGAAGAAGCATGGAGTGGAAAAATGGTAATTGTTTCACACTTTCACGTATTTGGTTGTATTTCTTTCGCTCATGTTCTAGAAAATTTGAGAAAAAAACTTGATGATAGGAGCGAAAAGTATATTTTTATAGGATATAGTGATCAATCTAAGGCATACAGATTGTTTAATCCTATAACTAAGAAGTTTGTCGTAAGTCGATATGTGAAATTTCTAGAAGACAAATCTTGGAATGAAATGGAGAAAAATACTTTTCATAATCCTTTTATTCTATTAGATGAACATCAAGCACCTACAACAAGTACTCCAAGGTTACAGGTTCAAGACAAAACCAATATTAGTTCATCCAGTAGTAGCAGATCATCATCTTTTGAGTTTTATTCTAATAATCCTAAAATGAGAAACTTAAGTGATATTTATACACAATATCATGTTGATGATATTCTAAATTTTGAATATTTCATTTTAACCTACTTGTTTTGAAGAGGCTATAAAGGAAAAAGAATGGGTAGATGCAATGAATAATGAAATCGATGTTATTGAAAGAAATCAAACTTGGGATTTGGTTGATTTACCTAATGATTAAAATTCTATAGTTTTCAAATGGATTTTTAAAACAAAGTTAAATGAGAGAGGTGAAGTTGATAATTACAAAGCAAGATTAGTTGCCAAAGGTTTTTCTCAGCAACCTGGCATAAATTATGGTGAAACATTTGCACCTCTATCAAGAATTGATACTGTTCTATTTGTATTAGCTATTGCAGCACAAAAAAAATGGTCGATTTACTAAATGGATTTAAAGTCCACTTTTTTTATTGGTGTTTTGAATGAAGAAGTGTATGTTGATCAGCCACCTGGTTTCAAAATAAAAAATCAAGAACATAAGGTGTATAAGTTGAATAAAGCATTGTATGGCTGGAAGCAAGATCCAAGAGCTTGGTATAGCTAAATAGACCATTACTTTCTGAATAATGGTTTCAGAAGGAGTGACCATGAGCCCACTTTGTATATCAAGAATGATCATCAAGGTAATATTTTGATACTGTGTCTTTATGTTGATGACATAATTTATACAGGTAACATGCAATTAGATAAATTTAAAGCTGCAATGAAAAATGAATTTGAAATGATAGATCTTGCATTAATGAGATACTTCTTAGGTATCAAAGTGAAACAAACAAACGATGGTATGTTTATGATTCAATAGAAGTATGCTATTGACATTTTGAAAAAGTTTAAGATGGACAGGTATAAACCAGTGGGTACTCCTATTGAAGTTGGTACAAAGTTAAGTAAAGATGATGTGGGTACTATTGTTAATGCGACTTTGTATAAGCATATTTCTAGTAGTATTATGTATCTTACTGCTACTAGACCATATATAGCATTTGCAGCTAGTTATATTTCCAGGTTTATGAAATCTCTGAAATATTTCCTTTGGAAAGTTAGAAAAAGGGTGTTACAATATATTGCAGGTACATCTACATATGGTTTATCATATGTAGCCTCTACAGACAGTAAGCTTGTTGGTTATATAGATAGTGATTATGTAGGATGTATTGATGATTGGAAAAGCACTTCTGGCTATGCTTTTCTATTTGGCAGAAAATTGATCTCGTGGTCATCCAAAAAGCAACCCATAGTTGCGCTATCTTCAACAGAGGCCGAGTATGTTGCAGCAAATTCAGCATCATGTCAAGTAGTGTGGCTAAAGGGACTTCTCTTTGACTTCGGATATATAGAAAATGAACCTATTTCAATCATTTGTGAAAACACTTCCTTTATTTCCATGTCGAAGAACAATGTCTTTCATCAAAAGAGAAAACATATAGACACTTGTTTTCACTTCATCCGTGAACTCGTAAAAAACGGTGATATTGTTCTCAAATTTTGTGATTCCAAGAATCAGTTAGCATATATCTTCACCAAACCGCTAGGAAAAGTTAATTTTGAATTTCAATGTCAAAATTTGAATAAAATAATGTAACCCACAACATTAAGGGGGAGTGTTAAAGAATTAATCGTTCGGTTAGTTTAGGATTTGTTCAATATTATTTAGTAATTCGTTTCGAGATTCAGTTTCTGCATAACTGTTTCTAACTTGTATAAATATATGTCTCTCCTTTAATAAATGGAATGTAGTGTCGTTGTTCTCTCTACAATTCTCTGTTGTCTCCTTTTTTCAATTTTTCATTCTCAACCAATCCAAATTACACAGACTTCCATGGTTCAACATATATTTATTATTTGTATTGGGATTTTTGACTGAGCAAACCCTTCTCGCATCATCCCGCCTTGTGTACTCATAAAACTTATCATAATGGGAGGGTGGCCTCAGAAAGAGATGATTCATAGCACCTGCTCCATACCTCTTTCTCTCAACCAATAAATTCCCTTTCAATTTGAACATGTCCTCCAGCTCAATTTGCCACAAATCAGAGATGGAATTCGAAGGAGTGAGGGCACTCTGGTTAATGATTGAATCTCCTTCCAAGCGTAATGACTCAGCTTATTTTAGGGCAGCAATGAAATACTGGCAGTGTTTCGAATCATTTACCAGGGTAGCTCCAGTGACATCCAACAGTGAAGCTTTTACTGGGGTGGCTCTGATGACAGAAAGCAGAATCAAGATCACCCAAATGGAACTAATTGATCTTCATGAGAAGCCAATGAATCCGTGTAGCTGACCCAAATTTGGGTTCATATTTTTCTATTAGAGCTTCACAACAATTCCTCCTCTGTTGTAATTTTGTAATGCAAATTGCAATATTAGTCTTGTGCTAAATCTTCTTGAAAACAAGATTTGCACATACGAAATATTTTTCATTCCTAGCTGTACTGAATTTATACTACATGTTGGAAATCCATTTTAATTGGAGCTCAACAGAAACATGATTGAATATTTGGTAACCCAAATGCATCATAACCCTAGTTCACATCGTAACCCAAATACCCACTTCGTGACAACGACAATGCAAAGTATACTTTCGAAATAGCCATTTTGGTTCACATTTATTTCGAGAATTATGTGTTAGTTGAAGGCATGTTCGAGGGACACATCAAACATTCTTTTGATACTTACCCATCGGCGGGGCGATACTAAGAAACAGGGCTTCATAACCTAACTGTCCATCACATTTTTTTATTAATACATATTAATTTTTCTTTCTTACTGTCATTTTGATTTCAAACTCGTACACATGATCTCCAATCATATTTCATAATCATATTCTGTTTTATTTGGGATTTGAGGTTTACTGTCTCTTAGAATCCAGGGTAGTTAAACGATGCATGCATGAAAGGGGGAGAGGAAATTAGAGAGATGGAAAACTACACCTGACCCACAACCAACGGATATTTAGTTATGGAAACTACCAGTACCATTTCCCTTCTCAACTAACACGTCGTTACTCCATTTTACGTGCATTGCCATGCTGCATAACACTTTTACCTGTTACAGAGAACTCTATTAGATCATTTTTTGATGCATCATTGTGCAAATTTTCAATTGGGTTTTTTTAATTAAATTCAAATTATTTCGTAATACCACAGCTACAATTTTAAATTGAAGTTTTTTTTTTCTTCCATGTAGTTCTATTTATAGGTTTTATTTTAAATATATAGATTATATATTGAAATAATAATTTTTTTTCATGTTTTATCTCATATATATATATAATATTTATTTGTGATAGTATTAGTTTAGATCTATCTTAATCTCTGATCTATCAATCAACTCCACACAGGAATCAAATATTTAGAGGTGGAAACCTCTTTTTTTAGTGCAAAACTTGAGGAAAGTTTTGTGCCTAGAGAGATTTGATCCCTCTTGGCTCGGCACTTGCTAGATCTGAGGTTAAGATCAATATAGGCTTATACTATCAGAATGGTTTTTACCTTGTGAGATTTGACCCTTCTTGACATTTAATAGATTTGAGGTTTAGATGGACCTAGGCTTATTATACAATACTGTATAATATCTATATTTCTATCTATGTATCTTTCTCTTATCCCCTCTCTCTATCTCACTATCAAATATAAACTCTCTCTCTCTATATATATCTTTGTATCTCTCTCCCTCCCTATTTCTCTCTCTCTTCCCTATTTATAAATTAGGAATCTGAATTATGAAAATGAAAGTGAATCTCCATTGTTAAGAATTTCCATTAAATTGCATTTTTTAAAACTGCCATTATAAAAATTAAAGTGAATCTCCATGGTTAAGAATTTCCATTAAATTACATTTTTTAAAACTGTGTACATATTTCTCCTATAAACAATTCAAATAGATGCTTATAACTTTAAAAAATGGTTTTTTTAATAATGGTAAATTTCAAATTGGTAAACTATATTTCTCCCTAAAGGAAGTTAAATGGATTTTTTTGAAATTCAGGTAAAAAAATGGAATCTTACATGAAATTGTACGTCTATAATTTAGAATTTATAAATTGTATGATAGGGATGTATTGAAATTATACATGTACTAGGAATACATGTTCGATATAGGCATAGGCCAAGGTGTAAAAATTGGATTTTATTGCATATATGATACTAAATTTTCAAAAATATATTTTAATAGTTATAACACGAATATTTTTAAAATATAGGTTTGTTTAAAATGTTAAATTTTGTCCCTTACTATGCAGATGGGAAAGTAATCTTGATAAAAACCTCAAAGTTCAAAAGTGATGTGCAAATATAGTAAAAGTGATGTGAAACTATAGTGAATGAAAAGTAGGTGGAACGAAAACTATGGTAGATAAGTATAGAGTGTAGAACAAAAACTATGGTAGACAACTATAAAGAGTTTATATTGAGAAATTTTTTATGGAAAGTATATAAAGCTTATATGATTTCAATAATAAATTACTCATGTGACACAAGGAAGAAAAGTAGAGAAAACTTGGACAATGATAAAATTGACTTTTATTACTAGAAGCGAAACATCTTGAAACTAGAGTTGAGGAAAACTTTAAACAACTCATGTCACTCCTTTGGCTTAAGAAAACTCTTCAAACATGGCCAATGTTATAGGAGCTCCCTCCTTTAACAAAGTAGTAGATGTCCCAAATAGTTAGTAACTCATTTGAACAAGGGAGATCCAAGCCTTAGGCATCCGTGAAAGAGAATGAATATATCCAACAAAAATATGCGGTGAACGAAGTAAAGACTAACCGCAAACCCATAAACAATTTCCTTTCAAAAGAATAAGAAAATCCTAAGTTTGAAGTCCACTCAAATTTTATTGGGGAATATATCCAATACATGAGAGACCACACCCTAATAGGGATTTTTTTGTTCATCTGGCCCTTAGATAAAGTCCTCTCTCAATGCATCCAACAGAAATGGAAGCCAAAGGGCCATATTAAGTTGGAACTGGGCGCTAAAGGCTCCTTCACCATCATATTTGCCAACAAAGAAGACCAGATGAGAACATTCTAGGAAAACCCATATTTCCTCAACTCTAGAGGTATTTACCTAAGGTTTTGGACAGACATATATATCCCTAACAATGAACAGTTTAGGGCAGCGTCAGTTTGGATTCATATGTATTCCCTACCTAAATAATTCTAGGATGAAGAGATATTATCTAGTATTGAAAATGTGTTGGGGCAATTTTTCAAGTCTTGGATGCCACGAAACACGCCATTATATATCCTATGCTTGCATTTATTTTTATATGAAATTCTCAAAATCCTTACCTAGATCCATTGAAATTTGCTATCAAGATTACAACTAGAATAAAATCCTGCATTATGAGCACGTTCCATTCAAATGCCACTGCTACTGCGATTTTGGGTGTTCTACCAGAATTTACACCTCTTCATCCCAACAATCCCTCCAAATCAGCCCTATCTCTTAGACCAAAATAACTTCTCCAAGTCAATCGATTGTTGTTGTAACCCTCAATAGACTCTATTTCCACCACAATATGGAAAACCCCTTGATACTAACAAAAAAATTGATGTTATAGCTAAAATTGATCCCTTGGCTCTCCCCCCTAACTCTTCCCCTCCTGAATTCAAAATTCTTCACTCAAGAAATCCAAAAATATCAAGTGAGATCCCCCCACCCACCTCCAAAGACTTCTCAGAACTAGTTCCATAAGACTTAATATTGACAGTTTTGAAGACACCCATCTCAGTGATGAAGTTGAATATATTGACTTGGATGCTCTTGAACTTCCAAGCATTTTAAAAGCATGGTAAGGAAAAGACCCCAACTACATTCTCAAGGACTAGGTTAAAATTCTAAGAAAATCTATTCTTAAATCTCATAAACAGACCCAAAATTATTATATAGGAGAACAAGTTCCATTATGCTTAGGGTTCACATCCAACCCTTAAAGGAGACAATAAAGCACCATAAATATGAAAAGAAAAAAAAGGAAGAGAAATCAATAAATCTTGGAGGAAATAGGGGAAATCCTACTCAACTCGGGAAAAATTAAGTGTATCCTGAAGGAACATTAGAGGCCTCAACTGTAAATGAAAATGGATGCTTATAAAATCAAAATCGAATTCAAAACATCAACCTTTTTGACAATCCAAGAAACTAAAACTTCATGTGAAGCTATAAGTCAACTGATAGATAAATAAGGATGGGGCTTCCAATCGGTAGTAGTTGACGTCCAAGGACAATCTAGTGGCTAAGCCATTATCTAGAACTCTTAAGAAGTATTATATTTCAACATGTCCACCTCCTTTGGAATCTTAACCACCCAATTTTAGCTCATTATATTTACAAAAAGATGTTTCCTCTCAAATATATATGGTCTTACGTTACCCCATGATAAAGTTCAATTACCTAATTCTATAAAGCATATCAATCTTCTAATCTCCCTAGAACCATGGATTCTAGGTTTGAGACTCGAGTAGGCCAAGGTGTTTTATTTGAAATTCAGTTATAATTGGTTTTCCATCATCAGATAGAATTATTTTTTTTTAATTCCAATGATGTGAAAGTCACAAGTTCGAGACATGCATGGGCCAATGGGTTTCATTTGAAATAAGTTACAAATGATTTTTAAATCTATTTTTTTTATTAAAAATTCAAAAAAATGTATTTTTATTTTTATGAAATTATAAATATTATTTTTCACATTTTTTCTAACAGAGAATGTAATTCTCTTGTAATTCAAATGGATTTTTATAAATTTAAAAAAACGGTTTTTAAAATAATGGTAAATTTAAGATTAAAAAATGTTCTTTGAAATGAAATTATACATCTAAAATTTATAGATTGTATAATAGAGATGGATTGAAATTATACATATTACATCATTTGGGTGTATTAAGAGTGTTTAATTTATTTATAGTGTTTTAAATAGGCCCATGATTTTAATCAATTTTATAAAAAGATATTAAATTTTAATTTGTCTTATAATGAATTGTCAAAAAATATTTTAATGATTATTAATATTTTTTAAAATTGAAAAGTAATGAATAAAGGAAATGATAATATTGAAGACGATGCCATTCAATGGTGAATTATGTTAGGGTTTATAGTGATATTCCTCGCAACAGAAACTTTGATTATGCATTTGGGACCTTGGAGAACAATGCAGGGAGCGTGAATCTCCTCTCTCCCCTATGGTCGGATTAGAGGTTGTTTTCTCTACGCATGTGATCGAGTGGATCTACAAAATGTGTCTCTACCATTCCTCCTTTGTTCTAGATGAGGTCGATGAATACACGAGATTGTATCTATGGGGGTCGAAAAATTTCATTATTTTGTGTACACATGAACGAGGGTGGCTCACAAATTCCATGGGAGACATGGGAAATAGAGGATTTGGATATGACAGACATGGGTCCTCTCAAATGAGTTAGATCGAAGGGTTTTTCTCATAATTTTTCAGATCTATTGCAAAAACCCCTTGGTCTGATCTAGGTGGATATTGGTGGCCACCCACCTATTCCACCTACACCCCCAGTCGATTCATCAGTTTGCTTGTTTATAGCAGCATTTACTATTTTTAGCATTTTTTCAGGTTCTAAACTTCCAAAGTAGTTTTGACCCCATAAATGTTGTTTTTTGAGGTCCGCAGCACACCCACATACATAGGTAGGGGCCTATATAAAATCCTATAGTAATCAGAGATACATTTCCGACAAGGTACTGTACACGGAAAACAAAGATAATATGACCAGGTTATGACCCTGGGAAGTTGGCTACCCAACTAACCCCAATGAGACCCACAAACTCTTGGCATTCCATCTCCTAGGGTTAAGGTTTTAGTTGTTTATGGTTTTCCCTTGTTGTTAAATAATAAAAAGGTCTTTGAGCCTCATTTTAATACATTCATAGGCATGTAGCAGCCACATCTCTTCTCTGATATAAGCTACCATTGCCCGAGCAAGTTTATTTCTATTATGTTTGTAAACATATTTCAGTTCTTTGATATTAATGAAATGAAGCTTTATTTCTCCTACACCTTTTCATTTATGTTTATATATGTATTCTATTGTTTTCCTGCATAAGTTCGGATCAGTGGTATCAAAGTGATATTCTCTTTCTCAATATTTGTTTGCATGTCCCCAATGAGGTCAAGGTATAAGGAGTAATGGCTCAATCTAGTTGAACCTTTGCAATATAAGCCTCACAAACCACGAAAGCCTCGCATGGAGGAAGAAAATAAAGATGATGGGGAAGGATATCCTTTCAAAATATTGTTTGAAGAGGCCTTTGAGAAACAGAGGAACGCAATTATGGATAACTTTTCCCATATCCTTCGATCGCTACCCACAAGTGATGCATCTTCATCTCGCAGCCACTTTGGAGGTTCCACTACTTTTAAGGTACAATTAACTTTGACATCCCCATATTTGAAGGAAATATAGATGTGAATGTCGTAGAGAAATGGTTAAATCTGTTTTAAGGATATTTTCATTTCATGGCTTTTCCAACGGAGAAAATATTACTTTTGCACTCCTAAAAGTCAGCCCCCATGTCAAGTTCTGGTGGGAAACATACTCTAAGAAAAAGTGAGAGGGGGAACCCTCACTATTTTCATCCACACCCATATGAAATTATTTCTGAGACACCATCAAGAAACAGTATTACCTTGTCAGTAAATACAAAGATAAATATATAAAGTGGACCATGTTGCAGTAAGAAAGGGACCAAGATGTGTCAAAGTTGACAAATGGTTGTCATGCCCTTCACATAAAGTTGGGTATCAAGGATTCCAAGCAGAATTTGGTACTCAAGTACCGCAGTTTTTTTCATAAGTACATCCAAGATGAAATTGAGTTCCTAGACATATCCTCGCTCAGTGTCACCTATCGATATGCGGTTAAGATCGAGCAGAATTTTAAACAGAAGAAGTAGGACCTTGAATCTGTGAATCTGAAGCAAGGGAAAGGTGGCCCAAAACCACAGAACAAAGTACAAAGCCAAGGCAGGGAAACCCAAGACAGCCCATCGAAGTCGCGAGAAAAGAACAACACCACAAAGACAAAGAAGGACACAGGAAAGTGGTTTGAATTCCATAATATCTCCACTCACAACACGAGTGAGTTCTGAGCCAAGAAGTCATTGGTGGACGATATGAAGACTTCTGAATCAAATGCATGCTCCGACTCTGAGTCAAAACCTAATAAAGGGAATGAAAAAGGGAATCAGATTATTGATGTGGAGCCCAGTGCTACCATTGCCACCACTAAGATCCAGAAGGATGAGCTCGAAGATCAAAAGGAGGGGGAGCTCCTCTTCCTCTCATAGATGTTGGTGAAGGGTTCTCCAATGCAATTCATTGTCGACAACAGGATAAAAAATAACCTCATTTTAGGAGAGGTTGTGAAGCATCTAGGCCTACTGACCACAACACACCTGCAACCATACACCATTGAGTGGATTCACCAAGGACGAGATCTTCGTGTCATCCAGAAGTGTTGCCTCCCCTACAACATCAAGCCCTTCATAGATGAGGTATTATGTGGTGTTTCTCCTCTTGAAGTTTTTTATGTATTATTAGGCCACCCATACTTATGGAAGCGACATGTTGTGTATGAATCTAAGCCTTGCACTATTATTATTACTTTGATAAATACTTTCTATAGGATACCGAAGGTAGAACCTCCTACCACCATATCTTTGATTACTACGAAGAAATGCAGTAATATCATCTCCCAAACCAGGAATTTTTTTTTCCCATATGATTCGCCCTCAGGGCCAGAATAATATTGTGGCCACGGCCTCTAGACAGGGCTTTTCCACATGACAACAATATATGGACAAGGTCATGGAGTACAGGGACATATTCACCTCTCTCGCATGGGTATCTCTACACTGTCAGGTCAAGCACTCCATCGATCTAGCCCTAAGCGTGTTGCTACCCAATGGACCGTTATATCGACATTATTTTCTGGAGAACAACGAAATCAAGAGAAAAATTTTGGAGCTACTGCAAAAAGGGCACATTAGGCCAAGTTCATTGCCTTGTGGGAGCCCGATCATGTTAGTTCAGAAGAAGGATGGGACCTTTAGACTTTATATTGACTATCGGGTGCTAAACAAGATCACTACTCGAAATAGGTATCTAGATTTGCGTGATTGATGACCTGCTGGACCAACTCAAGGGGACCAAAAATTTCAGCAAGATTGACTTGAAATCTGCTTATCACCAGGTACCAATCAAACCATTTTATGTGTGGAATACTACCTTCAAATACAAGGAGGTCCTTTTTGAATGGTTGGTCATGCCTTTTGGTTTAATGAATTCCCCTGCAACCTTCATGATATTGATGGATGACATCTTGGGGCCCTTCACCAACTCATTCGTGGTGGTGTATTTTGATTACATCTTGATATTCATCCAAAGTTGGGAAGACCACCTCCACCACATTCAACAGGTCCTTCAAACATCGCAACAACACAAGTTGTGTGCTAATTTAGGGAAATTCACTTTTGGCATGACCCAGGTTCAATATATTTGGTGCATCATTGATGAGTGGGGTGTGCATGTGGACCCAGCCAAGATATAGGTCATTCGGGATTGGCCAGCCCCAACCTCTCTAACATAGCTCTGTATATTTCTCAGTCTTACCAACTTCTACCATAGGTTCATTTAGGATTCTCTCATATCACTTGAAATTTGATTCAAGTCACCAAGGGAGGGGTGAAAGCAAAGTTGTTTTGCTCTAAATCCTAGAAGAAGGAGTTCACCAAGCTGAAGCATCGACTCTTCTCTGCACCAGTGCTCACATTACTAGACATGCAAAAAATATTTGAGATCAAGACAAATGCCTCCGAATATGCTATTGGTGCAGTTCTGACTCAGCAGGGTATCCAGTGGCATATTGCAATGAGACACATTCAAGCATAGTCTGAAATTATCCCACCTATGAAAAAGAGATGTATTCTATTGTGCAATATTACCTACAATGGAAGCATTACATTATGGGGAGGGAAACGATCATCCACACAAACCACCTACCCCTGTAGTTTATACTGACACAAGGGAAGTTGCAAAATGATCACCATACGATGTGGCCCACATACCTGCAATAGTTCCATCTGAACATTAAGTACAAGAAGGTTAGCAACAATAATGTTGCAAACTACCTCAGCCGATTGTTGCTGAGGGTGCTCACCACTATACTCGACTCTTATGAGCACGAGACTTCGAGGTGGAAAAATATTTACAAGAGTGATCTAGAATTCAACAGCACATACCGGACGCTCCTAGAAGGTAAGCAAGTTCAGAATTATCACCTCTAGGATGCATTGTTATTCCACCTGGGACACCTATATGTTCCTTCAAGTGAGCATGCCAAGATTATTTTGGAACCACAATATAGTCGGTTTGCTGGACATTTCAGGGTAGAGAAAAGAGTGATAGTATTGTAGAAGTATTTTTATTGTTTGAACCTTCGACAAGATGTTGTAAAGTAAAATATATGTTGCACTGCTTGTGCTATTTCCAAACCGACCATGAAGAATAAAGGTCTATATATTCCTTTGCCTTCTCCTAGCCAACCTTGGGAATATGTCTCCATGGATTACATGTCTAGCCTTCCTTCTACTAATCATGGAAACAAATGTGTTTTCATGGTCTTCAACAGATTCTCCAAGCTGGCCATTCTAGTTACCTGCAAAAGAGTATCACAAAAGAATCAACTACTAAAATCTTCTTTGAGCGAGTGTGGGTGCACTGTGGGATCCCATAGTCCATTATCTCAGAACAGGACACCAGGTTCCTAAATACATTTTGGTCAAGTTTGTTGTCGGTGCTAGATACCAAGCTTACTAAATCCATGACTTCCCACCCCCAAACTAATGGCCAAAAAAAGGTCGTTAACAAGATGATTGTGCACATTCTCTGCATGTACAACTCAAAGCATCCTCGCACATGGGATGAATGCCTCCCCTATGTCTAGCATAGCTACAACTGAGCTCTCCATAACTCAACTGGCCATAACCCCTTTCAGGTGGAGTTGGGATTCCAGCCAGTATGCCCCATTGATGTCCCCATACCATTTATAGCTACTCAGGCTGATTTGGCTCATGTCCAACCTAAAGATGATAGGCAAAACAACATCATTGAGTGAATTCAACACGTTTTCCAGCAAATCCATGACATATTGGACATAGCCAATGATAATTACAAATCAGGCTATATTAATTTTTCATGTCATTACAAGATATCCATTACAGAAGATCCAGCTATATCAGGTTGTCAAACCAAGCCAACTCCTTCACCAGGGCAAGTGGTTCACCAAGGACGAACTTCAATAGAAATTTCCTCACCTCATTGAGGCTCCGCATGCAATGGGGAACATTTATTCCTAAGGGGGCGTGAATGATCTAGGTGGATATTGGTGGTCACCCACCTATTCCACTTATACCCCCACTCGGTTTCATAATTTTCCTTGTTTATAGCAACATTTACTTTTCTTAGAAATTTTTTGGGTCCTAAACTTCCTGAACAGTTTTGACCCCCAAAATGACATTTTTTTCAGGTTCACAACAAACCCATAGCCATAGGAAACGGCCTACAGAAAATGTTTTAGTACTCAAAGATATATTTCTGAGAAAGTATCGTTTGTGCTAAATGGAGATAACATGACCAAGCTATGACCCCAGAAGTTGGCTGCCCAACTAACCCCAACGAGGCCCACAAACTCTTGGTGTTCCATCTCTTGGGATTAGAGTTTTGGTTGTTTACTTTTTTCCTTTGTTTTTCAATAATAAAAATTCTCTTGAGCCTCATTGTAACATAGTTCATAGGCATGTAGCCTCCACATCTCTTCTCAGAGATAAGCTACCATTGCCTGAGCTAGTTTATTTTCATTATGTTTGTAAGCATATTTAAGTTCTTTGATATTAATGAAACAAAGTTTTATTTCTTTTGCACCTCTGCATTTCTGTTTCTATCTATATTCTATTGTTTTCCTACATAATTTCGAATCATGGTTCATTATACCTGGATTGGTTGGTTTTTGGTGCATATCGACCTTATCATGCTTAGTATGGGGCTTTGCCAGTATGAAAAATGAAAATCATGTTTGGATGGAACTTGGTCCCATGGTTAAGTGCCTCCATGTACAAATTTTCTAGTCATATATGGGGTTGTATCTTCCAGATTTTGATGAGACACAAATTGAGATAGAAAAATTTTAGATCTTCATAAAAAACTTCAATGAGAAGACTTTCTTCTACTAGATTTGGGGTCTGAATCTAGTGGAAAATTTGAAGAAAGCCATTCAGAACAATCTGGGTATACTAGTAATGATCCAAGTTTTTTTATATGAAGGAAAATTGCTCAAGGATTCCCTACAACTGAAATATTATGGTGTGGCAAGGGATTCTACCATAATATTAAATTTATGGCTCTGGGGTGGAGCTACAGGCTTTAGAAACACCCAATACAAATGATAAAAACCCTAATGGTCCAGTATTATTCAAGGGTGTCGTGAAATGGAATATTTTTGCTCCAACTAATCAAATACAAAATCTGTCAAGTCTCTACGTAGTCAAGAAAATGGAAAATTTACCAACTATGGATATAAAAATCCCAGAGGTAAGATTGTATTTTTTTCATATCCAAACGAAGGAATTAATATGCAGGTTTAATGGTTTTTGGCTGAGACCTAAAGAAATATATCAGTGAATGTTTTCTTCCTGGGTAACAAATTTTTATCTCTACCTATGCTCTAAATGGTTCTTCATAGTTGTTGGAATAGGGCTCCCTAAGCTGCAAATTTTGTATATTTTTTGTGTTAATTAGTCTAATGCAAGCATTTTTGGGCGGGTCAAAGCCCCAAACGCATTGTAATGGGTCAAAGGGTAGACCTAGAGTCCACAAACCATGGTTTGCGGACCACAGAATAGTGTAGGCTACATCGATATAAATAGATGAATAGTTTGATTCTAGAGGTAGGCATGAATTAAGACTAATTCTGCGTGCGAACTGATAGATCTGTTTTGGGTGTTTTGGGTAAGCACTCCTGCTGGCTATGTGCGTGGAGATCCTTAGTCCTGCTATGTGTGAACCCTGCTAGGCTATGTGTGTGGGGTGGTTTTGGTTGTAAGTGGATCTGAATGTTAATGAATGTGAAGTATTGTTAAAGTAACTTTGTGTGATCTAGATCTATTGTGTTTACTATTGATCTATGGTATCTGTTTAAGCTGCAAACACATCTGTGCTATATGTTTATGCTTCGAATGTATTTGTAGTTGTGTCTATGATATTATGTGCTAGTAATTTCTGATAGGCACGTGAATGCGAAGGTACTGACTAGATATGTGAATGGTAATAGCTATATTATGGTTAATAACTGAGTATATTGTTAAAATCTTGCAAATAGACTTGCTCTGTGCGAATCCGATAAGTTGTGAACATGGATCTGCCTTAATTACCTACTCTCTCCCAGGGTGCAGAAACCTGGTTCCAACAGCCCCCCATACTACTTCAGGTGAGACCTTGGCCTCCATAATTAGGTCATTGGTGAAAGGGCAAGTAGTATAGGGGTTTGTTGGCAAACCTTAACCTTTGAACTTGGGTCAGGACCCCTCAAGCCAACAAATGGTTCTGTTGCTAGAACTGGGAGAATTTTGAGAGAGATATCAAGTGATTCCAATGGAACATTCGATACCTGAGAAGCTATAAATCAAATATTGATTTGAAAGACAGATTCAAGAATTTTCTGTAAAATAGAATTGCAACGCAAAGCTAACAGCTAAGAAGTGGAAAAATAAGTACATTTTTACTGAAGTATATGAAATTTTCTTTGTAACCTTTGCACACGAGCTACAGGAGTGGCTAGCCAGGCTCGTAGATTTCCAGACATGTTGGAAGGATGAGAGGTTCACGCAGTGGACTCCAGAGTTGATCCAACAGCTAGAAAGGACTGACAATACCATCACCCGTACGGTAGACCATAGGGTGGATAGCATACTTGGAGGATCTGTTACAGAATTAAAAGTCAATCAGTTCATATCCTATTCTGAAGCGGAGCGAAGGTTCTTCAAAGGTTTCCAGGGTAAGCTTTTGAAAACATTTCCATTATTAATCAATATATTATTGTGCAAAAAAAGCATTATGTGTAACCACACCGAGTGAATGAACTCTGATCAGAGCAAAAGGACAAATCGAAGTGGTAAGTACTACCGAACCAATCGAGAAGGGGATAGATCCACCTATAGTCCGTTAAGAGAGTCAGTTATGCACGCAAGCGATAGTCCTCCAGCTACGCCACCTTCAAGTTAGCATAAAGGTAAGAACTCACCCACACCTTTGCCACCACCGAAAGAAGATATGGCCACTCACATAAAGCTACCCACCTTCAAGGGTGCAGGGGATGAAGATATGGACCGATTTTGATTTGTAGCAGAATCTGTATGTACTACGCAGAATGTAGATACCGACGCTATTAATAGAGCACAACTATCACTCGCCTTTCAAGGAAGGGCTTTGGACTGGTATATGGGATATGTAGGATAGCACCCAGATATGTCTATTCAAGAAATTAATACAACCTTAAAACAATAGTTTCGGAAGCTTAAGTCCTACTTTCAAATAGTGGTTGACTTGAAAGATTTTAAACAGGGACCCACTGAGTTGGTATGGGAAGTTGATCAGCGGTTAAAGCAGGTTATCAGATACATGGAATTTCAGTATGATGATAGGCAGAACAAGGAATGGTTTATCGCTATGTTGTTTCCTCACTTGTGCAGACCTATGGGTCAGCAAGCGATTGTAATGTAAGAGAAAGCCCTAGAAATTGCTATGAAACTAGAGGCTGCCCCAAAAGATGATGCCTAGTTTGGGGTACAATAGATTCAAGGACAGCTAGAGGAAATGCATATTGAAATCCATGATCTGCGAAAATAATGGGGAAAAGAGGCCAGCCCCCAGGTATGGTGCACAAGGTGCAGAGTGTCCGGCCATACCAAGGATCATTGCCCCCTATTGACAGATTACATGCAAGATGGGGGGCCCAACCCACTGCGCCCTAAGGAGGTTGCGGGTCTGAGTGGTCCAATGTTATGGTGCACTGATTTTCATGTTGTTGGGCTAGACGACACTAACCACTACCCCTGTCTTGGTGCGTATGTTCCAGAATTGAAGCAACAATGGTGTCGACTTTGCCAATTAGTGGGACATAACAAACATAACTATCAGACCTATGACTTAGTGATAGACTGAGGGAACCTATACAGGGTACAGGCTAATCCTTCATCACCATTATCGCCCTTAAGTAGAGGAGGCTCCCTAGCTAGGGGGAGGGGAGGGGGTAGAGGTGGAAGCACACATCAGGGAAGATGGAAATTGATTTGTTATAACTGTGGAGAAGTAGGGCACTTGGAAAGGGACTGTCTGAATCCTCAATCTTGCAGGTATTGTATATAATTGTACCATGTGATTGAAGACTATCCAATTCTGATAGAAAAAATGTAGGAAAAATAGCAGACACCTACGCAGAATGTGCAGAGGGTTAAGGTTGAACCGCGCGATGAAGGACCAAGCATTAATGTCATAACGCACAACGGCATGGATACTGAGGGAGTTGAGGAGAAAACTAAAGCTAAATCTCTTATCCAGAAAGCAGTTGTCAAGCAAGAAAGCTTGGACCTACAGACAGAGAAGGAAACCTTCGTCGCAACCCACAATGACTTTACGAAGGTTGAGGCATCTACTTCCAAAACTCCAACACACCTAAGAGCAGACGCGAAGTTAAACCATTCTTGCAAGCATGTATGAAGTTGTTGCACAACCAGAAGGCAATAGATAATCTTCAGACACTGATAGATAGCTGTGCAGAAAGAACTAATCCTCCCACAGAAGTTAAAGATGTTCACAAATTATATAAGAATAAGAAACACACTAGTCGAGAAGTGGGGCTTATTGCACAGATTGGCGACTATGAAATGGATCAGGTCATCTTGGACCTAGGATCGAATGCAAATGTCCTGCCTAAGCAGACATGGCAGTGGATGGGAGAACCTATGTTAGAATTATCTACTATATAGTTGTGCATGGCTAACGATCATACCATTGGGGAGTTTGTCGAAGATTATGGTAAATATCGTAGGAGTTAAGGTACGCGCTGACTTTGAAGTAATCCAGATTGTGGAAGATGCAGATCCTTATCTTGTGCTTCTATGGCTAGATTAGGCTATATATATAGGAGGCATTATAATTCTAAAGAAAATAACCATGGTCTTTGAGAGTGAGGGTATGAGGGTGATAATCTCGCTAGACCCTACAGAAGGAGAGCGGTATATAGAACCAGTGCACGAAGAAGAGGATGTGGATCACATCTATAAATTAACCGCTCAGGACGAGGATTGGATCAATACTACTACTGATGGTGTGCTTTGCTGGGAAAAGGATAGCGAATGTTTCTCTAAATCCAATGGGGAGATCGAAAATTGGTAGAACTAGCTACATGATGTATCTGTGTTGCAATGTCTTAGGGTCACAAAGAACTTCCAGTGTATTTCCTCAGAGATAAGGTAACTTCCCTACTTTGATGGTTCGGGTAGTATTAAGGAGTTTTTGTGAACATTTGAAGTGGAAGTCCCAAGAGAGAAAAGGATATGGGACCTTAATCTAGCCATGCGCGCGACCCTTGCAAGGTGGTGGGACATGCATAAGGGAATGTTCTAGGATTGGGAAGAGTGTCGTGATATGATGATCTTGCGATTTGAACCTCTGGTCCATCTGCACGTAAAGACTTTACTTGGCCCAGGGGATCCATGCGAACACCTGTCCGTATGGATGGAGGAATGGTGCAAAAGAACTATGAATGAATGAGTCCACTTGTTCATTCATGCCTTGGGGCCAATCCCCACCGCATGGTATTTATATGCAGAACTACACCTGTCACTTGGACACCCTGAAGGATGAGTTTGTAGGAATGTTAGGGTTGGTAGGCGGAACAGAGGCACTCGACGAGGCTCTGCAGGATATAGATTCCTTGGTATTTTATGAATCACGCCCATATGCAGCACATGGGGCACCGACATGGGAGACACAGATGTAGGATATTGTCAACTATCACAATCTGTGAGTAGAGGAATGTGATGAAGACCCAAGAAATGTCTCTATCCCAGAGTTGGAGGGAGAACGCACAGTTGTTGGACCTCTGCTGCAGACCATCGATGTCACTAAGCCTCTAAAGCTATGTGAAGTCAACATTGGGATGGAAGAGCAACCTAAGCTGGCTAAGATAGGGGACTACTAGGATGATGATACTGTTGGAAGAGTCGCAGAACTACTCACCGAATACTAGGACCTATTCCCAACGAAATTCTCGGAACTCAAGGGAATTAAAGGGGACCTAGGGGTCATGTGCATCACTCTAAAACTAGATGTGTGCCTTGTTAAGCAACAACCTTATCGATTTAACCCTAAGTATAAGTAGAAAGTGAGGGAGGAAATAAAAAAAACGCTAGCCATAGGCATCATCGAACCCATAGAATAGTTAGATTGGGTGAGCCCTATGGTGGTCTAGGAGCAGAAGGATAAAGGAGAAATAAGAATCTGTGTCAACCTCCACAAGTTGAATGATGCCTGCATCCATGACCCCTTCCCTACGCCCTTTTCTGATGAAATCCTTGATGATGTGGGAGGGAAGGAAGCATACTCGTTCACTGATGGGTTCTCGAGCTATCATCACATCAGGATCACGCCTAAAGATCGCAGTAAAACCACATTCGCTATTGAATGGGGTTCATTTCAGTACATCGTTATGCTGTTTGGACTCAAGAATGCCCCTACCATATTTTCGTGAGTAGTGGTTTCATAATTTAAGGAATTTATCCACAAGTTCTTGGAGGTATATTTTGATGATTGGACTGTATTTGGGTTAGTAAATAATCATGTCTCAAACCTATGCATGATTTTGGGGACCTATAGAGAGCACCAGAACTCCCTGAACATCAAGAAGTGCATATTTTGTGTAGCATTTGGGATCTTGTTTGGTCACATAGTTTGTTAACAAGGGTTGATGGTTGACCCTACCAAGGTGGCGGTTATCATAAACTTGGCAACTCCTACAACTGAGAAGCAGCTGCGCTCTATCCTCGAACACACAGGCTACTACAAGAATTTTATTCAAGGGTACACACTGATCACAGCGCCCATGGAAAAATTGGTGAAAAGGATGTATCATTCTTTTGGGATGACGAGTATCAGAAAAGCTTTGAGTTACTTAAGGAGAAGATGGTCTCTACGTCTATCCTCATCTTTCTTGATTGGGAAAAGGTTTTCCATGTTCATGTTGATGCTTTAGGTATTTCCCTAGGAGTTGTCCTTACGCAGACGGGGGATGGGGAAATCAACCATCCAGTTGCATTTTCCAATAGAAAGCTCTCTAGTGTGGAGCACAACTACTCCAATATTGAGCACGAAGGGTTAGCCATGGTGTACACCCTGTAGAAATACTGGCATTACCTGTTGGGTGGGAATTTCAAGATGTTCACAAATCACTTAGCTTTGAAGTACCTAGTGAAAAGCCTATGTTAGGGGGGGAATATGTTGATGGCTCCTGTTGTTTCAAGAATATGACTTTGAGATCATCATAAAGCCGGGAAAGTTGAATGCTGGGCCAGACCACTTATCCCGGATCGAAAGTGGCAAAGAGCTAACCAACCTAGAAGAAGGACTGCCTGATGCACAACTGTTCACTATTAAGGTATTTGATGCGCACTTCGCCAACATTGTTCATTTCTTGAATACGGGATGGCACTTGCGAAGTATTCGGTACAACAGAATAAGGAGTTGGTAAACCACGCAATGGATTTTACCATCATCGCAGGTCATATGTATAAGCTGGGAGTTAACGAAGTGATTCGAAGATACGTTTGGAGCACGAAAGGCATGCCATCTTAGTAGAAGCCCACAGGGGCATAGCAGGAGGTCACTACGCAGGGAGGGCGATGGCACAGAAGATCCTGAGAGCCGGGTTATGGTGTCCCACACTATATAGCGACTGTCACGACTATTGAAAATCTTGTGATACTTGCCAAAGGATAGGAACACCATCGCGCATAGATGACATCCCCCTGCAACTGCAGATGGCCCTGCAGGCATTTGACAAATGGGCCATAGATTTTGTTGGGCCCATCAATCAACAAGGAAGAACATAGGTGCGTGCTACATCATCACTGCGACTGATTATGTGACTCGATGGGGTAAAGCACAAGCTATGAAGGATTGCACTGTAGACACTGTTACGTAGTTTATCTTTGAACATATTCTGACTAGGTTCGGCTGTTCGAAGATCTTGATGAGCGACAGAGGTACACATTTTTTTAATAAAAAAATAGAGGTTTTGACTGAATAATTTTGGATCCACCATGTGAAAAGTACCCTGTATCATCCACAGGAAAATGGAGCGGTAGAAGCTTTTAATAAAATCATGGAGCAGGCACTAACTAAGGTCAGTAATGTCGATTGAAGAGACTAGGACGTACGCATTCCATCAGTCCTTTGGGCCTATCGCACCACTTGGAATAAACTGACTGGAAAAACACCATTTCGGATGGTTTATGGAAAGGAAACCATTATGCCCATGGAATACATTGTGCCTAGCCTGCGCATCGCAGCCTTTACGAACATGGTGGAGATTGATATCATGAAGGAGCATTTAGCATAGCTTATGGCTTTGGAGGAAGATTGTTTCATTGCTAATTTCCATCAATAGGTTCAGAAGGCATAGCATGATCGATATATTTGGAAAAAGATATTTCCAGGGGGAAAATTGGTCTAGCTGTACGATAGCCAGTTTGCGAAACACCTAGGCAAGTTCCATCAGCACTGGCTAGGTCCCTATATGGTAAAATAAATCACTGATACAGGAGCTGTTTGGTTAGCTACCTTGTGCGATGATATGATACCAAGATATGTGAATGGCAGTCGGCTCAAACCATACCGGATCAAATGACTATATGGACGAAGTAGCTATATGGGGCGAAATACGCGTAGGGGTCAGTCGTAGGTTTAGAGGCCTGGAGAAGTGCGCTGGGAGCATAGGAGTGCACTGGGAATGTAGGAGGTATGTTTGAAGCACATGAGTGCGCTAGGAGCACAGGAGGTGTGAAAACTAGCCGTTGGAACAGTAAAATTGTAATGTTCCAAATCCGGAACTTTTTGCTCCATTGGGAATATCTTAGATATTCCAATTCCTTCTTCAATGAGACATCACAAGTCCATTTAAGAGATTCAATGTTGGATAATTTACAGGATATGTCTCCTTCCAAAGAAGGGAGAGATCCTGAGGCTAGTTGGCCCTTCATAGACTCTGTCTATGGATATGCAATATTCCACCTCTGGAATTTCTGCTACATTGTCCTTGAGGATGTTGTATAAGGAAGTTGCTATAAAAATAAGACAAACCACTAGTGGGATGCCTTATAAAATACATCATACAACTCCTATGTATAAAATGAGCTCAAATAAATAGTTGTAGATGGGTTATTCAGATCTCCCCAATCTAGGTCTCTAAAACAATGCTCAATGAGAGAGCTTACAACAATATATGAACATTAACATTAACTCTTGAACTCTTAATACATCATAAGAAGGAAAATTATACAGCCATCATTGTATTATAATATCAGCAATGAAATACAAGAAATATCATGAGGGACAAGCCACTCAAACTTTAAGAACCAACCTCCAATGAATGAGCAATCAAATACATGAGTTGCTGCAACTCCACAAAATGTTGGAGAGCACTGACTACACTATTTATATGAAGGTATGAGATTTTGAATATGAATAAAATGTACATATGTCTGAAGGAATACAAAATAATTCCGAATAACAAGAAAATGGGCTGAACTATGGGATTTCTAGCCAATCTAGGAGAGATTGCTAGAAATGCCGAAACATACAAAAATGTGACAACTGAGTTGTCACTGCAACTGATACAAAACATGAATGAGGCCATGGAATATCTGAAATGTGATTTCCCTCCTCTGATAATGTCTCCAATACAAAGGGTTGATCCCTTTTTCCTCAGAAACGTCCTCCTGATGAGCTCCAAGAATCCCTCCCTCACTGCCTCCATAAAATAACACAGTTTCCTCCATGGAATGCGCAGTGGGAGATGATATAATGTTTTCCTCATGAAAAATATATGTAATGAAAACCAATAATCCTCCTTGCAGCTTCTCCAATGAATAGATCCCTCCTCCACTGAAGAAAAAAAGCTAAGATGACTCCATGAGTTCCTCTCTTGCTGCACCCAGCAACACAATGTCCTCCCTGCTACAGAGCTAACGACGTAGGTGATGAATGTAGCTATGGCCAATGCCATATTGAGGAAAATCAGCTCAATCCTCATCCTTCATTGAGGAAGAGGTAGGGATTCCCGACCGGCAACACCCTAGTGCCCGAGGGCACCACCACCCTGATAAACATCTCGGGGTTGCAAGCCTTTGCAGACCCAATTCTAAACTCCAAAAATAATGCAAATGGGCTTCCATCTCCTCCTTATAAATAAAGGAACCTTTTCTCCACCATGGTCCCACCAATTAGGGTTTCCACCCTCATGTGAATGTCTTCCCTCCAAAACAACACAGCTTCTCTAGGAAGCCTCTCCTCCTTGGGCAGCGCTGTTGAATTTAGTCAAAGATGACTAAATTAAGTGATCTAGGTTCCATTCATACCTTTAGGTGCTTATTCCAGCTGCTTTTTTATCTCATTTTCACATAAGGAGTGTTATTTCTTCATCTAAAAGGGGCTAAGGTGTCTCCTTCCCCATTTTATTAAACAAAAATAAAATGTGCAACTATAATGTTCCATTTTAGCTTGAGGCTAAAAATTGGGAACATTACAGTCCTGCCCACCCATATGTTTCTTTCCCTAAAGCAATTTCATAGAGAGAAAAAAATTCCTCCTCCTTCTTCTCTTGTGGCCTCATCAACAAGCTCTACCACTGCTCAAAAGATGCTGCAATAAACCTGTCCTCCAATGCTCTCTCCCAAGTATGCAAACTGAAAACGATGCTCCTCATGGAAAGATAGAAGGTGTAGTGGAATAATTATTACTGTTATATGGCCTCCTTAAGGTAGGAGTGATTATAGGCATGGAAAATTTGTTCCCCAATGATGATCTCCTCATCCATGCAATCATCCAAATAAAAATTTCAACCCCAGGTTTCTGCAATGTGTTGGGGCTGAATGGAGATTTGTGCTTGTGCTTCTCAAGCTAGTCCTCTTTCCATTTGAAGTTTCCATGGGGCTGCCTCTATCCCTGAGCTGAAATGGTATGGCCTCCAAGAATGGACCAAGCTACCCCATCCATAAAATCAACCATGAAATGCCTCCTCAAATTCTCCAAGTGTTTCCTCCCACAAGAAGATACAAGTAGCTATGTGGCAATCATGGTTTTCCCATGGTGTCTCCTGAAAAATAATACATGTATAATGGGGATAATCATGCTCCCAATGGGCTGTATATACAATACTCTCCAAACAATTCTCCTCATAAGTGTACAAAGTTCAGAAATACAATGGAGCAATTTGCAATAAAAACAAGCTGTCATAGGACAACCAGAGAGTGATTCATAGTTCCACTCATGGAACCTGCGCAGTGCCTCTTGGCTTGTCTCAATATCACAAATAACAAGTTCTTTACTAGACACTTTTTTTCTGCCACAAACTCCTCATAAGATGGAATCATAAATTACAAATTGGTGCCAATGGTGCACACCAAGAAGCATGTGGCTTCCCCCACAAACCATCATAAGAATAGCCAAAATCAAGGCTACAAGTAGCTGCAAGTACATTATACCAAGTGAAAGAAGGGATGATCCCTCCTGAGACAATATTCTACTCATATGAGGTGAAGAGGTACAAAATGGGAAATTATACCCTCTCTACCATGTACTTGAGACCTTGAGCTGAAATGGCTCATCTGAATGCTCTCCCCCTCCTCCAGTGAGTAAGGGAATGGTTGTGCCAGCCTCTCAAAAATCATCTAGGATATGCATATATCCATATGATGATGTAGATCATACTGAATTCCCTCCCAAGTGAACTCCTCTAGCAAATAAGATTATGAATCCAAATGCATAGCTAGGAGTTCCTCATGTGCTGCATGCAATAGTTTCTCCTTGAGACTAGAAACTCTAGTCAAGAAGAGTCTGCCATGATGATAGATGATCATATCATCCACTAAGTATCTGCCATATCCATCAGGGCCATCCAAGATCATGCAATGCACCAAGATCCTGGGAATACTCAACCAAAAGCTGAGTCCTCCAACCTGGATCAATCCTCCACATAGACAACACTGGTAATCTACAATAAAGTACTCCCATCATGCTTCTGCCTGATACTTTGACATCCCACATGAAAAATTCATCCTCAAAGTTGCTGCCATGCCCATCATGCTCAAATAGAAATTATTCTCTCTAAAAATGAGCCTCCCATGAGAGACTATCACCTCCAAAGGATCTCCCGATCCTGGCCAATGTAAGCATGAGTGGCCTCCATCTACTCCAATGCATGAAAGAGTTCTCCCTCAAAGGTAGCATCCTTTCTCTCACCAAATCCATGGAGCAACCATCTTGCATCATGAAGATGCTATCATCCATATCTGCAGCAAACTCTATTAGTGCAGTATAGCTTATGAGAGTGGGTGAGACTGAAAATGAGAGAGTGTATCCATCCTCCTTGAGCTTATCCCAAACTCTCTGCGCTGTGATGGATTCCTCCAATGTCTCCAACTCTCCGGAATCCAAGAGTGGTGAACCAAATGATATTTTTCCTCTCATCATATCTAGATAAATTGGCCTCCTAGGTGGAAAGCCTCCAAAAGTGAGACATCAAGATAGGAAGTGGACTGTATATATGAGAGGACTGATTTGTCCCTTTCTTCACTATGTTGTACAGTCTCTCTCCCTTGTGCAAAGACTCTCTGAAATAGATAAGGTTGTATCAACCCTTGATGTTGATCCTTCTCTTCCTCCTCCATCTCACAATCCCCACAAGTTGTTGCAAATGACTCCGGAATTGTGCCATGGTTCCCACATGTTAAAATACTTTGGAATCCCTTGCATAGAAACCAGGAATCCTCCCATGGAAGCAATGGCTCCCCTCTCATCTTCATGTGGTGATGGATCTTCCTCCAATATGACAGCACTATTGGTTCTCTCCAATGTATGCAATTTTTTTATGTTTATGACACAATGAGTTCCACCAAGTTCTTCCATCAAACCCTTAGTGAATGCATCATATGTTTTTGCATATGCATGAAAATGAAAATGGAACCTTCAAACCAACAATCATGAGCCATACCTTGAGTTGCAGCGCTGCTCCTCCCATGGCCTCATTTTCTTCCTATACTCCCTTGCAATGCAAGTTAACAAAGGACTGTGCTATGGATCTGCATGTGTGGCTGAATGCCCACACCCTTGATGAAAAATAGCTAGGATTCGTCCCATCAACAAACCCTCTTAGAAAATCTTCCCATTTTCCCTTTCATCAAGATTTTTAATGATTCCTTCAATGGTCTGGAAAAGAAGAAGGGAGGCCTCCTGTTTCATCATTCCTTTTCCCTTGTTTCCTCAGAAAATATCCTCTCCTTGGAGAGAAGCTCCTATTGTTGATGGCATTAAATCTTGTTCACCGGCTAAGCCAAGATTGATGCTCTGATACCACTGTAATGTTCCAAATCTGGAACTTTCTGCTCCATCGAGAATATCTTAGATATTCCAATTCCTTATTCAGTGAGACATAAAAAGTCCATTTCAGAGATTTATTGTTGGGGAATTTACAAGATAGGTCTCCTTCCAAATAAGGGAGAGATTCTGAGGCTAGCTGGCTCGTCACAGACTCTGTCTATGGATATGCAATATTCCACCTCGGGAATTTCTGCTACAGGGTCCTTGAAGACGTTGTATAAGGAATCTGCTGTAAAAATAAGACAAAACACTACTGGGATGCCTTAGAACACACATCATACAACTCCTATGCAGAAAATGAACTCAAAAAAATAACTCTAAATGGGTTATTCAGATCTCCCCAAACTAGGTCTCTAGAACAATGCTCAATGAGAGAGCTTACACCAATATATGAACATTAACATTAAATCTGAAACTCTGAATACATAATAAGAGGGAAAATGATACACCCATCATTGTATTATGATATCAGAAATGAAATACAAGAAATATCATGAGGGACAAGCCACTCAAACTTTAAGAACCAACCTCCAATGAATGAGCAATCAAATACATGAGTTGCTGCAACTCCACAAAATGCCGGAGAGCGGTGATTGCACTGTGTATATGAAGGTATGAGCTAATGAATATGAATAAAATGTACATATGGCTGAAGGAATGCAAAATAATTTCCAATAACAAGAAAATGGGCTGAACTATGGGATTTCTATCCAATCTAGGAGAGATTGCTAGAAATGCCAGAACATACAAAAATGTGACAACTGAGTTGTCATTGCAACTAATAAAAAACATGAATGAGGCCATGGCAGATCTGAAATGTTATTTCCCTCCTCTGATAATGTCTCCAATACAAAGGGCTGATCCCTTTTGTCTCAGAAACATCCTCCTGATGAGCTCCAAGAACCCCTCCCTCACTGCCTCCATAAAATAACATAGTTTCCTTTATGGACTGTGCAATGGGAGATGATAGAATTTTGGCCTCATGCCAAAGATATGTAATGAAGATAGGTAATCCTCCTTGCAGCTTCTCCAATGAATAGATCCCTCCTCCACTGAAGAAAACAAGCTAAGATGACTCCATGAGTTCCTCCCTTGCTACACCTAGCAACACAACGTCCTCTCTGCTGCAGAGCTAATGCTGTAGGTGATGAATGTAGCTGTGGCCAATGCCAGATTGAGGAAAATCAGCTCAATCCTAATCTTTCCTTGAGGAAGAGGTAGGGATTCCCAACCGGGAACACCCTAGTACCCGAGGGCACCACCACCCTGCTAAACAGCCCGGGGATTCAAGCCTTTGCAGACCCAATTCTAAGCTCCAAACATAATGCAAATCGGCTGCCATCTCCTCCTTATAAAGAAAGGAACCTTTTCTCCACCATGGTCCCACCAATTAGGGTTTCCACCCTCATGTGAATGTCTTCCCTCCAAAACTGTGCAGCTTCTCTAGGAAGCCTCTCCTCCTTGGGCAACGCTTTTGACTTTAGTCAAAGATGACTAAATTAAGTGATCCGGGTTCCATTCACACCCTTAGGTACTTATTCCAGCTACTTATTTATCTCCCTTTCACATAAGGAGTGTTATTTCTTCATCTAAAAGGGGCTAAGGTGTCTCCTTCCCCATTTTAATAAACAAAAAATAAAATGTGCAACTATAATGTTCCATTTTAGTTTGAGGCTAAAAATTGGGAATGTTACAAAAACTGGGTAAAAATAAAATTTTATCGTTGAAAGGAGTGGGTGGCTGAAAATTAATGAGGTGATCTCTGAATATTTTTTACCGTTTACTTGATGGTAAGTTTATGTTAATGTCTGGGTGTGCTGCACCCTCTGATAGTAGCAACCTTCAGTTCATATTTCATGCCAGAATGACGATGACCAATCCTGTTGAATCATCACACACTGTGGCCTAGACAGAGCAAGAATCTAAGGAAGTACTGCAAGTCGACCCCGAAGTTGAGGAGGTTATGTCCACGCCAAGCTAGGGGAAGCACAAGGGGAAATAAAAAGAGCAAGGGTCGGGGAAACCTGTGAAATGGGCTAGGGTGAAGCCTTGCACCTCCCTTCGAAATGTGAAGTCCCCACGTGTGGTGCCCAGACACATTTTCCTAACCCATTGAAGAGACCTCTGTCTGCTCAATAAGAGGCTCGAATTGCTGAACCAATCAACTGGCTACTACCCTATGTTCGACCTCGCAAGCCCTCGACATGCACACCATTAGGGGAATTTTGAGGTCTAAAATGGGCCTCATAAGAAAAATGTACAAAAAAAAAAAATTTATAACAACCAATAGGATTCAAGATGATGATGTCATCCATAATGGATGATTCACTATTTTTGGAGTAAAAAAGTAAAAATATTAAAAAATAATAAAATAATAAAACTACTTTTTCAACTCGTATTTTAAACTTATCTCCCAAAATTTTTTACTCAAATTTCGAGCGGGAGTACTCGTTGGATGCGGAATTTAATTCCTCATCCAAGGAGTACCCATGTTGCATACTTTCGATGAACTCTTCTACACGAAAAATGAGAAATACATAAAAAACGTGATTGTAATCACGTTTTTTTATGTATTTCTCATTTTTTGTGTAGTAGGACCCATCGAAAGTATGCAACATGGGTACTCCTTGGATGGGGAATTAAATTCCGCATCCAATGAGTACTCCCCCTCGAAATTTGAGTAAAAAATTTGGGAGATAAGTTGAAAATATGAATTGAAAAAGTATTTTTTTCATTTTTCCCTCTAAAATTTGATGATGTCATCAAATCTTATTAGATTTTTTCCACTATTATTTTATAATTTCCTTAGGAGGCCAGTTTTAGACCTCAAAATTCCCCTAATTCTAAGAATGGAAATGGCCTACGCACTTATCTGCAAATTCCCCTGACTCTAGGTGAGGTCCCTGTCATTGGAGAACCCTTTGGAAAAATCCACGTGGTAAAATTCAATGACCATGACTTGGCCAATTTGGAGGCCTTCCCTAAATTGGCACCGGAGTTGTATCTCGAAAGGGTATTGGAAGAGGACGGGCTAAAGATAGTCCCCATGCCATGGGCATGTGGGTTGGCTAGTTTTGGGCTATTAAACCTGTTGCGGATGCCTCACTTTGGCCACTACAATATCACTGACCGACTTGTGTGCCAACTGCTTGCCTTGTTCCATGATGGCAGCTTATGCATCTGTAATATTCCAAAATTAGCATGCAGTAATTGGAATATTTATTTTTGTTGTTTACACTTAGGAGATGAATAAATGGGTAAGGAGGCCCATACATTTCAGAAATAGGAATAAAATCCCTCACAGTGTGAAAAGGGATCATTATAGGAGCTGGATTTCACACCCTCATGTGTGAAAAGGGACATTTGCATGTGGACAAGGTCAAGTTTGACCAAGTCAACAACATAGATCATCTTTGGAGATAACACAAAGA
The DNA here is from genome assembly GCA_034641835.2 of Pinus albicaulis. Taxonomy (NCBI): domain Eukaryota; kingdom Viridiplantae; phylum Streptophyta; class Pinopsida; order Pinales; family Pinaceae; genus Pinus; species Pinus albicaulis. The sequence goes on along the minus strand of CM076580.1, from coordinate 955,810,448 downwards.
TAGTGGGAGGAAGATTCCTCGGTGGAGGAAACCCTAATGAGTGGAACCAAGGTGAGAGGGCTTCCATTTGTATAAAAGGAGGGCAAGGCAGTTATATCAATACATCTTATGTTATGGATTATTGATTCTATGGTATGCATGACTACTGTGCATTCTTCAGTTGTTTAGTTGAGATTGCCATGCTGCTTAGCACTGGGTGTTCTCGAGCGGGCATCCCATATCCTTTCTTGAGAGGCATCTTGAGGGATCTTGCACTTAATTTCTCCACATCCAGGCTTAAGGCCAAGCTACCTCCTTCAGCTACAATGTTATTTCTGCAGAAGTATAACATTGTGTTCCAAGGTGTTATAGTGGAGGGTTCACAACACCACCTCCGGAGCTTATTTTTCAAAGGAGGAAGCTTTCTTTCCTTTGGGAGATCAGTGAGGAAGCCTTTGGAGCAGATTTAAGATCTTGGCACCTGGCCAACCCATTTTATATCTCCTACAGCACAATCCCTCTCCTTGACTATGTTATTTCAGTGTGTATTTGCAGTGAGGGTTTGCAGTGATTGTTGGAGGGTGAGATCTTTAGTGTTAAGATCAACCCTTCACTTGGAAGATCCATTGGAGGAGGTCTATCTATCTTATGCAGCATCTCCATCAATATCCATCCAGTTATTAAGTTGTAGCTACTACTCAGTCTTATGACTGCAACTCTGGCATTTTGGTACTTTTTCATATTTCAGGAAATCCTTCTAGGATTGTCTTGAAATTGTGTTTGGGAGTCTAGTTCTTTGCTCCCAGCATTGTATGAGATGTATATTTCCATATCTATGTATTGACATACTCCAGCAACATTTGTCTCTAATAAAACTATTCTGTCATAGCCTTGGGCATTTTCTATGTAGCAGTGTACTCCACTTTTCATATACATGTTCTCTTGAGGCTTGTATTGCCTAACTCGAGTGATTATTTCCTCAAGATCTTGTATACATTTTGCTGTTGTAACATTAATATGATGGCTATGTGCTCTTTTTACATTTTATGAGTTGATTTATCATTGCTACTCCAGTTTTGTGTTCATGTATGGCTGCATCCTCATTTTGGGACATTACAGTGGTATAAGAGCATAATCTGTGCTCAGCCTGTGGAATCTCAACCATTAAGCTATCAAGAAGACAAGAAGAATAAAAGATGAACAGAAAAGACAAAAATAAGACTCCATTCTTTGGAGGAAGAAAGGAGGAGAGACTTTCAAAGTTTTTTCTCAAACTTTGCAGAGCATTCATGGAGATCTTAAGAAGATGAGGAAGGATATGTGTAGAGAACCTCCAAGAGATTTTGAATCTGAAGCAAACTCTAGATTTTCATATGAAGAGTGTGAGCATGCAGCCACACACTATGATGCACAACGAATTCATATGCCCATATTTTCCATGAGGGAGATAAAAGAAGAAGAAATTCCTAGGAGGGAAGATCTTAGTGATTTTCTACAAGAATATGAATCTCAAACTGAGAATTTTAGAGATAATATCACTTTTTCAGAGTTTTGAAAGATCAAGGTGGAGAGAAGCAAGAAGCATAATATGAGTAGATTTTTCCTATCTACTTTTGATGGTTCACCTACATGTTCAGCTAGGGCTTCGGTCTGAGGAGTTAGACACCTATTTGCAGCAGCACCAAATTTCTGAAGAAGAAGCCATCAAACTTGCAGCACTGCATTTTGGAGGTAAGGCCTATGCATGGTGGATATTTGACTATTTTTCTTTGAAAAATGAAAACACTTCTTCTTATGCAAGGTTCACTAAGACATTAGTGGAAATATTTGATAAGAAACATTCTGAAACACATGTGGTGGAGCTAAACAAACCTAAACAAACAAATACCTTACATGTGTTGGAGGAACCTATCAACTCAACTTCACTTTAGAAAACCATTGAGGAGGCTGATATCTTGAATAATACCTTGCCAAAGGCAATATCTATAACCCATATTCTTGAACAAGAGGGCATGGAGATCGCTTTTTGAAAACAGAGTCCAGTCGTTGGGAGGTTGCCAATTCATATTGAAGAGGAAGAAAAGGTTGAGGGCAACAACACTATCATGTCTAGAGCTTATCTAGCACCTCATGTAGAGGAAGAAGGATCTCTTTCTCCAACAAGAGGGGTTCTTTCATCATTGCAAGGAATTCCCTAGGATCTCATATGTGGAGATCAATGCACAACTCATAATCAACATGTACCATTGATGATAGATTTTGGAACCATGCAGACAAAAGGAGGAGGTAGGGAGGATGACCAACATCATTTGATGAGGAGCATACACCACTATCTATTTCAAAGGTTTGATGCATAGAAGAGGGAGACTAGATTGCATAGTGAGGGCAGGGACAAGTCTGTCCATTCATATATGCAATCTACTCTTGATATTGATGTCTCATTGCATGGAGGCATTTCACTAGGGAGACCACCAGATCAGAAGATGATGAGATATACTTCACATTTTGAGGCACCACTCATTTATTTCAAAGGAGTGGATACCTTCGGAGAGCTTGGTACAATGCTGAGATTCTTGGGTAGGCTCAAGGAGAGGAGAGGCATTCTCTCAGCATCATCATTACCCACTCTCATTTTAGATTTTGTGCTGTGGCAGGAGCAACAGGGGAAGGATAGCAATATTCCAACTTGCATATTTGGCATGGGAGATGTCAAAGAGGAGGACAACCATATGAAAAATTTTCTTTGTGATAGATCATTATTGTTTTCACTATGGAGGATAGATCCATATTGGAAATCCCAGCTATTAGTGGATTATTCCAAGGATATTTCTACTTGTATGATATTGGATGACCAATTGCATGAGGAGAGATATTCAGTCAGAGATGGGGTCATCTACTATCATGGTAGGATATTTTTATCTAGAGCTTCCAAGCTTGAGGAGAAGTTACTAAAAACATCCCATGAAGATTTCCTTTTCAACCACACTTATTCTATGGGAGCATACCACACCATCCTGGAGGGGTACTTTTGGGAAGGCTTTGAGGAGGAGATACATCAGCATTTGAGGAGATGCATGGATCATGTGGAGATGGAGGAGATACATAAATCTTGGGAAGAGTTAACACAACCACATCTTTTCTCTTTGAGGATGAGAGGGGATTCATGTATGAGCCACTCCATTTGCATGAGCAAAACATATGGTAAGGGTACCGTTTGTTTGCATAATGATTTGTACAATGTATATGTGCATCCCTTAACCATATATGTGTAGGATATTGCTCCAAGGATGAGCATTATTTCTTCTAGACTTTATGGTCTACTTAAGGACATAAGAAGTATGGGTGATGGCCACTCCCTAGAAGGACTTGGGGAGATTATATCTTTTGTAGAGCATGCTCACTTTGCACCATACACCATACATTTTCTCCAAACTTGTGAGGAGATTGGGGTAGCAAGTAAGTGGTTGGGAAGCCACACATAATGCCATTTTATGATGCAGTTGAGAATAAAACTGTGTTGGTTGCATTTGAGGGACCATTTTCCTTCTCCCTGGTTACACATGGCAGCTAGCATGATGCTAATCATGATTTCATTTGCTGATGTTGTCTTTATCATTATGGGGAGCATGATTGGGAGAGATACACATTGGTTGGGTGTGTCCTTCGGGAAGGAGATTTCCCACACTATTTGCATTACATGTTCCAAGGGAAGCATGGGAGGTGATATGGGCACCACATTAAAACACTTGCTTCTTCATGAGGTGGGCCATGGGATTGGTTGGATTCCATATGATGGTGATTTCCAACTCATCATATATGGGATAGTTTGGGCCAGCATGATTCATAACATTGGAGAGGAGATCTTTGGAGATGTAGTATTCTTCTTTCCACTTGAGGGAAACATTATTGCAGCCCAATATCAGCAAAAAATCTACACTTATCATGAGTGGAGAGAAGGGCAGCGTGGGGTAGGCTACTTTGTATACCATGTTCATATTTTCAGCCCACCTACATTGCAGGAGGCAAAGGTGGAGAGGAATTTTCAGGAGTTGCCATGTTGGGAGGTGAATCATTTTGTATGGATGATTGCTTAGGGATGAAGGATCCACATGGGAATGATAGTTACCAATACATTTTATATCCCATTCCTTAAAGGGACCTATAGATGGCACCTTATTGCCTCCTTAAGTACTCTACTTGTTCATGATGATAGCTATTTGGCTAGCTTGCATGCTTGGGAGGGGAAATATGGAGATTTATTGATAAGACAACATCTCATTCCTTGGAGGAGCTTATCTTATGTGGATGCTATAGTAGGAGGACGGGATACTTATTAGTTCTATCCTTGCAGTTTCTTGAGGACAAACAAAATTTTGGAGGGGAGGACTGTAATATTCCAAAATTAGCATGCAGCTAATTGGAATATTGATTTTTGTTGTTTACACTTAGGAGATGAATAAATGGGTAAGGATGCCCATACATTTCAAAAATAGGACTAAAATCCCTCACAGTGTGAAAAGGGATCATCATAGAAGCTGGATTTTACACCCTCATGTGTGAAAAGGGACATTTGCATGTGGACAAGGTCAAGTTTGACCAAGTCAACAGCGCTGGGATAAGAGGTGGAGATCATCTTTGGAGACAACGCAAAGATAGTGGGAGGAAGATTCCTTGGTGGAGGAAACCCTAATGAGTGGAACCCAAGGTGAGAGGGCTTCCATTTGTATAAAAGGAGGGCAAGGCAACCATAGAAAGACATCTTATGTTATGGATTATTGATTATGTGGTCTGCATGATTATTGTGCATTTTGCAACTGTTTAGTTGAGATTGTTGTGCTACTTAGCACCGGGTGTTCCCGAGCGGGAATCCCATATCCTTTCTTGAGAGGCCTCTTTAGGTAGCTTTCACTTCATTTATCCACATCCAGGCTTAAGTCCAAGCCACCTCCTTCAACTACAATGTTATTTCTATAGAAGTATCACGTTGTGTTGCAGGGTGTTATAGTGGAGGGTTCACAACACCACTTCTGGAGCTTATTTTTCATAGGGGGGATATTTATTTCCTTTGGGAGATCAGTGAGGAAGCCTTTGGATCAGATTTAAAATCTTGGCACCTGGCCAACCCATTTTCTATCTCCTACAGTGCAGTCCCTCTCCTTGACTGCATTATTTCAGTGTGTATTTGCAGTGATTGTTGGAGGGTGAGATATTCAGTGTTAGGATTAGCCCTTCACTTGGAAGTTCTATTGGAGGAGGTATATATATATATTATGCAACATCTTCAGCCATCTCCATCCATTTATTGAGTTGCAGCTTCTACTGAGTCTTACGACTGCAACTCCAGCATTTTGGTACTTTTGCATATTTCAAGAAATCCCTCTAGGATTGTATTGAAACTGTGTTTGGGAGTCTAGATATTTTCTCCCAACATTGTATGAGTTGTATATTTCCATATATATGTATTTAAATACTCCAGCATCAGTTGTCTCTAATAAAATTACGTTTTCATAGCCTTGGGCATTTTCTGTGTAGCAGTGTACTCCATTTTTCATGTACATGTTCTCTTGAGGCTTGTATTGCCTAACTTGAGAGATTATTTCCTCAAGATCTTGTATACAATTTGTTGTTGTAACATTAATACGATGGATATGTTCTCTTCTTACATTTTATGAGTTGATTTAAAACTACTACTCCAGTTTTATGTTCATGTATTATTGCATCCCCATTTTGGGATATTACAGGATCCAGGATCGCATCCCCATTGATGCCACACTTATTCACCATATCACTATTCTCCCCATGGAGGGGCCGAACCCTATGGAGTGTGTTGGAAAAAATTATGAGTAAAATATCATGGAAAAGGTGCACAAGGACTAGCATGTGGAACAGAACAATCAAGTGTTTATGATCAACACCATTAGCAACCCCGGTGCGCAGATGGGTACCTTGTTGATGGCATGCAAGGTGATGCACAAATTCTAGGCTACCAAAATCCCTGCGTATGTAATTTAGCTGGCAAGCCACTGCAAAAATGGGGTCTGCTACAATTGGTCCCATTTCTTGTGCAATAAATTTCTAGAGAATGTACATGAAGCCTAGGATCATGGACGAGCATTCTGCTACTCCTGGTTGTTGCTTCTCATCGTGTTGGTTGCATGGGAATCCCCTGAACACTCGGTCCTCCCTGATCTCATGCCAAATATGTGCCAAGGAGAACGAAACGCGAATTTGTGGGACTCAAAGGATGCGCAACGTATTGAGGACAATCAAGTCTTTTGGGTCATATTTTAGAGTGGGCTTGTGGCAGCAATCAACTCTCGGGCGCGCTTGTCGCCAACAGTTTATGATAAGTACAAAAGAATTACAACGTTTCAAGTAACCATGTATAATGTACAGATCATAGGCCACAAGGATCCATCATGGGTCTCACTCCCATACATAGTTGCTGATGAGGAAATTGACAACCCAATTGCGACTTGGCCTCCACAGTGGAATCTTGGCTTCAAATTAGGTAAAAAGGACACCATAGGGATGAGCACCACGAAGTTCACCCTGCCCGACACCACCAAAGAAATAGGATGACAGGGTAAGGGTACTGGGAAGGAAGTGGACCCGGCATCGCAAAAGGATTCACAACAAGATCTAGGCATAGAAGGTCTGGATGTGGGAGGTGTTGACTCCCCTTGGGGTAAAAAGCAGACTGGTGACCGTGTTAAAGGGCCATAGAAGAAGCAACGAGCTCAACGACCAGAATGCGACACATGAGTTACGCTGACAGAAGGGGACCTAGAATAGATCGTAGATGCAATCACCTTGGCTGCATAAGACAAATGGCTAGCTTTAGAAGAACAACAGAAAGCCGCGGTCAATACACTCCAGGCCGAGCTCCGGGCTCTGGAGCTCAAGACTGATACCTTGCAAAAAAGTATGATTTAGGAAAGGTCAACCCTAACAATAAGTATCACAGTAATCAGTACGCTGGAAAGCCACCTCTGTCCTCTACTGGGTGCAGCCCTCATGCTAATTCCACCAGACTTAGGAGTGCAAGTCCAGGCCTATGCAGAGGTACATTTGGATCTAGCCCACCTGTTGCATGAACCGTTGCAGATCCTTCACGTGTCCCTGTTCAAAGAGATTCAACATAGATACCATCAAGTGCACCAGCAACTCAGTACAACTATGCAGAAAATTAAAGAAAAAATTGCTGAGGTATCCCAGGCAGAGGCTGCATGTACCCTCGCCACTGCACAACAAACAGAGTTGGAGCACCTAATTAGTAGGCTCTGCGTGGACGTCAATGAATATATCTCAACTTCTTCCACCCCCCAGGCCAAGATTGAGGGTTTGGTTGCAGCGCTAAAGGCCTCAAGGCCCGAGATACATGTGGTCAAGACAGAGATGGAATAGCAGATTGTGGCCTTGCAGGCCAAGTAACAACCAAAAACACCACCTAAGGTAAGGGCCCAACGATTTGCGCTGGTCACAAATGCCACCAATGTCATTACAGGTTAAATTTATTAGGGTGCATAACTATTGGAAACAGCTATGCAGTTGTGGACCAAGGTGCAACGTGACCCTTTCCTACACGAAATCAACCAAGAGCTGCGCTAGAAGGAAGAAGAATTTGAACAAATGGAGGCTACACTGACCACTCTGCTCCCCACTCAGTGCTTGGCCTGATTTTGCACCAGCCATGCACTCAAAGATGACATGGAAGCTCTCCGACAGCGGAAGAAGACTTTGAGTGAGCACCTCAAGCCATGGGTCAATGAGGCCCTCAAGATATCTCAAGATGTCGACATCGTAGTTAAGCAACTGAACTAGACTTTGGAGAGCATCATTGCTGCTACAGAAGGCCCAACTTCGCAGAAGTTGGTAGAGATAGCCCAGAATGCTGTTGCGCAAAGTGAAGGAGTGTTTCCCCTAGTAGATGATGCGATCAAGCAGCTTCAGGTGAAGATGCAAAACCCATGGTGACAGTGACTCGAGACGAGTCACAAGATTGTGTTGGAGGCTTGTTGGAACGGAGCTCCCTAAGCTGCGAATTTTGTATATTTTTTTGTATCAATTAGTCTAACACAGGGGTTTTTGGGCGGGTCAAAGCCCCGAATGCATTATAGTGGGTTAAAGGGTAGACCTACAGTCCGCAAACCACCATTTTGCAGACCACAGGATAACGTAGGCTACATCGATATAAATAGATGAATAGTTTGATTCTAGAGGTAGGCATGAATTAAGACTGATGCTATGTGCAAACTGTAAGACCTGTTTTGGGGTGTTTTGGGTAAGGAGTCCTGCTGGCTGTGTGCACAGAGATTCTCAGTCCTGCTGTGTGTAAACCCCACTAGGCTATGTGCGTGGGCTGTTTTTGGTTGTAAGTGGATTTGAATGTTAATGAATGCAAAGTATTGAAAGTACCTTTGTGCTATCTGGATATATTGTGTTTACTTTTGATCTATGGTATTTTTTTAAGCTGCGAACACATTTGTGCTATCTATTTATGTTTCAAATGTATCTGTATTTGCGTCTATGATATTATGTGTTGGTAATTGCTGATACGCGGTATATGCGAAGGTACTAACTGGATCTGTGAATGGTAATAGCTCTGTTATGGTTAATAACCGATTATACTGGTAAAATCCTGTGAATAGACTCGCTTTGTGTGAATCTGATAAGTTGTGAATGCAAATCTGCCTTAATTACCTACTCTCTCCCAGGGTGTGGAAACCTTGTTCCAGCACCCTACCATACTAATTCGAGTGAGACCTTTTCCTGGGCAAGTAGGTCACTGGTGAAAGGGCTAGTAGTATAGGGGTTTTTTGGAAAACCTTAACCTTCGAACCTGGGTTAGGACCCCTCAAGCCAGCAATAGTATAATTTGTGAGAAGGCAAGATATGGAAAACACTCTAAATGATGGGCCATGGTTTTGGGGTCGAGCTAGGATTTTCATTACCCCATGGTTCCTATAATTTGATGCTACAAGTATGGTGGTATCAACGATGTCATTATGGGTGAGGTTACCAAACCTCCCTCTTCCATTTTGGAATCTTCAGGTCCTCAAGGATATCAGAAATATGCTAGTAAATTGAAAAAAATGACATGGAAAAAAAAAGAAAAGGTATCTTCACATTTTCCAGAATATGTGTAGAGATAGACCATAGAAAATGTCTATCTAATCGTATTCTTTTAAATCATAAAAACCTTTAGTGGACACAAATTTTAGATTATGAGAATATGAATTTTAGGTGTCAAACCTATTTTCAAACAAGACACTTGTAGAACACCTTCCCACTAGAAAAAAAATTCCCAAAAAGGAAAAAGAGGCATGCTTCTAAGCCAAGGAGTTGGAAATTTCTTGACACTTTTGAAGATGAAGTAGAAGAAACAATGGAGAAAAACCAAAATTCAGATGCACAAACATAACCGGGCAACAAAGAAAATGGAGTAGGGGATGATTTAGGAATAATGGTTCAAAGCCATAAGGGTACTGAAGTAGCAAATATTATGGTTACAGAGCAACAAAAATTGGAAACACCCACCAAAAAGGAATTAGGGGGTATAAAAATATCCCACGTATCTGAGAGCTTGGACTCAGATAATGAATTCCACTTGAAGGTTGATGAAAATCAACTGTTAATTGTAATCGTCACTCCCAACCAAGGAGTTGAGAAAAATTTTGAGAAAAAGGGAAAAATGGGGGAGCTAAGTGACTTTTATCACACTTAGCCCCGACAAAAATATTTATTTTTTTTTATATATTTTTTCTTTTATTTGTGCATTATTCGATATGTTGGCATGAAAAGTTTCATATCAGCATGAGAAGAATGTAATTTTGTTCCTTGTTCTCAACCTTGAATAAGATTACGAATTTTCCTTTGGAAAAAAAATAAATAAAAAGTGAGTTTTGTTTAAAATGACAAGTTTTAACCCATTACTTTGTGTGGCAAGGAAAATGATGTGCTGAAAACCTCAAGTTTAAAAGTGATATGCAACTATAGTGAATGAAATATATGGAAAGAAAAAACTATGTTGGATAAGTATAGAGGGCTTATATTAAGAAGACTCTTACAACAAATATATCAAATTTAAATATGATTTTCAATAGTCATTACTCATGTGACACAAGGAAAAAAAGTGAAGAAAATCTTGGACAATGATAAGATTGACTTTGATCACTAGAATGATACCATCTTGAAAACAATATGCAGGAAAACCCTAAATAGTTGACATCACTTCTTTGTGTTGAAATATGTAACTAGGTTCGGTCTTCATAATTTCTATTGTAATCGTGATTTTCTATATTTTATATTAAATAGAAAATTAATGTATTTCATGTTCAAGATAAATTTATTTGTAATTCAAGCACCCATTGAGTGCTTCTAGGTTTTTCATAGAATTTTGAAGTCAAAAGATTCATTTTCATACATGTAATACCCGTTTGGGAATATTTTATTATGTAAAACAAATTTATGTAAGTCATGAAATACCCTCCAAGACCTTGTCAACAAGCTGCAACAAGTCAACCTACATGAAATATTAAATCGGACTCATGGAAGTAATTCATACCCCTAGGAATCTTATATATAAGTCATTTGACCTCATTTGAGACACACATCCAAGACATGTGAAAGAGAAATAATAAGATGTTTGATATTAAGAAGAAAAAGTCTAAATAGAAAGTAAATTTAAAGAAGGAAGATGGAATCAAATTTTTTGGGTCACTCTCTCTGTATCTCTATCTCTCTCATGTGCAATGAAATTCTAAAGTTGTATCAAGGAAGAAACTCTGAATCTGCATCAAGGTTGAAGTTGTGAAGTTCCATAAAGGTTGAAGTTGTGAAGTTGCATCAAGGTCAAAGTTGTGAAAGGTTGAAGTTGTGAAGATGCATCAAGGTTGAAGTTGTGAAGATGCATCAAGGTTGAAGTTGTGAAATCGCATCAAGGTCAAAATTGTGAAATTTTTGAAGCTGCTAGGTCGAAGTTGTAGAAATTGTTGTTGGGGTCAAAGTTGATAGAGAAGTTGTTGGAAGGTAGAAGTTTTTTTCTTGAAGCTATGTAATGAAATATCAACAAGAAGGAAGGTTGAATTGGTCTTGGAAGGGTATTTTTCAAGGGTCTTAGGTATTGGAATTCGTCATTTGAAGATTCTATAAGAAGAGAAGAATTTTTGTGAGTTTTCCTCTCAAGAGGTGAGTTTTTGGCCCTACCTAGTAACCTACATTTTGTGTCCTCTTGTCTCATTGATCTTCATAGTTTGGTAGTTGTTTTATGATAAGAACGGAATATTAATAATTTAGTGAAAGAAGAAGTTAATTATCACAATTATATCAATTTAAGTAAAATAACATCACAAACAATTATCAAACTAAGAGAAATCACCCTAATCTAGCTGCCCTATATTTCTCAACATGATATTAGAGCTAAAGGTGAAAAGACAAGAAAAAGTAGCTTTAATATCATCCACATTAAATAAGAATACATAAGGGTCGAGAAAACTAATAAGCATCAAGGAGGATCATTCATGACATCACAAGGATCACATCATCCAAGGAAGGAAGAAGAAGCATTTCTGTCATCATAAAAAAAATCAAGGTGATCTCCCTTACATTGAAGCAAATATCACATCTCAAATATCCTTGAATGAGATCATCAATAATGCATCTATCATTATCTAGGATAATATTCATTTTAAAAGTAAGAATATTTATATTTATGTCTATATATACTATCAACATGACTTCATTCTACAAGGAAAGCAACAAATAGGTTGGGTCATAAAATTTCCTTGCATGGAAGAAGAGGATAGATTTTATCCTCATAGAGAATTAAGTTATTGAATATGTAAAGGGCTTCATCACCAAACCATATCAAGAGAAATCTCAAGCTTTATTGAGTTATATGAAAGGAGAAATAAGGGCTCAAATAAACCTCATAGAATAAATCAAGGATTCCCTCATCTCTTATGTAGCTAAAGTTGGATAAATTGAAGCATATGTATGAGAATCTGGTATAATTTTATTTTATTTTGTAAGCATTTCCGGAGAAGTAATAACATTGAAAACTAGATTATACAATATGAAGGTATCAAAGGAAGACAATATAGTCTCATACCTTATGATGGTGTCACAAATAATAGATTAACAATAAGAAATAGGAGAAATAATGTTCGATAAAGAAATGGCCACATCAATGCACTACCTGATGAATGGGGAAAATTTTATCAAGTATCTATGGAAAGAGGGAAGGCACTCAATTTACTAAACTTTGGTCTTTATGTAAGATTGAAGAAACTAGGTTAAATTCAAAGAGATATGTTGGATAAAACGAACCAATTCAAGCATATGATGCCCTAGCCAAGAGAAAAGGAAATTTTGGAAATTTTGATCCTCGGAAAAAGGAAGAAGGCTAATGTGTAAAAAATACAATTCTATTATTGTAATGAATATGGATACTTTAAAAGGAATTGTACCAAACTCAAGAAGGACAAAAAGAAGATAAAGGAAAGAAATTAAGCCCATGTTACTGAAGAAATGGAAGAATCAGAAAATAAGAAATCAAAGTAGGATGTGAAATATGTCTACTATGACTAGGATAATCTCCTTCACTTAATTCTTTTCAATTATAGAAATCATCACAAGTATGACTGGATGCATTATAGAAAGATATATATGACATCATCATAAAATAATGGAAGGATAGTTGAAGGAGAAATTATGCATGGTTGTAGTAGTCATCCTGATAAAAAAGTAGCTCATGGTATCTCCATTGGAAGCATATACGGAAAACCGAAGTAATAACATATATGGTTGGAGGAAATTCATCTAGCAAGATATAAGATAAATAAATAAGCATACATCATCATCATTAGGAAGGATCATTTGAAAAATGAGGATCATCAAGATCCTCCATTGGAATCTTCATTAAGAAGCTCACAAATACTTAAAAGAAGCAAGTGTATCACAGATGGTTTGTATTCCACCTTGTGTGGGGTCCAAATTTAGAAGGATGATGTTATGATGAAAAATATGTGCAACATGAAAAGGTGGTGGAAGTAATTTGATCTTCAATCAAGGAAAAGAAGTTTCCCAAAGAAATTATATATGGCCACATGAAGGAAGATTTATGTATATAGTTGATAAATATATAAAGTCGTGCCATCATATGGTTGCAGATATAATGGGTAAAATGATATATCTCATGAGCATGATTGAAGAAGAAAAATTTCTTCCATTAGAAAAATGCATGAAGGTAAGTAGATAATGTTCCTTGAGCTCTTCTACATATTGACAAGATGAAATCAACATAATATGACCTCATGAAGAACTTGAGGTGGTTGAAAACTATGGTTCCTATGGTGAAGGAACTATGTATAAAATTTCATGAGGAAGTAATATGTGAAGAAAGGAAGAAGAGTTCGTGGAATATGAAACTATAGTTACATAAGATTAGATAAGGAATCAACATCTAATATTGATTATAAAGGTTATTTATGACATCTCCATGAAGAAGGTATAAAAACCTTGATATATGTGATAGGAAAAGAGAACCTTGGTAATGTGTGTTTTGGATATGGATTCATACATGTGCAGGATGTTGATGTTAGAAGTTGATGTCATGATGAAAGGCCATCATAAAAAGGTAACTTTGATTTACTGTTAATTTTGATAATCTAGTTGGGTTGAAACATGACTATCGAATGGAAGAAATATCTTGAAAGAAATGTGACTTGGTAGAGGTAGTTGTATGAAGGAAATCCAGATGTGAACTATAATATCACTTTCTAGTTAAGAGAAAGACGACATGACTATTGGTTCAAAATTATGATTCGTTGAAGAGGGAGTGATGTAGAAGATGGTTAATTCCCTACCAAGAAGTTCTAGGAGAAGAATGATCTATTATGAAGAATTTGAAGTTCATGACATGATTTTGAAAGGAGGATCCCTACAAGCATATAATAGTACCATGATCTCCACTGAAGAGTAGATATTTTTTGTTGGTAACAATTCCTCAGGTAAGAGGGAGCTTGGGTATATTCCTTTTATAGGAATGATTATATCCTCCCTAGTTAAGAGGGAATAATTGATATGACTCTCTACTTCATGTGTCATGCACTAGACTAGGACTAACATTCATAAGTCTGAGTGAAGGCCATGAGGGAGAGATGGACACATCATTCTTTTATTCATGTTATGAATAAATAATGGAGGATTGTGTAAGCATATAGTTTCTCATACTCTTTGAGGATGTGGTAAGGCATATAATAGGAAAGAGTAGTTGAAGAGGAAATTCCTTGAGGATGTGTTATTCCAAGACAAGAATATTTGTAAAATGACATACCTTGTGAAAATACGAATGGGGTATGTTACTTGAGAGACAATGATGAAGGTATCTATGAATCATTGGTCTCCCAAACATTGTGCTCCAATCTTGTGGAGAGATTCAGTTGTTAGTCAAGGCCTTTCTATGTGAAAATGTTACTTGATATGTTTGAGATTCACTAATATAAGCTTATATTATTACTTGATATGTTTGTAAAGTTTCATCAAGGTCAAAGCTAGGAAAATACATCAAGGTAAAATCTATGAAGTTGCATCAAGGTTGAAGTTGGGAAAGGTCTAAGTTGTGAAACTGCATCAAGGTCAAAGCTGTGAAGTTGCATCAAGGTAAAATCTATGAAGATGCATCCAGGTTGAATTTGTGAAAGGTAGAATATGTGAAAATGCATCAAGGTTGAGGTTGTGGAGCTACTAAATTTTCTAGGTCAAAGTTACAGAAATTTTTGTTGGGGTTGAAGTTGTTGGAAGGTCGACTTTTGTTGTTGAAATTTGTGCAAGGAAAGATCATCAAGAAAGAATGTTGAATTGGTATTGGAGGGGTATTTTTCAAGGGTATTAGGTCTTTTAATTTTCCATTTAAATATTCTATAAGAGGATAATAATTCTTGTGGGTTTTCCTCTCAAGAGGAGAGGTTTTGGCCCTGGATAACAACCTACATTTTGTGTCCTCTTCTCTCATTGATATTCATAGTTTGGTAGAATTTTTATGATAAGAACATAATAATAATCAAGTGAAAGAAGAATTTAATCACAATTATATCAATTTAAGTATAATAAAACCACAAATAGTTATCAAAGTAAGATAAATCACCCTAATCTAGCTACCCTAGATTTCTCAACACTCTGGCTCAACATAAGTCTTTAGAAATGGTCGATGTTATGAAATATCCCTCCTAAAGAAAATTAGTAGTAGGTGATAAATGTCCCAAACAGTTAGCAACACCTTTAAACCAGGGAGGCTCCAAACCATCAAGTATTTACAAAAAATAATGAATCAAACCAACAAAAATATGAAGTGAACCAAACAAAGACTAGTCGTGTACCCCTAGTGAACTACCTTTAGAAAACATCAGTAGATCCTAAGTTTAAAGTCCACTCAATTCGTATTGGGGATATATATAATACATGATATACCACACCCTAATAGGAAAATATTTGTCACCATATGGCCCTCAGAGAATCCCTCTTTGTAATAACCCTAGATTACGTCTCTCAATTATTATAAACATTGTAAATTTAATTAAATAAATGGGTTGAGTTGGGGAAACAGATTCCATAGCTGAGGTGGATGGGGAAGAGTTCTTGGGATGTTTACTTGTTAGTGGAATCCATGGAGGCTAACATATGGCAAGCAAGGGAAAGGGGAATAAATGGAACCATGGTGATTGGCCTGCAAGATTATGGCAGGCAAACTAAGGATAACAAGGAAAAACCAATAGAAAAATCAAGGGGTAGGAAGACAGGAGGTGTAAAATTTATTGGTTTACAATATTTGGGCCATATTATAAAGTAACCACCACGAATTTGAATTGGACAGCTACAAGACCACACTGATGGGGATGATACATGCTTTTTATGTCATCAACTATTACCACAAAGGCGATCATCTGATGCAATGGCAACAAAGGTCTTATATAATTGGATATATTCAGATTTTGGGAAGGCTAGACCCAACATGAAATTGGCCAATGGAATTACAACAATAGTAATCTATATCCATAAGAAACTACAAAAACATGAGGAAAAAATAATGAGATTGGAATTTAGGGGGGGGAAGAGAACAAATCCCTTCATATGAAGTATCCATTGGATTAGAATGATCGTGGTTTGACACTACAAGTTTAGGAATTGTTGAAACAAAGCCTCTCAATCTTGAACCTATGCCAAAAAATATACAAGGTTGGTGTAAATATATCCATATAGGAACAAGACATGAAGTTGGGATTTTGAGTCCCTAGTAAGGTAGGAATGAGCAGAAAAAAATAAGTACATTGTGTGTTATAGGGAGTTGCAATAACCCAATAGCTAAAATGAGTTGGATGCATGGCATAGAAGAAGAATCTGAGCAAGGAAGCAAAGAACAATTCACCTTGCCACACTAGTGGCAGAACCCCCTTACCTTCCATGATATAAGTCCATGTGCACAAATTGAATATTTTTTTAGCTAGTGGATGGAGGTAATTTGTCCTTTGGTGACCTTCTTCTAGTTAGCAATATTGGTTAATACCTTGATAAAATTCCCCACTCATGTTGTGGAGTCTCCCTCGGGGGTGATTGGGCTATAAGAAAGGCTACAATGTAACCCAATCTATGATTGGTCAGAGAGCTACAGTCCCTGACTCAGTTTCCCAATATTATTTTGAGATAAGTATTTATCACAATTGTTGTGACAATGTTTTTCATATTTATATTCCTGAAACTATTCATATGATTTTTACTTTTATGATGATTCTTAAGTTGCGGATGAAATTGTGTATGATTGCATGATGTGGTATTGATGATTGCATATCTTGTCATTTTTGTGCTCAACATTAAAGTCGATCATGACTATTTTCAAGAATTACCATAATTTCATATATGGTTCCTTGTCTAATAATACAACTCATATATGGTATTATTACTACATGTGTAGATACTAGGTAAATATATAAAATCTTGTAGGTTGGCATAAATGTTTGTGATGAGGGTGATCTATATCATGAAAATACTAGTTGAATGTCTCTTGATGTTGATAATGGTTCACTGATTGAAGAGTTCATTGCATGCTATAAGGATTCCTTTTAAATTCCATATTTGATTTCCTAAAAGTTTAGTCAACCCTATTTTAATGTTTTTTCCATGTCTGCATAAATGTCTGATGATGTTTAAAAAGGGTCACATGGTTAAATAATTCATTGTGAGATGTATGAAGTCCCAGTAAAACCTAGTTGTTATTTCACCACAATATTCTACCAATCTTAGTTTTATGGTGTTAATTTTTGGTCATCTAATTCTGCACATCCTATTTTTTGTCTTAATGCCTAAATAATTTTGGCGGAATATATTGTTAAAAACTATATGATTGAACCTATGGATCCTTAAATGTCTTATTTTAAACGTGTTGGGCACAATATGGAGTTGTACTATAACGTAGAATCTCATGAGAGGTTGCTTGAGCTTTGGTATGGGATGTTAACACCAAAAAATCGTACACTCTAAAAGACACCTATGTTCATCCAGAAGAACATACAGATAAATATTTTCCAACTGAAGACATTAAGGAAGTTTGAAAAAATTAATTTCTCCCAAGGTTACATGTGTAAAATCTGGATTGCGCACTATATATGAAGGCCAAAATTGTGATTTTGCGACTTTTTGTTCGAAAGTCTCGTGGTTGAGGAAAAGTGTGACTCAACAAATTTGGGACCACTTCCCACACTTGGAGGATGATTCTTTGACATGTGATAGTCAAGGATAGCCAAATTTGAGTTTCCCTGAATATATGCAACCCTAAATGGAATCATCTTGTCCTACTCTTGAGTCACTATCATTCTTGAACCAAAAAAGGGAGGATGGATTCAAAAAATTATATATAAACAAGCCATGGGAGAACCAAAGTATGAGACGATGTTATGCTAGAAAATTTTCTATCGAAGCAACACCACATTTCATTTTTTAAGTAGAAGAAGTAACAACATTAGAAGTTTACCATATTGATTCTAAGCAATCCATCATCCTAGTGAGAGAAGAGTCCACCATTGAGAGAATATTCATACTTATTTTGAGAGAGAGGAGGAGCTTGCGAAGAGATTGAGGATATGGACCTCCTTGATGAGGCTTTTTTAGCGCCATATCTCAAAGAATTCTCCTCAAGTGTTTATTATTCATATTATACCACCAACAATCAATAAAGGGAGCCTTTTCCCATTATTTTGTTGACTTGTTTTCTTCATTAAGCATTATTTTGTGTGTATATCTATTTGTTTAGTTTATGTTTGTAGATGCATTGTTTTCACCATTTGCAATGCTTTGTTTATCTAAGTCTGTACACTAACAAAACCAACTCTATCTATGTTCCTTTGCAAGGAACAACCAACTATTAAGGATGTGTTATTTGGTACACCATTGCTACAAACACACTACCACATAATTGGTGACTCCAATGGTTTATTTTATTTACTATAATAGTTTTATTTGCGGGACCTTCTCTCTTCATAATCACCTCACAAGGCATCCAAAATCTCGCAGGAATTTTTGCAGGACCTTTTGGGCCTGCTCTAAGCCAAGAGTATTAGTAATTCTCAGATTATTTTCTACCGTGCGACTTTTTCTCCGACAGACATGCGGGTGCGTCTGTGCATAACTAAACCCATGTGGCTTCCAGAAAGCTAAAAGAACCTTGTATTTTCTCTTTTCTCAAGTGATTGGAAGCCTTTATTGAATTTCCTTCACCTATACATTTGTTGTACAATATTTTTAGTTTTCTTGGTTTCTTTACTAACCATTATTAGTGGAAAAAATGGATTGTCTTTCATTTTTTGAAAACTACACATAGCTTAATTAGGGAGAAGAGTAAGTGGCCAAATTCCACATATGTTTTTCAAGCTATTTTTCTAATTCTTTGAAAATCATATAGCTTAATTATTAAAGTAGTAAGTAGCCCATCATCCAAAACTATTTTTACTAACCAAAGCTTTTCTTCTATTTCATTAGTTTTGGGACTAGGGTCACGTGCCAATACAAAAAGTAAGTAATCTATGCTTCCCTTGCGTCTTTTAGTTGAACCTAGGCTTGCATATGAACACTTTATTAAAGAACTTGAGTTTCATGTCTCCCTTTATACCCACATAGTGTAATAGGAAAAAGAGCAAGCAACCCATTATCTACACATCGTTTCTTTTTCATTTAAGGAACAATTAAAACTCAGTGTAAATAGGGGGGTATAGTAAAACATCATTGCATATCCACATCTCATCACACTTTGTGTTTTAACTTCACCACACACTAAGAATTTGTAAGCCTCATATAAAAAGGTATCTAGATTACAAATATTTTTGTACTTATATTACTTTTGCTTACCATCTCACACCCTAAGAAAATTAAGACCCCTAAAATTAACCATAACTTGAACCAACTAACTCTCACCACATGCGCCACAAGAAAATTTAATGTTCAGGTTAGGACCATTGGGGGTAGGCATCCCATAAGCTTCCATGGTCATGTTACATTTTTAAAATATAAAATTTTACTTTTAGGGTGCTTAAAATCCTTCAATCATCCCACGAAAAAGAATACCCGAGCATATCATAGACACGATTCAGAGGGGGTTTGGCTTAGTTCCAGTGCATGTGGTACTATTTGGAGATACCCGACCCATATAGTGCTCAATGGTTAGGTCCCTATAATACTAGTGTAGCCCCTTATTTTTATTGTTAGTGTAGCCCCCTTATTGTTATTGGTGTTCCCATGAAGTCCCCATATTGCTATTATTGCGCCCCATAGAAGCCCAATGTTGTTATTTTTGTTCCTTTACATTATTATTGTTATGTAGACTCTGATTATATTGTGACCCCTTAGAATCCTATATATAGAAAGTATGTTTTTTCATTTGATGTAATATCCCAAAAGGGAGAATGCAGTAATACAAAAACACAATATATGAAACTGCAACACTGAAAAATTATAATCAAAATACACCATAAAATAGACAGAATAGTTGAACCTTTTTCATTAGGGGAATTTTGAGGTCTAAAATTGGCCTCCTAAGAAAAATGTACAACAAAAATTAGATTTATAAGAGCCAATAGGATTCAAGATAATGATGTCAACCATGGGGGATAATTCACCAATTTTTAAGTAAAAGAGTAAAAAGATTAAAAACTAATTAAATAGTAAAACTATTTTTTCAAGTTGTATTTTCAACTTATCTCCCAAAGTTTTTACTCAAATTCTAAATGGGATTACTCGTTGGATGAAAAATTCAATTCCTCATCCAAGGAGTACCCATGTTGCATGCTTTCAATGGACCTTGCTACACAAAAAATGAGAAATACATGAAAAACGTGATTGCAATCACGTTTTTCATGTATTTCTCATTTTTCAGGTAGAAGGATCCATCGAAAGTATGCAACATGGGTATTCTTTGGATGAGGAATTAATTTGCATCTAACGAGTACTCCTGCTTGAAATTTGAGTAAAAACATTGGAAGATAAGTTGAAAATACGAGTTGAAAAAGTAGTTTTTTCTTTTTTCCCTCTAAAATTTGATGATGTAATCAAATATTATTTTATTATTTCCACTATTATTTTATAATTTCCTTAGGAGGCCCATTTTAGACCTCAAAATTCCCCTAATGATTAACAAGGAGGTAGATAAACCAGTGCAATAGTGCTCAAAATATGAGACACTCAAGCCAAAGAAGAAGGCTAGAATAACCATGAAGTCCTCCCACAAGAGGGACTGCGTAACTGCTGGAAGGAATATTGCATTGTCCCTGTTGTAAATGTCGGAACTGCAACTGCTGGAAATATATAGCAGTGTAGATCTGAAAATTCCAGAGCTCCGATGATCCTAAAACTTTAGATACGGGCTCTATGATGAATACCCAAGATAACCCAAAAATGGATTTCCAGATTTAGTAATCTAGGAAAATCACCCTCTTAGGGATTTCAAATATAATTGTTGGCTATCCAGATCTAAAGCATAATATAATCAAATATGACTGAAATATGATATAAAATCATATCTATTCTTGAAGGGTTGATCCCTTCACTAGATCCTCAAGCTAGAAGCTCAAGATCTAGCTCCTCCTTCCTCCTCCACTGATTGCAGTTGCTGCTACACAATTGCTGGAAAAAAACTACGCTGTCAAGGATGGAGGTTCTCTAGCCTACTAATAAATATTTCAAATCAGCTCAGTAATGATGGAAATATTGAATACAAAGTGAGGATATGGTACTTCACATGATTTCCAACTGAAATATTGGAAACTTCCTTCCTCCTTCAAATCTATAAGACTGGACTGCGCAATATTTGAGGGGACTGTTGATGCATGGAGGTATGAAATGTTAGCCTGAATTCTAGATATGAATATGTTGCTCCTGAAAGGCTGAAATTTAAGAAAAAGGTGGAAGGATGAATCCTCCACTAGTTTCCTAGCTGATATGCTAGAAACAACCTCCACCTCTCAAACCCTCAAGCAGGAATGCGTAATTCCTGAGACTAAATGTGCATATGAGAGTGGATGAATGTGGCACCAATGCCTGATGATGAATGGAATCTCAATAGAACCTTCCCAGAGTAGGAAATCAAAGTCCCCTGTGGGTAAGGGTGGGATTTTCGCTCGAAAACACCTGTTTGCTAAACAACACTACAAACTTAGCTAAACAACATACGCGTTCATAGAAATGTGACATGAAAAATCTAGATCTAAAAAAATAAAAAAAAATAATACAAAGCCTCCTTCTATTGTGCCTTCATCTTTATTATATAGATTATGAGCATTCCATAGCCTTGGCCGACCCCATAACTGCACTATACATGTGGCCACTAGCCTCCATGAATACTGTGATGTCTCTCCATGATCCCCATCATGTCTGCATGTATTTCCAACTCTCTCCATCATGTGTGCATTAGATGCATCACTTCCTCCACAAATTTATCAAAAGTGCTTTATGATCTTACTTTTAATGCACCATGATCTCATTTGACTTCCTCCAAGATCTCTATGATTTTACATTAATGATCCATGATCTCCACTCTTCTTACATTTAAGAAGTTGCTCCACTACTCCATAATGTAGATCTACATCTAAATAACCCACATTCACACATAAAAAGTGGATTTTATTCATCTATGGTGTTTATGGGTCCCTCCACCCTCTTATTTACTTAATTAATTAAGAAAATTAAGAACTCTAATACTCCAATTATCTTGTGGAAAATTGGGAATATTACAGTCCTCCCCGCAAAAATTTTGCTTTCCCTCAAGCAACTACAAAAGTGAATGCTACAGAAAACATCCTCCCTCCAAATGTCATCCACATATGGAAGGCCTCCCCATCTGTCACAATGTGTAATGGATGCCCAGCTCCAAAGCTGCCTCTCTAGAGTGTCTAGAATGGCCTCCAACTGAAAAGTTACATGTCTCTCCTCATTAATGAATCTCCAAGTGGCAACCATATGATGTCCAAAGATCTCCTCTATAGATGAGATACATTAAATGAAGTGGTTTCTTCCCAAAGTGGAAAGTTCCAACTCATGAACAATCTCTCCAGCCCATGATATATAGAGTAAATTATAGCTCTCAATGCTCTCATCATTAGCCCTATTGGCTTTGTGGGATCCAAGCATCACATCAACATAGTGCAATATAATAAGTAGAGACCTATGGATGAACATGTACAATGTCAAACCATATTCTACCAATAACAACCACCATAGCAAAGCCTTCTGCTGCCATGCTAGATCATCTGGAAATAAGAGAGCCATACTCTCTTAAAAGAAGCCACTGCATCAATGCTTCTTACTGCCATGCCAAATCAACATAAATACAAAAATGAGAGCCAAAATATCTCAATAGAAGTCACCACAGCAATGCCTCTTGTTGCCACATCACATCATCATTATACCAAGTACAATGACGATAATCTCCCAACATAAGCCAACATAGTAAGGCCTCATTTTCCATCCTCCATAAATGTCATGCAATGTATGGGGATAAATCAGCCCATACTCTCCCAAGAGTAACCAAAGAAACAAGGATTCATGCTGCCACCTTACATCATCATGATGCAAGTCATGGAGCAACAACATACTAATGGACATGTGTAATGTCTCATCAAAATAATACAAACAAGATCCATGCTACCACATCATGTGAGAGTTATGCCATGTCCCAAACCTAAGTACATACATGAACATAAGATATATCCAAAACATAAGTACATTTATGGACATGAGATACATCTTGAACAAAAGTATATACACGAGCATAAGATATATCATGCAATGGCCAAACTCTCTCATAAAAAACTAGTGCATCCATGCCTCCTGTTGTTGCATATCATCAGTGATGTACTTGGCATAGACCACACAAATGTGAGATGATGGGTAGTAACCATACTCACCCAAAAACAACGAGCGCAACCATGCTTCTTGTTGCCTTGTATCATAGAACTACAACTAGGTTTCCAAACCCTTTCTCATCCTCCTCATCCATCCATCCCAGTGTGGATGATGAAGCATGTCATGGTCAATCTTGGTATCCCTCCAAGTTAGAATACCAATATTCTCCATTTGAATAAATTTTCACTCCATGAAATGTTGAAGTTCACCTCCTTTGAGGTATCTCCATGAGATCCTCCCACCATTGGCCCAATATAGCCCATAAGGCTCCATACATGCTATAGGTATATATTTCTCATTAAGTTGTGAGGGGTTCATCAAGAAAAATTCATCTTGACAATGGAAAGTGCTCTCCATCATAAGATTTCTACCATGGATCATCTGTCCCTCTAGTGCTTCATGAGTGAAGCTACCTTCAGAATGCTCCAAGAATAATGGGGCCCTCTTCTCATCATTGCTACTAAGTGACAGCATTGTAGGTCTACATGGTCATACATGTCCTCACTCATGGCCATATACAATTCTAAACTCAAAGTCTAGAAATGTATTGAATAATACTGTGCTCCTCCCAAATTCTAAAACTCCACACTTCAACACAAAGTGTTGGGTGTAGCTCAACCATGATAAATTGGGATATTTATACATCTTCTCCTTGATCAAGTCAAGGGTTCTTTGTGCAGTGATAATTTGCTACTCAAAATCAAAAAGGTGCTCTAATCATTGGTTATGCAATTTCCCTAATGGCATGGTCTCACAAATCTCAATATGAATTATTGAAATACTATGAGATGAAAGTCTTTGCAAACCTTGGATATGCTAAATCTTGGGAACATCTTGCACATCTACAAGAGTTCCTGCCACCGGTGCATTGGTCTCTCCAAATACTGGTACTAATGATGGCTACTCTTCTATTGTACCAGCACCAGTATCTGCCTCCTCCACCTCATGCATCTCATAAATCATGGACGGGGCTCCAAATTTCAAGAGATTAATACCATCTTGCAAATATTCAAGTGCTCTTCCTCCTGATGTAGGTATTGTTGCAGTTGATGGTGGTGGTAGGGGATCCTCTTCCAGAGTGATAATGAGAACATCTTCCTTTGGCTCCTCATGTGTTATGTAAACAATAATGGGATATGTATCTATGGGAATTTTCTCTGGTTTCCTTCTACTAAACTTCTTCTTGAGTCTTTGAATGAAATATGCATAAGCAGACACTTTGATATGTGACAAATGATTGAACCACCAATCTCTTGCTTCACCCTCTAGGTGCAGCATTGAAATCTCCACATCCTCTCTTTCTGCTATAGGATATAGCTAAAAGAATGTAGCTAACTATTTCCTCCAAGCTTTCAATGTGCTTGTGGAATATCCATAAAATTTAGGCAAGAAGAATATGTGCCTATTTATTTTATTGCTGCTGCAGGAACTCCTTTATTCCTTGAGTTGCAAGAAATGTTGGAGAGTTAGATCCTCCTTGAGAGCTCTAGGCTATGATTTGTACTCTAAAAAATATTTACTTAGGGTCTCATACCCCAAGTCTCTTTCATATTCATACCATTCACCTTCATTCTCAAAGAAAGGGGATCTAGTAGAATGTTGTGGAGATCTATGCATTGTTAGTTTCTTCGGCGGCTGATAGGAAGTGCTTGGACCTTCCTCATAAATTCTTCTTGGATCCTTTAGTTGATTTTATTTCTTCATTTGTTTGACATCCTTGGAGAGATATTCATGAATCTAAAGAGAAGAGTGGAAAAAACCCTCCGTCATTATAGATCCCTACTATCTACTTCTTCTTTGATGTTAAAGATGAAGTACCCACAAGCTGAGCCAATGATCATGTTTTGATACCACTGTAATATCCCAAAAGGGAGAATGTGGTAATACAAAAACACAATAGATGAAACTACATCAATGTAAACATATAATCTAAATACACCACAAAATAGACAGAATAGTTGAGCCTTTTTGTTAACAAGGAGGTAGATAAACCAGTACAATAATTGTAATATTTGTAATTAGCCCAAGCTAATAGGAATATTCAATTTGGTTTTAATTTTCTTGTTACAAGAATAAAATTGAAAATTGTAAAGGAGGACAAATTAAAATAGAGACAATCTAGTGTACAGATCTGATATAGATCTAATATTTTGTACACATATCTGTCCTAGATCTGAGTTGTAACCTATAACTATTTTTTACTCATGAAAATAACGTTTTCAAATCTTTACAGTGAATTACATTGTTGCAACACCTCTTTTTAGAGGATTTTTCTTCATAAAAGTCTCCATATTTCTCTTGTACATTGATTAGGTCACACTGTAAATCTAATTTTTCATTGTATAAGCTATTTTGAGTTTTCATATTGGTATACTGCTACTGCTATCTAAAACTGCGTTATTTTCTAGGCAGTGTTCTTTTGTATTGTTGCAGTCCCTTCTTTGTGTAGTTTTCAAGCCTTACTAGGTATGGTAGATCTGTTTAACCCACCTAGAAAGATTTTTTTCTAATATCCTCTTGTATTTGTGTCTTATATTATCCAATATAAGGGATCCAAGGTCTAATTTCAAGAGTTGTAGTAGCCATTCCTGAAAAATGTGTTTTTCGGGCATGCATTGCTAGCAATCCCGATTTTGGGATATTACAATGGTATCGGAGCATCTTTCTTAGCACAGCCCGTGCTTTGGTTATTGAAGATCCAATATTTATTTTCATGGGAAGTAAAGGCTGATTAATAATTTTGGTTACACCGAAGACACAAAAGTGAAGTGTCCAAACCCTTTATCTGGAAGTTTGCAGAGAGAAGAGTTCTCAAAAACTCTTTCTCAAGCTATGCATGAACTGAAGGAAGAAATATGGGGGATGAAGAGGGAAAGACATGCATATCCCTTAGGAGGATTCTTACAACAAGAAATCCCCAGTACTTACTACCATGTGTGTGAGCATTCAGCCACACAACCTGATCTGCAACGTTGGAACATGCCTACTTTCTTATCAAAGAAACAAGGAAAGGGAGGAACACCAAAGGAGGAATATCTTGGTGATTATCTCCAATAATATGAGTCTCTATCAAAGATATTCAAAGAGCATCTTAGTTTCCCAGAGTATTTTCAACTCAAAGAAGCAAGATCCAACACCTACAGTAGAAGAAAAGGGTGCCTTCAGCACACTCTGGGTAGATTCTCTCTACCTACTATTGATGGATCACCTAAAGACTCAGCCAAGTCTTGGGTAAGGAAGCTTGACACATAATTTCAGCTGCATCAAGTTTCATAAGAAGAAGCCTTGAGAGTATCAGAACTGCATATTCAAGGAAAATCTTATGCTTGGTGGCTATTTGAGTCCTCTTCCTTGAAGGGGATAAACATCTCTTCTTATGCAAGGTTCATTGGGAGACTAGTGACAAGATTTGATGTGAGACATTCTGATACTTCTTGGAAATCAAGCCCAAGAAATCTACATCTTTTCATAAGTTGGAAGATTTCATGGAGCCAACTCCAGTCCTAAACATTGTTGAGTGGGTTGAGGATCTGTTGCACAAATTGCCAGAGGCAAAGGCCCCACTACAACAAGACCTCTTTTCTCAAAGAAAAGACATGAGGATTCCTTCTTCACTAAGAGATCAAGAAAAATGATCTCTTGATGATGAAGCAGTCTCCACTGATGAGGAGAAGGGAGAGGAAGAGAAGAAGATATCTTCCAGTGCTATGCTAACAGGAAGAGATCTATTTTCAGTTAGAGATGGAGATGAAGCAATGGCTTCCACTAGAGAGGTTCTTGCACCTTTGCAATAATTTCCTAAGGATCTTCCATATGGAGGACATGAGCAGCATGTGTCTTTGCTAAAAGACAATGAGATAGAACAAAGGAGGGATCACCTAGCTTATCCAATATTATAATATGAGGAAAATGCTCCAATAAGAGGCACTCTTACACCACCAAGAGGGGTCTCCAAGTTTCATAAGAATTCCACACAAAAATCAGAGGTGAACTTGCACTGTGGAAGAAAGGGAATGATGATCCCATCTAATAATCATGGGAGAATGAACCATGAGGCATCACTGTCTTGTGGAAAACCACCTAGGAGACCACCTGACTCAGATTTGGTGAAAGGTGTCCCACATCTTGATGCTCCACTCATGAGTCCAAGAAGGATTGGAGCATTAGAAGACAAGGCTACAACGTTGGGAGGCTTGGATGAGCTCAAGGAGAAGGGAGATATTATTTGCTTAACATCACCACCCACTCTCCTATCTGGATCTGCACTATGGGATGAGAAGAATGAAGGATCAACCTTCCAACACACACCTGTGGCATGGGGAATGCCAAGGATAAGATCAAAAATATGACAGACATTCATGTGGATGTATCATCAGCACTGTCATTGTTGAGCATTGTAGATCTGTATTGGAAAGCTCAACAGCTTGTAGAGTATTCCAAAGATCTTCACACATGTATGGTACTTGATGACATGCTGGAAGAAGAGGGCTACTTAGTCCAAGGAGGGGTCATCTATCATCATGGTAGAGTATTTTTTTCTAGAGCTTCCAATCTCAAGTAGAGGATACTACAAGGAGCACACAAAGAGTTATTTTCTAGCCATATGTAGTCAATGAAGATCTACACTCTAATCATGAGGAGCTTTGATTGGGAAGGCTTGAGAGAGGAACTACATCATCACTTTCAAGAGTGCATGAGCTATGTGGATTTGGGGCAGCCAAGGGACTCTATGCAAAATTCATTTAAGCCATCTCTCCCTTCTTTTCAAAGAGGAGAAATGTCCATGCACAACTCCATGTGTATGAGTAACTTTGATGGTAAAGAATCTGTTCATGTAAAGCAATTTTATTTTTCTGATTGTACATGTTCTTTTACCATTTGTATGCAGGCCATGAATCCTAAAAGGAGAAATGTATCATGTAAATCTCATGGAAATTGTTGGGCCACTAAAAATTTTGAATTTAGCCACTTCCTCGATGTGCAAAGGGAGATTTATTTTCATGATGGGTACTTTCCAAAGATGAGATAACTTGGGAATCAAGTAAGTGGTGGGAAAACCACTTACCACATCTTGGTTTGATGCAGGCAGGGGATGCTCTACGCTATTTCCACATGTGGGACTATGATCCACCTCCATGTACACACATTTATGTTTGTTTGTACTTTGTCTTGATCCCCTATATTGATGATGTACTTGTACTTTTCATGGGGATGAATGGATGAAGGAGGGAAGGCATGCATGTGCCCTATGGGATGACTACACTCCCTATAATTTCTGTCTTATATTTCAGGGAGGGCACTAGGTAAACCATGGTTGTTTCATGTGATTCATTGTTTCCTTACGGGAGGAGTTGTTTGCATCTCATAAGAAAATTATTGGGACAAATCATGGATGGATGGTTTGGTGATCACTTAGCTTATGAGAGAATCTTATCCTTTTTTTGTGACACCAATTGAGGAGGAGATGCGCTGCAGCACTCACCTTATTAGATGCTTGAGGAAAAGCAACATTTTGGAGAGGAGGACTGTAATGTTCCTAATTAGCCCAAGGTAATAGGAACATTCAATTTGGTTTTCATTTTCTTGTTACAAGAATAAAATTGTAAAGGAGGACAAATTAAACTTCTTAAATAGAAAAATAAATCAATGCCCATTTGAACAAGGCTAAATCTAGGCTTCCTTAATAAAAATCCCTCAAGTGTGAAAGGGATTGTGACAATTGACTGGGTCAACAGGACCAAATCTATAGCGTTGTCAAAATGCAATGTACCACCTAGATGAACAACGCAGATCTAGTTGGAGCTTTCAAATGTGAAAGGAGCTAAACCTTTGAGATGGTTTAGGGTTTTGCAAGGATTTAATCCTATAAATAAAAGAGGAGAGTAGCATGAGAAGGGTTGTTGAACATATTGTATTGAAAGGATTTTTTTTTTAGACACTTCTCATTCTCTAGGTGTTTAGCTGAGAATAGTGTTGTTTAGCACTGGGTGTTCCTGATAGGGAATCCCACCTCTTTCCTTGAGAGGCCTCTTGGAAGAGTCTTGATTTTCTTGTCCACTATCAGGCATTTGGCCAAGCTTCTTCTTCCAACTACAACTCAGATCCTGTTGGGGGGTTGGTTATCCTTGTGAGCAACAACAAGTGGATGCTAGATCTATTTAGATCTAGACCATACTAGTGCCTCTTTTCAGTGGGAAAGCCTTCTATCCCATTGGAAAGAGTGTATTAGCTAATTGGAGCTTCAGATCCATATCTTGGCATTAGGCCATAGTCTACATTAAGCCTACAGTGAAATTTATATCCCTAGAGTGCATTATTTTTCAAGTGAGAAGTTGCAGGGTGTTTGGAAACTATTTGGAGGAGAGATCTTTGGTGTAAAGGAGCCTTCCATACACTGTGGTGATCCATGGATTAGCCATCTAATCCATGTATGTTTCAGATCTAATATATTCATTGATGTATCTACTTTAGAATTTATGAATCATTATGAAAATCTACTACAGTAGATCTCAGATCTACTCTTGTACTTTCATGTTTTGATGAAAACCCCAAGGGGTATGTAAAATAGAGACAACCTAGTGTACAAATCTGATATAGATCTAATATTTTGTACACAAATCTATCCTAGATCTGAGTTTTAACCTACAGTTGTTGTTTACTCATGAAAATAACACTGTCAAGGCTTTACAGTGAATTACATTGTTGCATCACCTCTTTTTAGAGGGTTTTTCTTCATAAAAGTCTCCATATTTCTCTTGTAAATTGATTGGGCCACATTTTAAATCTGATTTTTCATTGTATAAGATGTTTTGAGTTGTAATATTGGTCTACTAATATTTTTATCTAAAACTGCATTATTTTCTGCGCAGTGTTCTTTTGTATTGCTGCAGTCCCTTCTTTGGGCAGTTTACAAGCCTTACTAAGTGTGGGAGATCTGTTTAACCCACCTAGAAAGATTTTTTTCTAATATCCTCTTGGATTTGGGTCTTATATTATTAGATCTAAGGGATCTAAGGGCTTATTTCAAGAATTGTAGCAGCAATTCTTGACAAATGTGTTTTTCAGGCATGCCTTGCTAGCAGTCCCAATTTTGGTATATTACAACAGTGCTCAAA
This sequence comes from Pinus albicaulis, assembly GCA_034641835.2. Lineage (NCBI taxonomy): Eukaryota > Viridiplantae > Streptophyta > Pinopsida > Pinales > Pinaceae > Pinus > Pinus albicaulis. The sequence goes on along the minus strand of CM076580.1, from coordinate 955,779,912 downwards.
ATATGAGACACTCAAGCCAAGGAAGAAGGCTAGAATGACCCTGAAGTCCTCCCAGAAGAGGTACTATGTAACTGTTGGACTATTGGAAGGAATACTGCGTTGTCCCTACCGCAAATGTCGGGACTGCAACTACTGGAAAGATATAACAGTGTATATATGGCAGTTCTGGAGCTCCGATGATGCTAAAAATTTAGATCCAAGCTCTATGATGAATACCCAAGGTAACCTAGAAAGGGATTTCCAAATTTATCAATCTAGGAAAATCACCCTCATAGGACTTGTACATATAACTAATAGGTCTGAAAATATGAAGCATAATCTGATCAAAGATGGCTACAAAATGATGTACAATCAGATCTATGCTTGAAGGGTTGATCCCTTCGCTATATCCTCAAGCTAGAAGCTCAAGATCTAGCTCTTCCTTCCTCCTCCACTGATTGCAGCTACTGCTACACAACTACTAGAAAAAAACTGCACTATCAATTATGGAGTTTCTCTAACCTGTTGCTAAATATTCCAAATCAAATCAATAATGATGGAAACAATGAATACAAAGTGAGGAGATGGTCCCACACAGGATTTCCAGCTAAAATACTGGAAACTTCCTTCGTCCTTCGAATCTACAAGACTCAACTACGCAATCCTTGAGGGGACTATTTCTGTGTGGAGGTATTAAATTTTGGCCTGAATACTGAATAAGAATATGTTGCTCCTGAAAGGCTGAAATTTAAGCACAAGGTGGAATGATGAATCCTCCATGAGTTTCCTAGCTGATATGCTAGAAACAACCTCCACCTCTCAAAAACTCAAGCATGAATGCATTATTCCTGAGAATCAATTTGCATATGAGAGTGGCTTAATGTGGCACCAATGCCTGATGTTGAATGGAAAATAAATATAACCTTCCCAGAGTAGGCACTCGAAGTCCCCCATGGGTAAGGGTGGGATTTCTGCTCGGAAATGCACATGTGCTAAACATCATTGCAGACTTAGCTAAACAACATAAGCGTGCATAGAAATGTCACATGACAAATATAGATCTAAATAGATCAAAAATAATAATACAAATCCTCCTTCTATTGTGCCTTCATCTTTATTATATATATTATGAGCCTTCCATAGCCCTGGCCCACCCTATAACTGCATTGTACATGTGGCCACTAGCCTCCATGAAGATCGTGTTGTCCCTCCATGATCTCCATCATGTCTGCATTTAATTCCCACTCTCTCCATCATGTGTGAATTAGATGCACCACTTCCTCCAGAACTTCATCATAATTTCTTTATGATCTTACATTTAATGCATTGTGATCTCAGTTGACTTCCTCCAAGATCTCCATGATTTTACATTAATGATCCATGATCTCCACTATTCCTACATTTAAGAAGCTGCTCCACTACTCCATAATGTAGATCTACATCTAAATAACCCACATTCACACATCAAAATTGGATTTTATTCATCTATAGGGTTTATGGGTCCCTCCACCCTCTTATTTACTTAATTAATTAAGAAAATTAAGAACTATAATATTCCAATTATCTTGTGGAAAATTGGGAATATTACAATTGAATCATCCAAGATTTTTTCATTTTTGTGTTGTAAGTGAGGTTTTCCCCTCAAAGTGGATAATTTTTAAGTCATTGATCTATATTTTCTTCTATTTTTTGAGTTGGTTGTATAACATTTGGTATGAGAGCTTTGGATTCTAGGGTTTCACTTATTAAAACATGTCATCTTGGAATTTTTGCCATAATGTTTTTTCTACGAAGCTTCAGAAGATAAAATTGAAACCACGTGGATTTGAAATCTTGCTGAAAATCCTTAGGGAATTTTAGAGCTTGGTACACTATACTTTTGCAGATATAACCTGCAGAAGTTAGGGTGTTTGCAGGCTCCAGAATTCAGTCTCATACAGGTGACCAAGGGAAAATAGTCATGGCTTTCGTTTCAGTAATCATATTTAAATTCTGTAAAAAGTAGTTGAAACAGCACGACCTATATTTTTTTTTTTTTTCAATTTTAGGGAAAAAGGTTGAAAGAGTGACACGTGGTATGCCATAGAAGTTTTCTCTATCGAACCAGTGAATAATTGGGACATTTTGGGAGATCAGGAATAAGTTTATCTTGAAGAATCCAAATTAGGTATGACCTGTGGCATTGGAAAGAAAACTCATAGGGATACTATAGGATTTAATTTAAAATATTGGGGGTCCAAAATAACAGAGATACATCCGGTTCAATTTTGAGCTCCTCAAAAGAAAGAAAAAAGTGTGTATTTAAAAAAAAAAATTGCACAACTTTTGTTTGAAAAATCAGTTTGAAGGGTGTTAGTGTCCTGTGATTTAGCAGATTGGTAGAACAAATGCATAGCATAACATCATAACAGTATTTTGAGTCCTAGGACCTATCCTTCCTAGACTCAGAGAGGGCTCTCTCTATTATGTGTGAATGATGTGAACTTGTTCGCTTTAAGTGGTTGATTTTAGGCTAGTCATTAAGTGTAGGTTTGTTGTTTGTTTTGGTTGGGGTAAGACGATCAAGTAGGATAGGTGGAGTGAGAGGTTATCAAATCAATTGGGAAATGGATTCTATGAAGTCATTGATATCTCGATAGTGAATCAGGGTACATCACACGGAAAATCTAGTGTAGTCAATGGATCTTTAAAGTTTATGTGTGAGGTGAAATGTACATTAAGTTTGGGAACCAAGGTAGGGCAAAGGGTAGTTAAGAATCCTTTGTCAAATACCTATGAACAGAGAGGTCTTAAATAATGATAAGAAAAATATACTAATCATGAGATAGGGCACACCATTTACTCAATGAAAATACCTTTAAACAAATAAACATTCAAGATAAACAATCCAGTGGAACAAGGAAGCAAGAGAACTTATCTAACTTCAATGATTCTACTTTCAAGATTTGAAAACATATAAGAGAAAAATAGCATTAATAAATGAAGAGGGAACTCCTAAACATCATTCATTAAACTATAAATAACTTTGAGGAAAAATGATAAGCATATTCAAAGGGCAAGATCGAAACAAGACCTCTTTGACTTAACCTAATAATCAATACATCAAAGAGAGATTTCAAGACAGAGTTTATATAGCATAAAAGAAGCAGGGCTTACCATGAATCATGTTTTTAAACTATAATATTAATCCAAAAATGAAATAGACAAGCTTAGGTGGGCCTAAGGAGCAGCTAAGAATTCCTTAAACTAACCCAGCAGAGGAAAACATGAAGACAATAGAAAACAGGAGGACTGAGGTTCCTCAAACAACATTTCTCATCCTATACTCTTCTGAGCTATTGCAATATAGAAAGACGGAAAAATGGAAAAAAAGAAAAAAAAATGAACAAATGAGAGATACATCACCATTAATTAAACTCATGGATCCTGCAAGCAAGCCTTCATCACCATCAATCAAGGCAAATCATCCACAAGCTCCACCACACTAAATTGTTCTTCAACTTCCAAAAACCATGTATTTCTCTTAAACACATCAAAGCTCCTATTTTAAAATGAATCCTTAGGCCTTATATAACAAGAAAGGAGGAGTAAAGCCTAATAGAGCATCTAGAAGTCTATTGGCTAATCATAAGTATCTATATTGTCCTTGAGGCCTTGCAAGGCCCAAGGCACAAAAATATCTAAAACAAATACCCTTTTTGGCCATTTATAGCAATTAAATTGACCTTTAGGCCCTGAAAAGCCTACAAAAACTTGCTAAATGCACATTCTGACTTGTCAACGATAGGAGCGTAGCACTGCGTGTCAAATTTGAATTTGCATGCCAGGAGCATAACACACGAAGAGAAAAAATAGGCCTCCTTGCAGCAGTGTTTTGAAGACCTTCCTAATGTTGGAAAATGCTCTGTGATGGCTTGTTGGAAAGCCCTTGAAGTCTGATTTCTAGATATACCTTTGGTTATTCAATCTAACCTCTAAAATCTGTCCAAAAAGTGAAAATTCCAAGACTACTAGGAGCGCAGCACATGTCCTGAAAAGTAGGCAGAATGGTGAAAAATTGAGTTTTTTTACCCTTTTGGGGGACCAAAACAACTCCAATTGATCTTAAAATTGGTGAGCATGCTCCTCGCATGATGAGGAATCCAAAAATGTAAACCTTTCTTGTTGAATTTTCCCTGAAAAAAGGCGTAGCACCAGGTGTGTTGCGTTCCTAGCCTTAAAATTTGCAAAAAAAAAAATTGTTCATTTTCTCCCAAAATTGGTGGATGAGTGCTTCATGGGTCCTAGGAGACCTGTACAGAAGCTTGAGCCAAAATACCAAGGCCAGATTGGTCCCTTTCCTCTTTTAGTGGTTGGATCTCAATTTTGGCCTTTTTGAGTTCTTTCCTTGCAAATTGTTCTCTTTGAGCATAATTCTTATCCATCCTTCTTTATAGATCCAAGTCTCTATTTTCCTTCTCTAGCTTGGTTTCAAGGTGTATGTTAGCCCTCTCAAGCCATGTTTCCCTATCATGTTCAATTTCTAGTGCAAGGAATTCTTGGAAAGAAAGTTTGTCCTCTTGGGCTGATTCTTCTTCTCTCTGCTTTGCCAATGTTTTCCTAAAACCCATAGTTCTTGGTCTCCTTCTAGTTCGACCCTACTCATCACTACTCTCCTCATAAGTGCCCATGAAATCCTCCAACTTCACCTTTGTCCTGTGAACCTCTTTCTGGTACGTGAGTGTTCTTGTTTCATAGATGGCTTGCTGGGCACTTATTTGTTCATTTTGCATCTGATAGAAGTGAATGACATCCTTAGATATTTCTAATTCAACTTCTAAATCCCTGATTTGTGCATCCCGGTCTTGAAGAAGTGAGTTTTCAATTTCTGTCTCATTCTCATCATCACTGTCTATGTGAATGAGTTGAAACTCTCTTTATTTTTCATGATCTTCCTCTTCTTCTTTCACTTTTTGCTTACCTTTGTCCAATGGCTGAGCTGAAGTAGATGGCAAGGTCCCTTACCTCTTAGAGGCAACAATCACTTGCCTTGATCCTCTTTGGTAAGTGAGAGTACAAGTTTTAACATTTTTCACTTGAATACCTTGATCATTGGTGACCTTAGGGCTGTTTTGTCTTCTCATTGATGATTTTTGTATGTGTGTCCTCCTCACTTTGCTCTTGGCTACCTTCTTGAGAGGTATTTTCATTTTATCTCATGTTAGTATCACTGCCAAGATCTTCATCATTTCTACCTTCTTCCAAGTCTCCTACATTTTCATCTTCCATTCTTACATCATTAACATGTTCATTGTCATTTTCTGTGTTGTCATGATTAGAGGTCTCCTCGTCATGGCTTGATGCATTTTCATCTTCATGACTGTCCTCCTCTTCATTATTTGACCCACTGTGTCCATTTTCAAACTCTACCTTCGTATCACTACTTGCATTTGTACCTTCTTCACTATTTGAATGTTCCTTACTGTCATGCATACTGTCTTCTTCTTCTAAATCTGTCTTTGTCTCTTAGCTGCTATCTCCATCTTTGTCACTGCTCATTTCATCACTGTCATTAGGCTCACTGTTTTCTCCTTCATTTTCACTATTTTTTTCCTCAAAATCTCCTTTTTTATTGGCTACCACTTGTCTCTTCATCTTCATTTGGATCACTTTTTTGGTCTTCTTCTTCACCCTTTGTCTCATTGCTTTCTTCCTTGTCATTGTCCTTATCTTTACTGCTTTCATCTACCTCCTCTTTATCATAATCACTTTATTTATGACTTCCATGTTCATCTTGGTCACTGCTTTCTTCCTCTTTGTCATCACTATTGATCTAGGTGGATATTGGTAGCCACCGGCCTATTCCACTTGGGGCCCCACCATTATCTCTTTCATTTTTTCAGTTTCAGCACAACTTACTATTTTTAGCAGTTTTTCAGGTCCTGAACTTCGAGAGCCATTTTGAGGCCCTAAACAATGTTTTTTTGGAAAACTGGGAGCAACATGGGTCCATGGACTGATGTTTCTCACTCAAAATTTGTAGTCCTTGGATAGATATTTCTAACGAGGTATGGTGCGCATCAAACGAATATCGTATGCCAAAGTTACGTCCCCGGGAAGTTGAAACAACAATTTACCCAAACGGGGCCCACAGTTTTGGCGCTTCATCTCCTAGTGTTAGGGTTTTGGATATTTAGGGTTTTCAATTGTTTCTAAATAATAAATAGGCCCTCGAGCCTCATTGTAACTCATTTTAGAGGCCTGTAGCCGCCACATCACTTCTCAGAGATGCCTACCAGTGCCCTAGCTAGTTTATTTCCATTCTATATGTAAGAAAATTTCAATTCTTTGATATTAATGAAATGAAGTGTTATTTCCATTGCATATTTGTATTTATGGTTGTATGTTTATTCTATTGTGTTCCTTCATAAATCTGGATAAGTGGTATCAGAGCGGTCTTCTCTTTCTTTCTTCTTCTTTGAATGTCCCCAATGCAGTCAGGGTATAAGGAGTTAAGACTCGATCTGGTGGAACCTTTACAAGATCAGCCTCGAGAACCTTGATGGACGCCCGTGGGGGATGAAAAGCAAGATGAGGGAGCAGGAGATTTTATCAAAATATTGCTCGAGGATGTCCTCGAAAAAAAAAGCAACGCGATGATGGATAACTTTTCCCAGATCCTTCAACGACTTCCCACCGACAGCGCATCTGCATCCAGTAGCCACTTTGGAGGTGCGACTCCCTTTAAGGTACAAGTAAATTTTGACATTCCCATATTTGAGGGTCAAATAGATGCAGATGTCGTAGATAGATGGTTTAATCTATTAGAAGGATATTTCTCGATTCATGACTTTTCTGACCGGGAGAAGATTATTTTTGCACTCCTCAAAGCTACCCCCCATGTTAAGGACTGGTGGGAAACCTACTGTGAGGAAAAGGACAAGACAGAACCCTCTCTGTTCTCAGTCATACCCACTTGGAATTCTTTCTGAGATGCCATCAAGGAATAATTTTATCCCGTGGGGAGCTATGAGGACAAGTACATACAATGGACCACGCTGTGACAACAAAGGGATCAAGATGTGCATGAGCTGACGAATCTGTTCCATACCTTGTGCACAAAGTTGGGTATCAAAGATTCAAAGAAAAATTTGGTGCTAAAGTATCACAGTTTTCTGCACAAATACATTCAGGAGGAAATGGAGTTCCTCGACATCTCCTCGCTTGGTACGGCATAACGGTATGCTGCCAAGATTGAGAAAAAATTCAAACAAAAGAAGTGATACTTTGGATCTGCAAATAAAAATCAAGGGAAAGGTGCTCCCAAACCGCAGAACAAAGGACAAAGCCAAGGCATGGCGGCTCAAGACAACCTGTCAAAGCCACAAGAAAATAACAACACCCTAAAGCCAAAGAAGGACATGGGAAAGTGATGTGAGTTCCATAAGAGCTCTACTCACAACACAAGTGAGTGTCAGGCCAAGCAGCCGCTAGTGGCCGAGATGCGGGCTTCTGAGTCAGATGCATGCTTCAACTCTGAATCAGAACCTGACAATGGGAATGACAAAGGGAAAAAGGTTATTGATGTAGAGCCCAACGCCACTGTTGCCACTGCAAATATCCAGAAGGAGGAATCGGAAGATCCAAAGGAGGAGGAAGGTCTCTTCCACTCGCACATGTGGGTAAAGGACTCCCTGGTACAGTTCATTGTCAACAATGGGAGCCAAAAGAACCTAATTTTAGTAGGCGCCATGAAACGGTTGGGCTTTCCGACCACGTCCCACCCACATCCATACACCATAGTGTGGTTTCACCAAGGACAGGATCTCCACGTCAACTAGCATTGTCGCCTTCCCTATAGCATCAAGCCCTTCACGGATGAGGTATTATATGACATTTCTCCTCTTGAATTTTCTGATGTATTATTAGGAAAAAAATACTTGTGGAAGCGTCATGCTATGTATGTGTCCCAGCCTCACATTGTTATTTTTAATTTGGGAAATAAGTTGTACAGGACACCAGAGGTACCACAGCCTGCCACTATCTCTTTGGTTACTACAAAACAATGCAGTAAGCTCATTTCCCAAACTAGGAAATTCATTTTCTTGATGATCCACCCCTAGGACAAGAAGAAGACTTTGGCCACGACCTCTAGACAAGGCTCCTTTACACGACAACAAGAAATGGACAAGGTTGTGGAGGATTACGAGGACATATTCACCTCACCCACAGGGGTTCCTCTGCACTGTTAGGTCAAGCACCCGATTGATCTGACCCCAGGTGCACCACTACCCAATGGACCGATATATCAACGCTCTGTTCAAGAGAACGATGAAATCAAGAGGCAGATTCAGGAGCTGCTACAGAAAGGTCACATCCGGCCAAGTTCATCGCCCTATGGGACCCCGATCGTGTTGGTACAGAAGAAGGATGGGACGTAGAGACTCTGTATTGACTATCAGGTGATGAACAAGATCACTTTCCGGAATAGGTACCCAATCCCATGGATTGATGACCTTCTGGACCAACTCAAATGGGTGAAATATTTCAGCAATATCGACTTGAAGTCTGGGTATCACTAGGTACCAATCGAACCCTCCGATGTGTGGAAGACTGCCTTCAAAGCCAAGGAGGGCCTTTTCGAATGGCTGGTCATTACTTTCGAGTTGACGATTGCTCCCACAACCCTCATGAGGTTGATGGATGACATCTTGTAGCCATTCACCAACTCATTTGTAGTGGTGTACTTGGATGACATCCTGATCTTCAGCCAGACATGGGAAGAGCACCTCCACCACATCCGACAAGTCCTCCAAACACTATGGCAACACAAGTTGTGTGCCAATTTGGAGAAGTGCACTTTTGGCATGACCTAGGTTCAATATCTAAGATACATTATTGATGAAAGGGGGGTGCATGTGGATCCAACCAAGATCCAAGTCATTCGGGATTGGCCAGCCCCAACCACTATAACAAAGCTTTGAAACTTTCTGGGTCTTGCTAATTTCTACTACAGATTCATGTTGGGATTCTCTCATATCACTTGGCCCTTGAGTCAAGTCACCAAGGGAGGAGTGAGAGAAAAATTCTTTTCATTGGAATCTCAACAAAAGGGGTTCATAGAATTGAAAAATCGCCTCTGTTCTGCCCCAGTGCTCACATTACTAGACTTGAAACAACCATTTGAGATCGAGACAGATGCTTCTGACTATGCTATTGGGGTAGTTCTTACTCAACAAGGACATCCAGTGGCATATCACAGTGATACATTGTCTGACATAGTCCGCAAGTATCCCACTTATGAAAAAGAAATTTATTCCATTGTGCAAGCTTGTCGACAATGGAAGCATTACATTTTGGGGAGGGAAACAATCATCCACACAAACCACCAGCCCCTACAGTTCAAACAGACACAAGGGAAGTTGTTGAACGATCACCATCAGAATTGTTCCACATATCCGCAACTGTTTCATTTGAACATCAAGTACAAGATGGGTAGCACCAATAAAGTTGCATACTGCCTCAGCCAACCACTGATCATGGCGCTCACCAATGTTCTCAACTCTTGTGGGCACGATACTTCTGATTGGCCGCTTCTCTATGAGAGAAACCCAAAATTTGGCCACACATACACAACACTCTTGGGGGGTACACAAGTTTCAAATTTTCACCTCCAAGATGCACTTTTATGTCACCTAAGACACCTTTGTGTTCCTTCAAGCGAGCGTGCCAAGATGATATTGGAAGCACACTATAGTCTAATCGCTGGGCATTTCGGGGTCGAAAAAATAGTAGCAGTATTGTAGAAGTATTTCTATTGACCGAACCTTCGAAAGGATTTCGGGAAGCACATCAGATCCTGCACTGCTTGTGCCATTGCCAAACCGACCATCAAGAAGCAAGGCTTATATACTCTGCTACCTACCCCTAGTCGACCTTGGGAATCCATCTCCATGGATTACATGTCAGGCCTGCCTTCTACTAAGCATGTAAATGACTGTGTTTTCATGGTCGTTGACAGATTCTTGAAGATGGCCATTATGGCGGCCTGCAAGAAGAATATCACAACAGAAGCCACTGCTAAACTCTTCTTTGAATGAGTGTGGGTGCACTTTGGGATCCTACAGTCTATCATAACAGATCGGGATAGTAGGTTCCTCAGAACATTTTGGTCCAGCCTCTGGTCAATGCTAGACACCAGGCTCACCAAGTCCACAAATTTCCATCCCCAAACAGATGACCAGATAGAGGTCGTCAACAGAATGATTGTACACATTCTGCACATGTAAAATTAAAAGCATCCATGCACATGGGATGAGAGCCTCCCCTATGTACAACACAGTTATAACTGGGCTCTTCACAGCTCAACTGACCACAGCCCCTTTCAGGTGGGCTTGGGATTCCAGCCATTATGTCCCATTGACATAGCCATGCCATTTACAGCTACTCAGACCGATTTGAATCATGTCCAGTCTGAAGTTGACAAAGAAAATAGCTTCATTGAGTGCTTTCAGCACATCCACCAACAGGTTCATGACATATTGGATAGAGCCAATGCTAAGTATAATCAATGCCATGATCAACATAGGGTGCCACAAAACTTCCAGGTGGGTGACAAAGTGTGGCTACATTTGCAGAAGGAGCACCTCACTAGACCCCACTGCAAGCTTCTCCCACTCATATATGGGTCATACACCATCACCAAGCCTATAGGGAATAATGCCTTCGAGCTCAGTATTCCACCATTCCTTGGTTTGCACCCTATATTCAATGTAGACTGCCTTCGTCCCTACTTCCCACCTCTACTAAACACCTCCAACATTGCAGAAGAACTCATACCAAAAGAGTTAAACCCAGACTGCATGGAACAAGCCACCACAGATTGCATCATGGACATGCAAATCAAGAACACTCACCAACAGAAGGTCCAACTGTATCGGGTTGTCAAAGCTAGCCAACTCCTGCACCAAGGCAAGTGGTTCACCAAGGACCAATTTCAGCAGAAGTTTCCTCATCTCATGGAGGAACTCAACGCAATGGGGACCATTACTTCCTAAGAAAGGAGGAATGATCTAGGTGGATATTTGTGGCCACCTGCCTATTCCACTTGGGGCCTCACCATTGTCTCTTTCATTTTTCAGTTTCAGCACAACTTACTATTTTTAGAATTTTTTCAAGTCCTGAACTTCCGGAGCCGTTTTGAGGCCCTAAACGGCGTTTTTTGGGAACACCGGGAGAAACATGGGTCCATGGATCAATGTTTCTCACTCAAAATTTTTAGTTCTCAAATATATCTTTCTAACGAGGTATGTTTCAAGTCAAACAAAGATCATATGCCAAAGTTACATCCCTAGGAAGTTGAAACACCAATTTACCCAAACGGGGCCCATAGTTTTGGTGCTTCATCTCCTAGGGTTAGGGTTTTGGATATTTAGGGTTTTCCATTGTTTCTAAATAATAAATAGGCCCCCGAGCCTCATTGTAACTCATTTCAAAGGCCTGTAGCCACCACATATATTCTCAGAGATAGCTACCAGTGCCATAGATATTTTATTTCCATTCTGTCTGTAAGAAAATTTCAGTTCTTTGATATTAATGAAATGAAGTGTTATTTCCACTGCATATTTGTATTTATGGTTATATGTTTATTCTATTGCATTCGTACATAAATCCAAATCAAATATCTTCTTTGTTTGATTATTTTTCATCATTTAGCCCACTGCTTTTGTCACTGTCTTCTTGAATGCTTTCATCTGCCTCCTCTTCATTATTATTGGTATCTTCTCCATCATTTTCACTTTCTTCACTTTCACTTTCCTCCTCTTCATCACTTGTTTCTTCTCCTTGACTACCATTTTATTTTTAACTGTCATGCTCCTCCTTGTCACTTTTTTCTTCCTCTTCTGAGTTTTTAGGAGAAGGTGAAAGAGGGATGTTTGTTTAGGGAGAAGATTCATATGAAGAGGATGAATCATGGTCAGTGGGGGTTGATGGAGGAGTGGAGGAAGGTGGATGAGATGATGATGGTAAGCTTTGTAGAGGGAGAGGTTGTGGAGTTGTGAAAACATCATGGGCGATGAAAACTGCCCATGGGATACCTTGTTGCCCCAATTGGTGCAAGACAATCATCTTGATAAGGGAATGATGAAAAAGGCTTGACATTTGTTATGAGGGAGGCCTCTTTTGCACAATGGATGGCATTTTGTCAATAATTTTACAAAGGTAGTGGGGAAAATGGTGCATTTTGGCCTTAGTAAAATGCATGAGTAGTCTTATGTGGAAGGAATACACCCTGGAAAACCTACCCTCACGGGTGAAGTATTTCATAATGATCTTCATTAAAGGAGAATATCTGTCCATCAGATGAGAAAGGGGGAAAATGGTTTTGCAATCAGCTTGGTAACTTGTTTTTCAGAAGGGATGATAATGTCTTAGGTCTAGATACACTTGTTTGAACCATTTTTCCCCCATGCAAGGTATTACAGTGGCCATAGAGATTACATTGGTGGTGATCTCAAAATTTACTCCAGCTAGATGTACTTGGTGGTCATGGAGGTTAAGGACAAAAATCTTGGTCAACTGAGGGTGGCTTTGGACCTTCTACACTTTCTCACAAAACTCATAGCATCCTACTTCTTGGAAATATGAAACTATAGTAGGAGAGGTTCTCAATTCCTTAGTATTTATAGGCTCAAACCTAATTTCTTTCCCATCCTTCCTTTTTTGTTCTCTAGGCCTTTGGCACCTCTCACCATTGTCAACATTTTCTTCTCCAGAAATTTTTGTCCTCAATGTGCTTTCAGTGTGTAGATGGATAGGTGTTTTCAATTATCTATGTCTGCAAACCAGGGGACCTTACTTTCTATCTTGGGTTTTGTCAAATTACCTTTAAGATTTCCCTCCACACTTCTCTATATTTTACCTTTAAATAGTATTTAAGAGGTAGGTAAAAAATCTAAATACCTTTCCAATCTTCCTAGCCAGAGAAAAGGGTCATAGGAGCATAGCACAGGCCATTCGGGCGCCTTCTGCACGTAGGGTCGGGTAGCTCCTGAACGTGCAGGAGCGCAGCGCGAGCATCTCCTGCACACAACCGGGTGTAGGCTGAACAACCAGTCGAGTCCCTTAGCATGCTCTGTCGGGCAGCTCCTGAACAGGCCACAAAGGTGCAACACACTTTGCACACTGCCAGGTGCCTTTGCATGGGCTAGTCAAGCATCTTCTGGGCAAGCGTTGAATGACCTGGAGCGTAGAACACCACCTCTAAATGACCTATTGAGTGCCTCCCGGGCAGCTCCTAAATATGTAGGAGCACAGCACACTGCCTCTGCATGTAGTGTCGTGTTCCCTTGGGCCACTGCTGAACGGATAGGAGTGCAGCATGGGCGCCTGGCAGTTGTCGTGCATGATTTGAACGGATCGGGCGAGTTGTCGTGCAGGCCTGAACGGGTTGGGAGGCCTCTACATGATAGTGTTTCCATAGGCGCGAAGCATTGTTAAATAGGCGCGTAGAACCCTTTGGATAAAAGCACTGGAAGCATGCACAGGTGCATAGCGCGGTCTCTTAGGAGTGCAACACAACAAATTTTCACTCGAACACTCTGTCAGAAAACCTGAAAACTGTAAAAAAATTTCTTCTTTTTTCAAATGAAGCAATGGTGTTGAGTGATGATGATTTTTAGGCTTTCATACCCTTCGAAAAATTAAAATGAAAACCAACTTTAGTAATGTTTGTTTTCCTTTTGGTCTTTTTACCTTCACTAACATCTCTTTTTCTCTTTCGTGCAGGAGATAACTTTAAGCAAAAAATGACCTATGTTGGAGGTTTTCCAAACATACCTTCTTTTCCTTTGGCAACTTTAGTTTATTGCAGGTGCCACAATACATTATTTTTTTTTCTTTGTCATTCTTTGAAATTTTGGCAGTTTTAGTCACTTACTCAGCAAACTGATGATCTTCTTGGTTTCTCCATTTTGACCTTTTGAACCTTTAATCTCTTTCTTTGACCATTTTTGATGGAAATTGACTGTACTGGAGAGTTTTTTCTCCTTCACACTGATACTTTTCTCAATATATTCCTTTTGGTGTAGTGAAAAAGTGTGCTTAAATAAGACTTATAAGTTATGCTCTAACATATTTTTAATATTTGCCTGTAGTCACCAAGGAGGCCTTTCACTCTGATTTTTTTTTATTGAATCTTTTATTTGTGCATAGTTGTGCTTATGTGCCATTGTCTTCATGATCCTATGCATAGGCTCTTTGCTGGGCAGTACCATACAACAATTTTTCATGACACCACTGATACTCTTTGTAAACTCAGGCATGTTGCATTTCTCCTATTGTGGATGCCCTTGAGAAATTTTTGGCTTCTTACCCTGCCTTTCTTCTGCTGATAACTATCATAAAGCATTCCTACAAAAATGCTTTAACATAGGTAAAATTTCCTTTTGCAGACTCTAATGCTTTGATCAAGAAGGTACCTTTGGAGGTCTTTGATACCTTTTGGATAATGATAAGTTCACTCTTGTTTTGGGCGATGACCCTTTCATTTGATTTCATCCTTGGGCACATGTAAAACAACGAGTTTTTAGAAAACTAAAGTAATGCATAACCTAGGGGACCCTATATGACTTATTGGGATGTCCTTTGGAATAGGTCTTTGACTGAAAAACTTGAATCAGGGTTTGGAGGTGAAAACAGGGTTTTGACACACCTTTATGCATTACCATCCTAGAAACTAAAAACTTTGATTTATCTAAAGAACCTAGAGAGGGAGTTTGAAATCACCACTACTTGAGGAACTTGGTGGTAGGGGGAAAATTTTGGGCTACCTGGCAAACCAAGGTGCAACAATATAAGGCTTAGGCAGTCAGAAACAGAGTGGTAAAGTCAGAGGTGGCAAACATAATGAGAATGAGGGACATCAGTCCACGATTTGGTCTTCTGGGAGTGATAGATTGGTCAAGGCATAGTATAGTAGTAGCATAATGAAAATTTTATCAAAATGATAATGAAGGAAGTGAGATTTATATAACTCACAAGATCTGTGAATTTTGTTTCTAGAATTCTAAGCAAGCATTTAGTCATCTAAACAGGTAAAAATTACTGATGACTAACAAGGGGATTCCAAGGGCATATTGAAGCATTGATATCAGAATTGGGTTCTAAAATTCCTCCCAATAAGAATTCCATGCCCATTAAGCCCTCATAAATCTATACTATGACACATGGAGAGAAATAATTGCAACATGATATATCAAAATTACGAGACCAATTCAACAAATTTCGCTCTTGCAAAGAGTAACCAAAAATGAAATTGAAGCTAAGATAGATGGTATGGATTCTCAGATAGATGGTATGGAAGCTAATATGGAAGAAAAAAAGGAAGCTTTAAAGGATGGTTTAAAATCATACATGGAAGGATTGAAGGAAGGTCTAACAAAGTTGCTACAAGAAATGATTCCTAATAGTGAAAAGGTATTAGATGAAACTCATGATGAGAACAAAAAAATGTTAATCATGATTCCATAGCCTTTAACATTGGATTGAAGAAGCACCATATTCCAAAGATCTATATGAGGAAGTTTTATTGCAATGATCTGGTAACATGGATACTACAAATGGACCAATAATTTGATCTCCATAATGTGCAACACACACAAAAGGTATGCATTGAAACTTTATATTTAGAATCCAATAAGTTTGTATGGTATCGATTGATTTTTTATCGTAAACCACTTGTAACTTAGTAATTTTTTACGGAGGAAATGATAGCACATTACAAGGATACAAAGAGAAAGACCCTCTTTAGCCAATTGATAAATCTCAAACAAAAGGGTTCAATGGTGGAGCACATTGAGGACTTCCAAAAATTGAATATAAGGGTAAATGATAGTATAGAGGAAAACAAGATTGATGTCTTCATAGGGAATTTAAAAGATAACATCCAAAATGATGTTTTCCTTTAGGAACCTGATTCATTGGAGAAGGAATTTAGGTTGGCAAGAAAAAATTAAAGAAACATTACAGCGACAAGGTACCCTACCACTCACAACTATAAATATGGAAGTGTTGCTACTCCTAGCCTTCCATGACCTACAAGGTTTACACCACAAAAATTCAAGAAGAAAAAGAGAAAAATAGTTTTTTTATAGTTTTGATAGAAAATACACTAAAGGTCATAAGTGTGCCGAGAATAAATTATCTTACATAGATTGTGAAGAGGAGGAAGAAAAAGAACAAGAAACTTCAAAAGAATAGGACATACACTAGGAACCGACCTTAGAGAAAGAAGAAATGAATCTGAACATATCTTGTAATGCATTGGTAGGAATTACAACTCCTGAAACTCTCAAGATAGAAGGACATATCAAGAATAAAAATTTAAAGGTGTTGATTGATTCAAGTAGTACCCATAATATTTTTCATTGTAAGATAGCCAAGGAATTGAATTGCTTCAGATATCCAACACCAAAGTGTCAAGTGAGGGTTTAAAATGGAGGAACAATAAATTATTATGGAAAGTGCCATAATATCAGGCTAACCTGCATGGGGGAATATGTACTTAATAGCCCAATTATATCCATTCTAATGGGTGGTGTTGATGTTGTACTAGAATTCAATGGTTACAATATTTGGGTACGATAACTTTTAATTTTCAAAAAAATTTCCTGAATTTTTTTTGGGAAGGAAATAAAGTTGAATTAAGGGGCATTGCAGGGAAATGAGGAAATATAATCAACTCTAATGGCATGAAAAATATTCTAAATAAATGAAAATGAGGCATAAATTCACAATTATGCTCACTATATTTTCAAACACCAAAATCATCTATATTTCAATATCTCCAAAAATTTGTGGACAATCATTCCAAGGTATTAGAGACTCCCAAATGCCTCCCAACTATTCATGATCATGATCATGTTATTCATTTTATTCCAGGAATTTTTACTCCAATCATAATTCCTTATAGATATCCCTATGCCATTTATTTTATCCAACCAGATTGGATAACCGAAGCAAGGGAGGAATGGAAGAATGACAAAGAAGTATGGACACTCATTAAAAAGTTGCAGCAAGATCCCAGTACATATGATACATTTAGCTATAAAATTGATTCATTTTGGTACAAATATTGCTTATATATTTGTAGTAATTCCCAACTAAAACAAAATATTTTTTTGGAATCTCACACCTCTCCCTTAGGTGGACACTTGGGATTTTTAAAAACTTATTGTTAGAGCTCCTCAGTTTCCCAAGGTTGAGAAAGGAGACCGAAGGAGGTAACCTAAGATAAAATTTGGATTTGGTAGCTAGCCCTACCAAATCATATAGGGCTCTTTCTAAAATCTCGCAGCAAATGAAGTGACTGGAGATAAAAATAGATCTTAGGCTAGATATTCAGCTCACTAGGGTTTGATTTTAGGGTTTTGCTAGATATGAGCTCAAAAACTAGGAACTAGGTCCAATATTCTAAAGTTCAATTGCAAAAATAACATGGGAAAAGGTATATTAAATAAATGGCTCAATTTTTTTTTTCGTTTTAATGATGGTGAGGAAGATGTAGTAGAGATTAAGTGAGCAAAAGCATGCATTCACTTATGGAGGAAAAACACATAAATTCTTATCTTGAACAAAAAAAAAGCATACATGTGATTATTTATGTTTTAAACCTTAGAAGAAAAATAATAAGAGGCATGTAAATGGTAGCTAAATAGATATAATCATCAAATATAAAGAAAACAATGGAAAAATAGAGCCACAAACCACAACACAAGAATCCCACGAAAATAGTTGAAATTGTCTATTGTATTTCTACAAAATAGGTAAGCACACAAGTCCAAGTCCTAGATACAAGTATCCAAACCTTAATTTTACTTCAATAAAGATAAATATATATGAAAAAACCACATTCCCCCTCTCAGGGGTCAAATCATCATCATAGGAACTGTTTACAACAAAGTCTCTAATCATATCTAAAACTAGAGAGGTTAGAAACCAATTCCATTTTTAAACTTATTGACCTAATTGACTTTGAAAAAATTAATTAAAATTAAATAGACTCATATCATCACTATAATAATTTTTTACATCAGGTACAATCATCTCATGAAAAAATTCATTGACCCAATTTTACTTTTTACCACAAAAATTTCCAAACTAGTAAAAACTGCAGAAGCGCAACAGATCCAGAGCAAAAGCGTGGAGAATTTTGTGAAGGAATTTCAGATGACTTGCTTGGACTTTTGAGCTAAAATAAAACCTGGCGGTGATAGCCATGGATGTCCTCTATACCTTTGAAACTTGAAACCAACAAAAATTCACCTCAAATCCACCTTAAAATTCATTCTCCCAAAGGTAATCCAAAAGCACATCACAGGCCTGAGAATGGTTGTAGAATTGTGTAAAACAGTAATTTTTTGACCTTTCCAGATAAAATCAGGAGTTGATATGAGAAAAAAAGTGGTTTAATGTATTGTATGAGTCAAAATCCACTTGCTGATGCTTTCCATTTGTAATTTTGACCTCCTGAGAGAAGGCGCAGTGTGAGAGCATTGCATTTCAGTGCATCATTGTCTCTTCAATTACCAAAAATCATAAATATTTCCGAAATTGTGCCAAACTTCCTTTCTTTGAAATTTCCAGTCATGGTTTAGGCAACAATAATGCATAAGCAAGAAAATATAATTTTTCTATCTTCTTTAGCTTTATTAGGCTTTTCTTAAGTCTCCTTTTCATGTTCCTAACCCTAATTTCATAAATCCAGTTCCTAGTGTAATAGTGCCTAGCCATGTGTCTTTGAAGGTTTGTATCTTTGCTTACCTTCTTCAAGAGCTTCTCCAATTTCTCATTGATTACACCAAGAAAAAACTCTTTTTCCTCTTCAATCTCTATTTCCATAGTGTCATCAAGATTTTGGTATACTTGAGGAGGAGATGGTTCATTTTCCTGTCTTTCCTGTCTTGTTGCTGCTCTTGTCTTTGGCCTCCTCAGCTACACTTGAAAATTATTTTTTCTAGTTGTTCCACATCTATGACTGCCTTACCTTTATCTTTTTCTGCCACCAAATCTGCCTTTATGGATGAGGGATTATCTTCTTTGGATTTTCTTTGCAACAATAGATTCACTTTGAGCTACGTGTTTTCTTGTTGTAAAAAGAATACCGTGAAATTTACCTTTGAAAGGTAATATTGAAGTGCTTGAATTTGTGCTTTCTTATCCTTGATAATTTATGTATTTTATTTCATTCTATGTTCCAACATCTCTTTTTCATGAGGCAACTCTTCCTCATTTTTCTGCAAGAGTGACTCACTTTCATGCCTAGGTGGCTGCTCAATAGGTTCTTCTTGCACTTGTTCAGTTGTAGCTTCTTTAGGTAACCTTAGAACTTGTGATATAGTCATAGGTTTAGGTGTAGGCACATCTTTAGTGATCTCAAGGGAAAAAATAAATAATTTTCCCCTTATTATAGGTTTGAGAAACCTTTCCCCTAGTCTGTGTTTTGGACACTAATGGTATGCTAGAAGTCTTGCCTCTTTTTTGGGGAGATAATGAAGGAGTATTGATGCTCTTAGACTTAGGGGGCATAGGAAAAAAATCTGTTGCCTCTAAGAATGCCTCCCAAGACATATTTACCTATGAGAGTTGATGAAGGACAATTAATTTGACCAAGGAATGATGGAATAGGTTGGTAGAGTGATTTCTCCCTTTGGTTTGTACCTTCTCTGTCATCTTTGTAAGGCTTCTCAATAGATAATGGGGTAGATTTAGTGGTTTGATAGAAGTGAAATGCATCGGAAATATACTGTGGTACAGGTATAACCTCTTAAACCTTCCTTCAAAAGTAAAGTATTTCATATTAATCTTCATCAAGGGAAAATATTTTTCTAACAAATGTTTGCTAGGGAGTACATGAAATGCAACGTTTTTTCACTTTGGCTTGAGGAATTATTTGTAATTCTCTATGTCCAAATCCATTCCCTTAAACCAAATTTCTCCTTGGTTAGGGATTCTTGTGGCTGCTACTATGACTTCTGCTGAGATCAAGAAGTCCATCCCTGCCATTGTAGTCTTGTTCCTCTTCAAACGGGTGGTAAATAGACTAGTGAGCTCACAATGATAACCCACTTGTGGGACCTTTTCACAAAACCCTAGGCAACCTACTGTTTCAAAACAAATTTTGATGAATTTTGAGGCATTAATCTCCTCCATATGAGTTGGCTCATATCTAGATACTTTTCCTCCCTTGATGTACTTTTTATTTTCAGTGGCCATGATATGAATTTTCTTTACTTGGAAACCCTAGTTTGATAGGAAGGGAGAGGATTTAGGTAAAACAAGGGAAAAATAATGGGTAATTTGGGGAAGGAAATAAAGGGGATACGGGTTAGGGAAATTTGTGGAAAAAAATTCATGGGATATGGATGGGTGTTAGGAGTGATAGGGTAGCGAGATGTTCTAGGATGGGTGAACAAAAGGGGGTAGGAAATGTAAAAAAATAGGAAAAAGTAAGAAACCCGGCAAAAACACAACGTTGGGCTAGTTTCTTTGGGAAAAATGAAAAACTGAAGAAATTGAGGAAGGGAAAAGGTTGGGGAAGGTGCATTATGTATTTATGTAGAAAACCTAGAAAATTTTCATTGCATGCAAGAAAAAACCATGAAATTCCAAAAGTGTAGCAGAAAGGTAGCATGGAAACCCTAGTAGAAGATTTTCACCATTTGAAGAGGAAAATTTGCGAGGGATGGCTTGAGAGTGTTCACCTAATTGTTTTTTTATGCTGAAAACCTATCTTGAAGAATAAAAATGTTGAAATGGCCTTAATTTTCCATCCAAAATCCCAAAATGCGGCATTGGCCAAAAGTGCAGCAGATGTGTGGTAGATGCGCAACATCTTAGGAGACAAAGTAATTGCTGAGGAAAATGAAGTCTTTGATGGCTGAGATGAGGCTTAATGGTGATGAAGATTTTCTTAGAGAGATGAATGAGTTTAAATGCTTTGGATGGTCCTTTGTAGCTTTGAAAGTCATTTTTTCTTTAGTAGTGATTTGACATTACATGTGATTTTTGAGAAATGATGTGATGAAATAGTGTACTACAACTTCAAAACTTTATTTGGAAAGGTTACATCTCCATTATTGATGAAATCTACCTTTGGAATCTTTTTGAACACTTTTTCCCTAATAACTAGCTCCCTTGATGATGACTAAGGTCATGGCATGACTCCCTACATGACTTATGATGATTTGACCTAATGATGACACCAAATACATATGTCAAACACTGATTTAGAACTCTGAACCTTTGCAGTATGTGTATGTTAGAGCGTGGTCCCCTGGGGTTAATTTTGGTTACGTTTTGTATATATTTTGTTGTGCGCATTGCCCAGAAGAGTCAAAGGGGCTTTGGGGTGGGTCAAATTCCCTATTTCATGTAAATGGGTTTTACGAGAAAAATATGAGTCTCAAACCATGGTTTGAGACCATAGCATCTATGTGCTAAGATTATTTTAAATATAGATAGATCGACTAAAGAAAATAGATCTGATGCTTATGTTTGATGATGAACAGTTTGTAAGGGTTTGATCTAAGTCTGGAATTTTGGCTGGAAAGGCTCCTGCTAGCTGTGTGCGTGGAGACCTTAGTCCTGGCTGTGTACAGACTCTACTAGTTGTGTGTGCGGAAGGGTAAATTGTAAGGGAATTCTGAATGTACTGGAACTATTGAATATATTAATATAGAAGACTATTTTGGCAAACTAAATTTGTTATTCGCTTGATGTGTTATGCATCTGATTAACTGTGAATATGTTCTGTCAATTTCTTTGAGGTCAATATTGGTTTTGTGATATGTTACATTTACCTCTGTTTATGATTGAATGTGTTTATGCAATTGAGTAAAGTTTTTTATGTGTGAAGTACATTACTGATGAATATATCTTCTTAAGTGTATTTCTTTATTGTTCACGAACACATATATATAAAGTTTGTTGGAATCATCTGCAACGAAGTTTATCTATTAGTATATTATTTTGTTGCTACGTGCATCTGCATTTTATCTGTGATAATATCTGTCATAAATATGTTTAGGGTCACCACATCAAATTCTTCCTCGTTGTGTGGAAACCTGGTTCCAACACCCCCCCATACTACTTCGATTGAGACTTTTATCTACGCAAGTAGATCTTTGTGGAAAGGGCCAGTAGTTGGAGGGTTTCTTGGTTGCGCAATAAATTCAAACCTAGGTTAGGACCCCTCAAGACAAAAAATGGTTCCGTTGTCGTGACCAGGATCATTTTGAGGGAGAATTGATGTATTGGCATCCTACGCAGTAAAAATTACAAGATTGGCTGGATAAAAAATACTTGAATTTGTGATCCAAGAGAGTATAAGCTCTAAATTATCTGTCGAAGAGTCAGTTCAAAAGTAAATCTACACAGAAGTTCATGAGATATTCTTTGATTTCTTTGTGACTAAGTTTCATGAGTGGTTGTCTCGATTGACTGAATTTAATACCTGCGCAAAGGATAACGCAGTCACTCAGTGGACTCCAGAATTGGTACAACAATTACAAAATACCAAAAATATGATTACCCGCGCGATATATCATTGGATCGGTCGTGTTCTAGGAGGATTTGTAACTAAGTTTTCCATTGATCATTTCATGTCTCATTGTGAAGCAAAAAGACGATTCTTCAAAGGTCCCAAAGGTGAGTTCTTGCGGTTTTTGAAGTTGTGGATTAAGATTATATCATGTGAATGTCTCGAAGAGTCCCGACTACATGCACTGGAAGAATTTTCCACACCGTTATAGAAGAATGGTTTATTTACATTCCTCTCAAGGGTAGATCTGATAATGACGACAAACAAGATACTAGTAGCTCTAGTGAATCTGTGCACTCTGAAGAAGAAGAAGTCTCACAATATCATAATAATCAAGGATTTTTTACCATAGTTTAGGTCCCATACACTCCACTTCCACACTCATCACACAAGTGATCCACTCCACCTCCACCTCCACCTCCACCAGGTGTAGATATGGTTTCATTGATGAAGTTTCCTACTTTCAAAGGTATTGGGAATGAACATACAAAACAATTCTAGTTTATCACTGATGTTGTATGGAGAGCAAGCAGCTTAATAGTTATGATGTTAAGAAAGCGTAGTTAGCCACTTCTTTTCAAGATTGAGCGTTAGACTAGCATATAAGATATGCATCAACGAACCCTAATGAAACTATGAATGATCTAAAGGATGCCCTCAAAGAACAATTCAAGAAGCCAAAGTCTGTAATATTCAAAAAGGGATAATGCAGTAATACTTCACATAATATAAGAACTTACAGCAAGATAAACAATAAATCTAAGTACACATCAAAATATGCAGAAATATTTGAGCCATTTTATTATATTGGAGAAGATTTAGTTACACAAGTATAGAATGTAGGTAGATCTAGCCAAAAAGATGAGCTAGGATCACCCTAGAAACATGCATATAACAGGTACAGTGTAACTGTGGAGGCACTACAGTAAATATTGCGCAGTCATTTAAGCTGAAAATGAGCATATAGGTGTAGGCTGGAAAGGAGAATGCATATCTACTCAAATCTGGAGCTTTGATGATGCCAAGATTCAAGATCTGGCCAATGTGATGGATTCCCCAGATAACCCAGAAAGGATTTTCTAGATCTGTGACTTTGGAAAATCACCTCCTTAGGATTTAACCCTTGATCTACTGGGAAATACAGATCTAAAGCTAGATCTGACAAATAGATGGCTGAAATATGATTCATATCAGATCTAAGCTTGAAGGGTTGATCCCTTCTTTAGATCTATGAGCTAGAAGCTCTAGATATAGCTTCTCAACCCTCCAATGATGATTTCAGTTGCTGCAACACAACTACCTCTAGAAACTATGTTGTGAGGGAAAGAGAGGTCTTATTCCTACTAAAAATTGCTGCAATAAACTCTAGGATGATGGTAAGACTGATGGAAATATGAGGGGATGATCCTTCACAGGATTGCTAGTTGAAATACTAGCAACTTCCTTCCTCCTTCTAGATCTGTAAAAGGAACAACGTTATTCGTAAAGGGAATATTGTTGCTAGGAGGTCAATAAATTTTGGCCTGATGCAAAATCTGCAATGTGGCTCTGGGAGTTGTGATCTATAAGCCCAAGTGATGGGAATAACCCCTCACCTTGTTCTCCAGCTGAATTACGGAAGACAACTTCCACCTTCCAAACTGATCTTCAGAAATCTGCAGATTTCTGAATATGAATGTTCTGTAGAAAGTAGAGAAGAGATGTGGCACCAATGCCTGATGTAGAATGAAGAGAAATCCTCTTTCCAGAGCTACTCAAGGAAGATGTGGGATTCCCACTTGGGAACACCCTGTGCTAAAAATCACCTACAATCTCTGCTAAACAGCCCAAGAATGCAGTGGAATGTCACTTGACAATTCTAGATCTAAAATATCATACATCAAAATAATCCAAGATGCCTTTCAGCTTTGCCTTCATATCCTTTATAATGTTTGAGCCTTCCCATGCCTTGGCCCTAATCTCAACTGCATAGTCACATGTGGACAAGATCCTCCAAGTGGGATTGCACTATTTGACCAAATCAACCAACAAGTCTAGGTGCAATGTACACCTCCTCCATCATTTGTGCTTCATTTGCACATGATCTTCCATCACTTGATCATGAATGTTTAATAATCCTTTTTTTTACATCTTCAAGATGTTAGTTGACTAAATCAACCCTCCATGATCTTTCTCATTAAATGAGACATGATCTCCAATCTCATTCACATTAGTAGTTTCTCAACTACCTCATTTGCACATCTAGGCTTAATTAATACACATTCACAAAAAAAAGTGGATCTTATTCATCTTTGGGGTTTGTCGGTCCCTCCACCCTTTTATTTATTTAATTCATTAAGAAAATCAAGGACTCTAATATTCCAAATATAATGTGAAAATTTTGGAATATTACAAAGTTATACGCAAAATGTCTAATGGAATTTAAAGAGATTCACCAAGAGGTGAATGAATATGTATGGGATGTAGATAAGAGATTAAATCACACTATCTGAGACGGTGGATTCACTATTGATGATACCCAACATAAGGAATGGTTTATTGCTATGCTACTCCTCCATCCGTGACAGCCCTTAATTCAATAGAAGATTTCCACGCAGGTTGAGGTCGTAGAAATTGTGATGAAACTAGAAGCTCCGATGGTGTCTGTTGTGATTGTAACTCAGCATATTCAAATCAGTTGGAAGTAATGCATTTGGAGATTCAAAATCTGTGCAAATATAATGGAAATTAAGTATGCGCAGAGGTATGGTGCATATGATGTAAATTTTTCGGGCATCATAAAGATCAATGTCCCGTGTTCAATGATTATTTGCATGTTGGGGGACCAAGCCCACTGAAGAGCGCGGTTGGACCAAGTGGGACACCTCCAATTTGGTGCACAATTTGTCAATCTATGGGTCTTCATGCAACATATTATTGTCCAAGGACTGGAAAATATATGTCTGAACTAAATAAGTTGTTTTGTATATTTTTCTCGTCACTGAGACATGATGAAAAACACTATCGAAGTTTCGATTTGACAATTGACAAAGATGAGTTGTACAAAATGGAGGTTGAACCTACCTCACCAGAATCCATGTCTGGGCGTGATGGAATCCACACTAGAGGAAGAGAAAGAGGCGGAGGATCAGTTGGTCAAGGAAAAGGACAACTCATCTGCTACAATTATGGAGATGATGGTCATTATGTGTGCGAATATCCAAATCATGTGCGACAATATTGTAGGTACTGTAGGAAATTCGATCATGTAATTGAATATCATCCAGTTTTGATTTCTAAGATGCAAGAGAAGAAGACGCAGACTCCGATGTAGAATATTTAGATGGTAAGGGCGGAGCCGCGCGAAGAGGATCCTAGCATGAATGTTGTCACTAGAAGTAGCAAAACCACTGGTGAAGATAAAGGAAATAATTCAGAAGCTGATATTTGGATTTGAAAGGCACGTGAGAAAAAGGATGTATTTTATTTACTACGTGAAAATGACACTTTTGTAGAAGAAAAGAAGGGGTTTGCAGAATCAAGTGCATCAAACTCAAGTAGACCTATGGATGTGACAAGCATAGATGAAGAAATAAACCCATTCTAACAAGCTTTCATCAAGTTGTTGCGCAATAATATGGAAGTGGAGAATCTTCAAGAATTGATATACAATTGTGCAGAAAAGTAACAACCTCATATGGAACAAAAATTTGTTAACAAGATATATAAGAAAAAAAGAATAACTGGACAAGAGATGCATTTGACTCCTCAGATCGGTGCCTATGAGATGAATCATGTCATTCTGGATCTAGAGTATGATGCAAATGTCTTACCTAAGAATTCTTGGTAGCGCATGGGAGAGCCTAAGTTGGAGTAGTCTATTATTTAGTTGCACTTGGTGAATAAACAGAAAATCATTCCATTAGGAATACTCTCACAGGTGATAGTAGATATTGAAGGAATTAAGGTGCTTGGAGATTTTGAAGTCATACAAATTTTGGATGACACTGATCCTTATCCTGCACTATTGGTATTAGATTGGGCTATTGATATGGATCATATCATAAATCTGAAAAGGATAAGTATGGTATTTGAGAACATTGGACCAGAGTTGTAGTTCCTCTAGATCCTGCAGAAGGTGCAAGATATAAAGAACCAATGCACACTGGCAATGATGTTGACCATATCTATAAGCTGACTGCGCGATATGATGATTGGATCAATCCAAAGGCTGATGGAAGGCTATATTTGGAAAAATATAGTTATTTTTTCTTAGATTTAGATGAAGAGTTGGAGAACTGGCAGAAACGACTACATGAATTATTTGTGTTGCGCTGCAATTGAGTGACCAGATCCCTTCATTACATATCATCAGAGGTACGATAATTATCGTTTTATGATGGTTTAACTAATGTGAACATATTTTTAGTAGAAATTTAAATAATTGTTCTATAAGGACATAGATTCCATGCATCGGATATATTATTGTGTGCTACTCCAACACGATGGTGGGAAACTCACAAAGGAAACATGGGCAGCTGGGAAGATTATGCTCGAATGATAAGATTGCACTTTGAATGTCTAACTACCAGAATGGAAGAGATCTATTCCAGAAAATATGATCAATGTAGACATCTAGAAAAATGGACTGAAGTATGGGGAATAGAGCCGAGACCAAAATGGGCGCACATGTTCATCCACACGTTGGGGAAGGTGCCTTCTAATTGGTACATGGAAACAGAGCTGCATCAAGGAACCAATGAATGGTTTGCGCTGACTGAAAGTTTCATGTTAACCTTCAAATTTGAGAGTGGGTATGATTGCTTGGCCCGAAAAGTGCTAAAAGGTATTCAAGAGGTCATCTTTGATACAACAAAGTCATGTGCAGATGAGGGATATTATAAATTGCAGAAATATGATAGTGGAAGATATTGAAGAAGATCCAAGGAATATCACAATCCCTGGATTTGAAGGACAATGTGAAATTTTTGGGCCTTAAATTATGTCTCTTGATTTCACAAAGCCTCTAAAGGTCCAACAAGTGAACATTGGTATAGAAGAGAAACCAAAGTTGGAAAAGATTGGATACTATTGGGATGATGATACTATGGGAAAGGTTGTTGAGCTGTTGACTGAGTATCAGGACC
The DNA here is from genome assembly GCA_034641835.2 of Pinus albicaulis. Classification (NCBI taxonomy): domain Eukaryota; kingdom Viridiplantae; phylum Streptophyta; class Pinopsida; order Pinales; family Pinaceae; genus Pinus; species Pinus albicaulis. The sequence continues at coordinate 955,752,228 of CM076580.1, read as the reverse complement.
TGTTTCCTACAAATTTTTCTGAGTTCAAAAGGATAATTGGAGAGCTTGGGGTCATGAAGATCACTTTGAAACCTTATTTGTGACCTATGAAACAGTACCCATATAGATTGAACCCCATGTACAAGTAGAAATAAAGAAGAGCTCGATAAGATGGGTATTATAGGCATTATAGAACTAGTAGAAGAGTTTGATTGGGTAAGTCTTATGGTACTGCAGGATAAGAAGACAAAAGGAGAAATAAGGATTTGTGTGGACCTACGAAAACTAAATTATCATTACGTACATGATTTTTTCCCCACCCCATTTTCTAATGAGATCCTTGACAATGTAGGAGGACAGGAGGATTATTCATTTACATATGGTTTCTCAGTATAGCATCATATCATAATTGCACCGTAAGATCGAAGTAAGACAATGTTTGCAACATAATGGGGATCGTTTAAGTAAACAGTCATGCCTTTTGGGTTTAATAATGCACTTGTTATCTTCTCGCGCGTAGTAGTAGCTGAATTCAAGGAGTATATTTACAAGCTCATAGAATTCTAATTTGATGAGTGGATTGTCTTTGGGTTGTTGAAAAAGCATGTATCAAGTCTTCGCCTAATGATAGATACTTGTAGGAAGTATCAGATCTCACTTAATTGAAGAAGTGCATATTTTGTGTGCCATTTGGGATATTTCTGGGTCACATTGTTTTCCAGCAAGGGTCGATGGTAGATCCCGTGATTATCGCAGTGATCGTTAATTTGTAAGTTCTTGTTAATTTCAAACAATTGCGCTCAATTTTTGGGCATAAAAGATATTATCGGAAGTTCATTCAGGGTTATGCATTGATCACTGCACCCATGAAGAAATTGCTCAATAAGGATGCGTCATTTTGTTGGGATGAAGTATGTCATAAGATTTTTTAATTACTAAAGGAGAAGATGGTCATTGCCCCTATATTGGTCCTTCCGTATTGGTCAAAGGTGTTTCATGTGCATGTCGATGCCTTTGTATTGCGCTCAGAGCTATTTTAGCGCAGCCAAGAGCTAGGGAAATCGATCATCCTATTGCATTTGCAAGTCGGAAGCTATTAAGAACAGAAGATAATTATTCAACTATAGAGAGAGAAGGATTGGTGATGGTTTATGCACTGCAGAAATTCTACCGCTATCTTTTAGGAGGACATTTCAAGATGTTTATTGATCACTCTGCTTTGAAGTACCTGGTCAATAAGACTTTGTTGGGGGGGAAGATCTATATCTTGTTTTTGTTGTTCCAGGAGTATGATTTTGAAGTTATTTCGAAGCCAGAGAGACTGAATGTTGGGCTAGATCGTTTGTCGTGCATTGAGAATGGAGAAGAGTCGACTAGTTTGGAGGATGGTTTACTAGATCTGCAGTTATTTATGATAAAGATGGTTGATGGTAATTTTATTGATATCATTCACTTCTTGACTACTGGATGTGCATCCAAGAAGTATATATTGCAACAGAAGAAAGATCTGCTGGCACACGTAGCTGAATTTACTATCATTGTTGGTAATTTTTACAATATGGGTGTAGATGAGGTCTTGCGAAGATATGCCTTGGAATTTGAGAGGTGAGACATTTTAGTTGAAGCTCATGGAGGGGTTGTTGGAGGTCACTATTCAGGAAAATACACTACGCATAACATCCTACGAGCTGGTTTATGGTGGCCCACACTTCATAATGATGCATATGCGCATTGTTGTGCATGTGATGTATGCCAAAAGAAAGGAAGGCCATCGTGCAAAGATGAGATTCCCTTCCAACCATAGAAGGTGTTGCAAGCATTTGAAAAATGGGCCTTACATTTTTTTGGACCTATTGACCCTCCAGGAACGAAGACAGGTGTGTGTTACATAATCACTGCGACAAACTATGTAACTTGTTGGGCAGAAGCTAAGATGGTGAAGGATTGTAGTGCTGGCACAGTTGTGCACTTCATTTTTGAAAATATATTGACTTGGTTTGGACACCCTAAGATTTTGATGAGTGATCGAGCTACACACTTTTTGAATGAAACCATTGAAGCTCTCACGGAAGAATTTTAGATTCATCATCAGAAGAGCACTCCATATCACCCATAGGTGAATGGTGTGGTAAAATATTTCAATAAGATATTTGAGACTGCACTCACTAAGATTTTCAATGCTAACCAAAATGATTGGGATGTGCGGATACCTGTAGTTCTTTGGGCATATAGAAATACATGCAAGAAGTTGAGAGGAAAGACATCGTTCAGGATGGTGTATGGGCAGGAAGCTTTGATGCTAATGGAGTACATTGTTCCAAGTCTGCACATTGTAGCATTCACAAACATGACAGAACAAGATATTATGGAGGAATGCTTGGCGTAGTTGGTTGCGCTAGAAGGGGATCACTTTATTGCAAATTTCCATCAGCAAGTGCAGAAGGCACGCGAAAAGGAATGGCATGATAGGCATATTAGACAGAAGGTATTTAAGGAACAAGATTTGGTCTTGTTGTATAACAACAAGTTTTCGCGCCACCCCGGAAAGTTCAAGATGCATTGGCTAGGACCATATATTGTTAAGCAGATAACTGATGGAGGTTCATTGCACCTGGTCACGTTGAGTGGAGAAAATATTCCTGGGTATGTTAATGGAATCTGATTGAAACCTTACAGGGATGACCCTCTCCCTGTGCACAACAAATTACTATATGGTCGGAGTATTGGATCTACGCAGACAGGATGGTAGATGTGCAAACAGGTATGACACGCGCACGGTAGCTGCACGCGAAGGTCGAATAGGTCACAGAAGTGCTAGAATATATCCATTAAAATAGTAAATATGGACAAGGCAATATTATTACCATTTTGAGGAGCGTCTAAATTGCATTTAATGCATAAATTATGTCAGATTTGGAACCGTTTCATCATTTATGAAGGTCCATCAATACATAAGAGACCATTTGAGATGTGCCTAAGCTATAAATATAATTTAACGGGTCACATTAGTCCCTTTTCCTTCTGTGTGATTTTTGTGAATTGAGCTCTTTGATTTATGGCCCTTGTCTGTTATCTATGTCTAGTTTTTATCCTTTTTTTGAGGATGAGTTGGCCCATAGAGTTCTAGGCCACGTAATCCCACCTAGTATGACAACCACCAGACTTAGAGAGGAACCCACTACACAGGCTGTTGAGACCCCTACACTAGCTAAAACCAAGAAGGGATAGACCTGAGGGTCTTAAAAATCTATGAGAGAGAAGACTCCTAAGTCGCACTCTACTGTGGTGGAGTGCCAAAAGAAGCCCATGGCAGAGTTTCCTGAGACAATCATGGAAGAAGAGGATGTAGTATAAACATCCTCTATCTCAAGGTTTCCAACATATTTCACACCATGCAAAGCTTCGGTGAAGGTCACAAATTACCTTGACAAAGTGCGTGCATACATAAACATGCCATTAATCCCATAGAACGTACCAATGGAAGGCAATATGTTCGCCAAAGTGCTGATGTTGAAAATGGAGGATTAGGACCTCGGAGATGTAGAAAAATTTCTGGAGCTCACGCCTAAGAGGTATTTGGACCAGGTTCCTTATGAAGGCAACATAGTGCGTGTTGAGCCAAAGCATTGGGTGTTGGGCCTGCACAAAGTAGGCTTTCTCAATTTGTTGCAGATTGCACACTTCGGGTGCAGCCTGATCAACAACATTTGTGTGTGTCAGTTTCCCGTGCTCATCCATGATGCGTGTTTATGGCTGGGAGAGCGCATCCCCATCGATTATGCGTTGATCCATCAGGTCACTGGGTTTCCTAATCAAGGAACAAACCCTATGGCCTATTTTGGAGGAAAATTCCAGAAGGTCATGGAGAAAATCAAGAATGACTATCAGGTCATGCGCCACAGTGACAAATTTTTTTTCAATGAGATTAATGACCCTATTGTCCAATTTGGTACCCTCATCCTAGCCTCCAAAAATTATGAGGAATTTCAAACCGAAGGAAGTCCTAGCCCAAGTCATTTCACTCGTTGGGTAGTGTGAGAAGGGGGTGCAATACAACTCGGCCCAGTACCTTTGCAAATAATTTCTATAGAATGTGTGCAAGGCACAAGAAGACAAGAATCACTTTTATTACACATAGTTATTGTTTCTGGTAGTTCTCATCGACTGGAGTATGCCAGAAGAAACAAAATTTCCTAACATTGAGCCCAACATGTATGAAGCTGCGTGGTACTCTATGCTTTGGAAGTCAATAATCCCCGCGCGAGTCATAGAAAATAAAAAAATTGGGTCCTTTTTGACGCTACGGTGTTCCAAGAAATTCAATCAAAGCCAAGGGTTTCCCCAACCTTTTATGAGAAATACAATTTGATCGTAGACTTTAAAGCGACATTCCACAATATCCATATCTACGTAAAGGCTGATGTTGAGGGAATCTGGTACGAGTTTTCGTATTTGGTTACTGAAGATGATTTAGTGTGCATCATGGCAGAGTGGTCACCATCTTGGTTGGAGCTGCGCACAACGAAAGGTGCCTCCCATTCCATTCCAAAAACTCCAACTAAGCTCAGAAAAAGCACGCAAAAAATAGATAAAGACACTTGAGAAAAGGCCAGGCTGACCAAAACCGGTGAGACCATTCATCTTGAAAAAGAGACAGTCCCTGGAAAGAATGGTGTAGGTCCTAAGGAGACCAAGGCTTAGACTACAAAAGATTCAGTAACAGAGACCGAAAAGGAGGAAAAGCGTGGCTCTCAGACTGCAAGAGGTCCATGAAAGAAGAGAAATGGGACCAAAGAAGTCGGTTTTGAAGACCTCACATTGACAGAATACTACCTCAATGAGATTTAAAACACCATCACATCTGCAATTGAAGATATGTGGAAAAATATGTAGGTGCAATACAAAGCTATGCTCGAAGGAGTACATAATGGAATTCAAGAATTTAAGGTTCAAGCGATCCTAATACAAGCGAGCATAGCCCAAGCGAGCCAACATCAAGCGAGCATGCCTTCCACTAGCGCGCAGCTGATTAGTACAGTCTTACCCTCGACCAGGGATAGTCGCCAAATCCAGATCCCCACACCTGCTATCCGACTAGAGTCACCAACTCTAAGCACGACACTCAAAACATGTGGTGAAATCCATGTTGACTTAGCTGTGTTTCCCATAGGAAAAATCCACATGGTCCACAACATGATTGTGGATTAGCTGCAGTATAGGGAGGATAGAGCATACTACGTTTCCATTGAGTTGTAGCAGCAAGTAGCCAAACTTCAGTAGAAACAGTAGACAGTTGAGGAACCATGCCATGCAGCTGAGGCTTTCCGCATCACCCTAGAAGCCAAAATCGATGAAGTATGCAGCTATGTGCCAACGGTCCCTACCTTAGCCACTCCTGTAGAAAAATTGGAAGGGTTGGTCATTGCGCTAAAGGCATCATGCGAGGAAGTGTAGACTGTCAAAGCTGAATTCGAACAACAAATTGTAGATATGCATATGAAGCTACAACCAGATACCCACCAGAATTCTGAGCATAGTGTTCTGCAGAAATCAAGGCAGTGAGGGATAGTATATCAGTTGGAGCAACAGAGTGAAAAAAATGGTTAGATGAAGAAATAGTTGTATGGAATTCAGCTCAAAATGACCCAATGGTGCAGTAGTTTCACAATGAGTTGTGCGTGAAAGAGAAACAGCTCGCAGATATCAAGATGGCAGTGCCCACATTGGTGGTCGCACAGTGCCTTCCCCATCTTCAGGAGGTTTGGCATATTAAAATAGAGATAGAGGATATGCGTCCTCTCGAGCAGCTATTAGAAGCATGGATGCAACCATGGGTTGAGGAAGCCCTGAAATTATCACACACATTGGATGGTGCACTAAAGAACATTCAACGGACCCGTGGCAGCATTGTTCTGGCAGCTCAAGGGCCAACAACTGAAAAATTGGTGAATGAAGCGCAGGGAGTTTTTGTGTAGTGTTGAAGTGGTCTTGCCACTGAAGACCTCTGTCACCACGCTCAAGGAAAAGATGAAGGAGTCCACCCCACAATGACTCGAGACGAGTCACGAGTTTGTGTTGGGGGCTTGTTGGAGTTGGGTCCTTTGGGGTAGATTTTGGTTTTTTTTTTGTATATATTTTGGTTTGTGCGCTGCGCGGAAGAGTTAAGGGGGCTTTGGGGTAGGTAAAAGTCCCTATTTCATGTAAATTTGTTTTAAGGGAAAAATATGAGTCTCAAACCATGGTTTGAGACCATAGTATCTGCTCGCTAATATTAGTATAAATATATATAGATCGAGTCAATAAAACATATATGATTCTTATGGTTGATGATGAACGTTTTGTAAGGGTTTGATATAAGTCTGGGTTTTTGGGTAGAAAGGCTCTTGTTGCCTGTGTGCGCAGAGACCTTAGTCCTGGCTGTGTGTAGACTATGTTTATTGTGTGCGTGGAAGGGGAAATTATAAGGGAATTCTGAACGTACTATAATTGTTGAATATTTTAATACAAAAGACTGTTTTGGTGAACTTAATGTGTTATTTACTTGATGTGTTATTTATTTCATTAACTGTGAACCTATTATGTCAATTGCTTTGAGGTCAGAATTGGTTCTTTGATATGTTACAATTACCTCTATTTATGATTGAATGTGTCTGTGCAATTGAGTAAAGTCTATTATGTGTGAAGTACATTGTTGATGGATAGATTTTCTTAAGTGTATCTTTTTATAGTGCGCCAATACACACACACACACACACACACACACACACACACATATATATCTGTGTGTGTGTGTGTGTGTGTGTAATATTCCAAATTATCTTTCAGCTAGATGGAATATTAAATTTGTCTTTTGTCACTTAGATAGATGAATAAGAGGGTAGGGAGACCCATAAATATCCTTAGTAGGAATAAAATCACTCCTAATATGAATGAGGATCATCTTAATAGCTGGATAAAGCACCCTCCTGTATGAATAGAGGTTGAAGCATGTGAATGGGGTCAATTTTGACCAAATCAATAGCGCTAGTATGGAGGGAGTGGATAGTTAATGAGGGACAACACAGTGTTAATGGGAGGAAGTCTCCATGAGAGTAGTGGATTTAATGAGTGGGGCCTAAGGTGAGAAGGCTCACAATGCATATAAGGAGGGGAAGGTAGCCATAGAATTCATGATGATTATTGTTTATGTTTTGGTCTTTTATGATTTCTTTCACGCTTCAGCTGTTTAGCAGAGTCTGGTGTGCTGTTTAGAAAAAGGGTGTTCCCAAGCAGAAGTCCCACCCTCATCCTAGAGGGAATTCAAGAGCCCACTCAAGAGAGGTTTATTGAGATGAATTTCCACATTCTGGCATCAAGCCAAGCTTTAGCCATCATCTACATTGCAGTCTCTTCTAAGGTTGTGTTGTTTTGCAGGGCAGAGGAAGTGGAGGATTGACAGGGCCATTTTCTAAGATTTTTTTCAGCAGAGGGAGCAACCTATCCACTTGGAGGATAGAAAGGGAGGTCCTTGAGAATTATTTTATCATTTGGCATAAGAGAAAGCTACTGCCATCCCCTACAATGCAGTTTTCCTCATAGACTGTGTTATTCTATTGTGCAGCTGCAGTGGAGGGCTTAGTGTCTCATTTGGTGAGTTAGATTTCCAATGAAGGGAGAAGCCTTTCATTTGGGAAGTCCAGTGGTAAGGGTTTCCATACAATTCTACATTATTTCAGCCAACTCTTTCTATTTATTTAGTTGTAGTAATTCTTCAACCCTAGGGTTGTGGTTCACCATTTTTGTATCTTGTGTATTTCCGAAAACCCTTTCTAGGTTGCCTTGGGAAGGTGCTTGGGAGCCTAGATCTCTATTCTTGACATTTCTTGAGCCATATATGAGGATATATATATTATTTTATTTCCCAACATCATTTATAATCACTGGGAATTTTTTGTACTAGTTCTCTGACATTTTGTATAGCGGCAACATCTCACATTTGGGAGTGTTTTTGCATTGGAGGCTTGTTTTCATATCTTGTTTGATTTGTGCCTCAGTGTATTGTATATATTTGTTGTTGATTTGCATAATAAAATAGCTCTATAATTGTATCACATCTTTGTGTAATGATATTCACTGTTATTTCCATTTTTATGTTTCATATTACTACTTTTCCTATTTTGGAATATTACAGTGGTATCAAAACATAATATTGGCTCAGCTTGTGTATTTCAGCCATTATGTCATAAGAAGAAGGAGAACCTCTCACATAAAGGGAGAGGAGGCATCTCAATATAAACTGGAGACATTATTATACAAAAAATAAAGAAGACAAGGGAAAAACTCCCATATCAGGAGAAGATGATGAGATGGAGTTTCCCAAAATTATTCTTTAAACCATGCAAGATATTAACCAGGAAATCAAGGAGATGAGGATGGATAGACACAAAGAATCCCCTAAATGGTTTCTACATGGAAAGGGCTCGGGAATTTTACATCACTGGTATGATCAACCAGTGAGGTAGAAAGTTTCCCAACACTCCACTACGCCTACATTTTTAGCAGTGGGAAATTGAGGATCCCAAGAGCAAGAAAATCATGAAGATTATCTCATAGAGTATGAGTCTCAATCTCAGAGATTCAAATATAATCTAAGCTTTCAGGAGTTTTGGCTGATCAAGGAAAATAGGATACTCCAGTATAGCCATAGAAGTGGAGGATTCACACAAAAAAATATCTCCAACGGGCCATGGGTAGATTCTTTTTTCCCGTTTTGGATGGATCATCCAAATTAACAACTAAGTCTTGGGTGGAGAAGTTAGAAATATACTTCCAGTTGAATCAAGTATTGGAGACATAGGCCATCAAAATATCAGCACTGCAGCTTGAAGGTGAGGCACTTGATTTATGGTTTCATGGAATTTCTACATTGGGGCATGCCAATGTGACTTCTTATTTAGAGTTCACCCAGAGGTTAGTAGAGAGGTTTGATTGAAGAGACCTAGAGGCACCTTTTATTGAGCTAGCCAAGCTCAAGCAGTAAGGTAATATGGATACCTATATTTTTAAGTTTTTGAAACTTTATGTCATGGTTCTTGATTTATTTTTAGCTAGGAGGGTCTATATGTTCATTTATGGGCTAACAGAGCCTCTACATGGGTTGGTTAAATCTACTAAACAAACCTCCTTCAAGATGCTATTGAAAGGGAAAGAGCTTTGCAAGATGCCTTACTAAAGGCAAAGGCTCCATTTCAGCCAAGGCCACCCTTCCAGAATAAGGGGAAATATACGAAGGGTCCTCCTTCAAAGGAGAACCAAAACAAGGGACCTCTTAGTGATGATGTTTGAAGAGACTTGATAATAAGGAAGCGTTGCTTCACATGCCAAGAACCATGGGCACCAGGACATTGATGTGTAGCGGGGAAGGCACACTATATAGAGGTGTTATCTGATAGTGAAGAGGAGGAAGAAGAGTAACCAGAAGGAGGCCACAACGTCGGGATAGTAGGAGAGGATCCTCCACCACCAAGAGGTGGGAATGGGACATTTTCTCTAGTTGGAGGGAACCTTGCATCTTTGCGGGGAGTGCCCAAGTATCCGAATTTGAGAGTCTGAGGTACCATTCAGGATCAGAGGGTATCAGTGCTGATTGATAGTGTGGCTACCCACAACTTTATTGATGCTCAGTTAGTGCAGAGGAGAGAAATAACCACTAATGATTTTGAGGGATTTTTAGTTTTGGTCCCAGGAGCTAGAACTATGCAGTGCATGAGGTATGTTTTGGCATTATCTGTCACCATGGGAACATACATGGTGAACATACACCTTGACTAATCGCTTCTTTGTGGTTGATATTCCTAACACCAATGTGACATTGGGTGTGCAGTGGTTGATTACCTTAGTGAAGGTCACCACATATTGGGATACTTTGTAGATGGAATGAATAGACAAGAAGAGTGGTAATCATCAAATTATCAGGGGCATGCACACTTATGCCTCTCAGACAATTTTTTAACATAAGATAAAACCTTATTTTCACAATGGATTCAAGGAACCAACAATCCATTCAGTTATGTGGTTGACCTTGGACTATGATATAGTACTATTTAGAGGAATTCCACTAGGGAGGCCTCAGACCGGGAGTTGACAAGAGAGTTCTCACCACAATTTTCACCACTCATAGATCTAAATGAGGTGAGAACCTTGGGAGGACTTGGAATAGCACAAAGAATCCTTGGTAGGCTCAAGGAGGAGGGATACATTCTCCTAGTATCATTACTACCAACTCTCACCTAGCAACTTGCGCTGAGAAGAGATGTTTCAGGGATGGATGATGGCACCATCATGGTGCAAGGATGCTACTCCATGGTTGTGGAGAACCTGAATATACTTACCCAAAGGAAGGAATATTCCATATATGGTAGACTTTTGTGGGCACTCATGCATAAATTTTCCAAACTGAGGAAGTTTTGGATGGTTGATAGCTTCCTAGTGAAGGCTAACTTCCATAAACTTCATCCCCTACTAGTTCAGGAGAAGCTACAGGATAGGCATCAAAGGTAGGATAGCTGCATCCTGGCATATGACTTTGGCATGGGGCATGTCAAAGAGGAGGACAACAACATGACAGGTGCTTTACCACATAGACCAACAACGTTGTCATTATTGGGTATAGATCCTTATTGGAAATCCCAGCTGTTGGTGGAATATTCCAAGGATCTCTTCACATGCAAAGTACTTGATGGCTAGCTAATAGATGAGAGGTATGCAGTGATATATGTAGTCATCTATTATCAAAATAGGGTCTTCTTGACTAGAGCCTCTAACCTCAAGGAGAAGCTTCTACGCATATGAAGCTTTCCTCTCTGGTCACACAGATTTCATGGGGCATATCAAACCATCATGGAGGGATTTTCTTGGGAAGGTCTCAAGGAGGAGGTGCACCAGCATGTCCAGTGGTGTATGATTTATTTGGAGATTGAGGAGTAACACAACCCCCTTGTAGGGTTGTCACAGCCACTTCCCTTTCTGATGGAGATAGGGGAAGGCTCATCGATGAACCACTTCACCATATTGCTTAAGGTACATGGTAAGGATTGTGCTTTTGTTCATAATGATTAACTAACTAAGTACTTGTATTCCTTTTTCATTCATTTACAGTCTATTTCTCCAAAATGGGGCTCTCTTTCCTTTAGAATTCATGGTCTACTTGGGGCTACAATCAGTGATGGGAATGGCCACTCCCTAGGAGGTTTTGGGGAGATGATATCTTACTCAGGGTGTACTCAGTTAACACCACACATCAATCACTTTATCTAGGCATGTGAGAGGATAGTGGCAGAAAGAAAGTGGTTGGTAAGACACTCACCATACCATGTTTTGAGGCATCTAGGAGTAAAACTACTCTAGTTCCACTTGAGGGACTATTATTATCCTCCGGTATTTCATATGGCAGCTAGTGTATCCTTGATTTTGGTCCCATATGTTGATGATGTTTTTATCTTTACTGTTGGCATGATTTGAGGGATGGAACATGTACTGGAGTTTCCCATTTGGAATGAGATCTCCCACACTACTTATGCCTCATGCTTTAGGGATAACATTGGACAGTGTATGGTTGCTACAATAGATCTCATGTTTCCTTATGAGGTGAGCCATTTGGCTAACTTGACCACTTTGGAGGAGCATCTCTGGGATAGATTTACTAGAGGACACTTGGTTTAGTGAAGGAGCTTATCATATGCATGAGCCACTAGGGGAGGAGGAGAATTTTTGCAACACTCTCCTTTACAGTTGCTTGAGGACAAGCAACATTTGGGAGGGGAGGACTGTAATATTCCAAATTATCTTTTAGCTAGTTAGAATATTAAATTTTTCTTTTTCCACTTAGATAGATGAATAATTGGGTGGGGAGACCCATAAATCTCCTTAGTAGGAATAAAATCACTCCTAATATTAATGAGGATAATCTTAGTAGCTGGATAAAGCACCCTCGTGTATGAATATAGGTTGAAGCATGTGGATGGGGTCAAATTTGACCAAATCAACAATGTTGGTGTGGAGGGAGTGGATAGTTAAAAAGGGACAACACAGTGTTAATGGGAGGAAGCCTCCATCAGAGTAGTGGCTTTAATTAGTGGGGCCCAAGGTGAGAAGGCCCACAATTCATATAAGGAGGGGAAGGCAGCCATAGAAGGCATGATGATTATTGTTTATGTTTTGGTCTTTTATGAATTCTTGCACGGTTCAACTATTTAGAGGAGTCTGCTGTGCTGTTTAGCTCAAGGGTGTTCCCAAGCAGGAATCCCACCCTCATCCTCGAGGGATTTTGAGTGCCCGCTTAGGAGAGGTTTTTTGAGCTACATTTCCCCATTCTGGCATCAGGCCAAGCTTCACCCATCATCTACATCATAGTCTCTTCCAGGTTTGTGTTGTTTTGAATGGAAAAGGTAGTGGAGGATTGACAAGGCCACTTTCTAAGCTTGTTTTCAGTGGAGGGAGTAGCCTCTCCCCCGGGAGGCTAGCATGGGAGGTCCTTGAGCATTATTTGATCATTTTTCATCAGTTCAAGCTGCTACCATCCCCTACAAGCAGTTTTCCTCATAAAATGCATTATTCTATTGTGCAAATGTAGTGGACGGTTTAGTGTCTCATTTGGTGAGTTAGATTTCTGGTGAAGGGAGAAGCCTTTCATTTGGGAAGTCTATTGGAAGGTGTTTCCATACATTTCTACATAATTTTAGCAACCTCCTTATAGTTATTCAGTTGCAGTGATTCTTCATCCCTAGGGCTATGGTTCACCATTTTTGTGTCTTGTGTATTTCTGGAAGCCCTTACTAGGTTGTCTTGGAAAGGTGCTTGGGAGCCTAGATCTCTATTCCCGAAATTTCTTGAGCCATATATCAGGAGATATATATATATTATTTTATTTCCCAACAATAGTTATGCTCACTAGGACAGCAATGTACTAGTTCTTTGACATTTTGTATAGCAGCAACATCTCACATTTGGGAGTGTTTGTTCATTGGAAACTTGTTTGCATATCTTGTTTGATTTGTGCCTTAGTAGATTGTACTTATTTTCTACTAATTTTCATAATAAAATGTCTCTATAATTGTCTGACATCTTGGTGTAATGATATTCACTTCTATTTCCATTTTTATGTTCCATATTACTTCTTTTCCTATTTTGAAATATTACAATATACTGCATGTTGGAATCATCTGCGGCGAAGTTGATCTATTAGTCTATTATTCTGTTGTTGCGTGCATCTTCATATTGTCTGTGATAATCTGTGTTATAATTATGTTTAGGGCCACCACATCAAATTCTTCCTCAGGGTGCAGAAACCTAGTTCTAGCACCCCCCCCCATACTGCTTCATGTCAAACTTTGATCTGTGCAAGCAGGTCATTACCGAAAGGGCCAGTAGTTGGAGGGTTTGTTGGTTGCACAATAAATTTGAACCTGAGTCAGGACCCCTCAATCCAATAGCATGATTCTAATTTGATTACCAAGACACTCTTTTGATGCCATATCACAAGGAGTGATGACATGATCATGATGGCATTTTATGACTTTGAAGATGGAGGGAGTAGTAATAATACCTAGACACTGACCAATGATCAAATTTTATTCAGAAATTATATTTGAAACAATAAAAATTTTACCTAGGACCCTATCAACTGAAATTGAAAGAGTAAATTTGATCAGAGGGGACTCATAGACATTAACACTTACCACAAGATCAAGAAAGGTTATTTTTTTAATAGCCTTAAATCTTATATTCAAATGTTTTTCGCGGAATTTTTGGTATTCCAAAAAATAAAGTTGAGACAATTAAGACCCTAGGTCTATTACAACCTTTATCCATTCCAAGTCAATGTTGGGAGGAGGTTTCAATGGATTTTATCATAGGTTTACCCAAGTCTGAAGGAAAGAGTGTCATCCTGGTGGTAGTTGATAGAATTACCAATTATGCACTCTTTTGTGCATTATCTCATCCATTTAAAGGCAATACAATTGCTACTGCGTTTATGGAAACAATTCAAAAGCTTCCTGGAAACCCAAATATTATTGTAAGCAATAGAGATCACATTTTCACGGGAAATTTTTGGACATAATTATTTTCTTGTCTAGCTACTCAACTAGCCCATAGCTCATTTTGTCATCCTCAATCTTATGGGAAAATTGAGATAGTGAAAAAATGTTTGGAAGGATATCTTCGTTTCTTTGTATCTGATAAACAAACACAATGGGTCAAGTGGTTACCTCTCACTGAATGGTGGTATAAAACTTCCTTCCATACTACATTAAAAATGACCCCATTTATGGAAATTTATGGATATCATCCATCGTCCATCACAAAATATATAAGATAAAATTATAAGGTTCAAGCAGTGGAAGATCACATCGAGCATCAACAACAATTTCTCCAACTCTTAAAGGATAACCTCACTTTGGCACAAATTCGAATGAAAAAAGAGGCAAATGACCATCACAGTGAAAGAAGTTTTGATGTAGGCGACTGGGTATTTTTCAGCTACAACCATAAAACAAAATTTCCCTCAAGCAAGCTAAGAAGGATAGCAAATTATTTCCAAATTACTATGGTCCTTACATGGTGTTGCAAAAGACTAGTACTATGGCATACAAATTGTAGCTTCCTTCATATTCACAAGTGCACCCAGTTTTCCATGTTTCACGCTTAGAAGGTTATAGGTGACAAGCTCCCAATTTAAACAATATTTCCAAAACTTGACAAGGAAGGAAAAATCATATTGGAACCTGAAGAATACATGGAAACAAGAACTAGATAGCTACAAAATTGATCAATTTCAGAGTATCTCATCAGGTGGAAGAACTTAACTATTGAATATTCCACATGGAAGGATGAGAATTTTATACAGAAGCATCCAAAAGTACTCAAGCATTGAGGACAAAAATTGTTTGAAGGAGAGGGGCATGTTCAGTCCCTATAATACTAGTGTAGCACCTTATTTTAATTGTTACTGTAGCACTCGATATTTTTATTGTTGCACCCATGTAGTCCCTATTATGCCCCATAGAAGCCCATTGTTGTTATTCTTGTTCCCTTACATTATTATTGTTATGTAGGCTTGATTATATTTTGAACCCTTAGACTCCTATATATATAAAGTAGGTTTTTTCATTTGAATAATCTAATAATTATTCATTTAGGTATTGTAAATGAGTTTTCCCCTCGAAATAGATAATTTAAAAGTTATTGATCTATATTTTTTTTAATATTTTGTGAGGTGGTTGCATAATATCGGTATTGGTAACTAAATAAAAAGAATCTAAAGACTCGAATTCTCATGTGGGACGAAGGTACTTTAGTGGCCAAAATATTGGGAATCCTTTCCCTATAGGTGGAGGTGCAGGAAGCACTAAAACCTCATCCATTACCTTGGTTGATTCTTCGACTGCTGGAAAGCTTCTCCAGTTATTTTAGGACATTTCCTCGGTACCCATTACTATACATATTCTCAAGGCCTAGTTACTTTGAGATTGGTAAGAATGGTTAGGTATACATGAGATATTTTATGATACACAACAACTAACAAAAACAATTTTTTATTTATTGATCATATAGCTTAATTTTATAAAACTAAAGTAATCATTTGTATTTTAGCTTTGTTTTATGTATTTGATTTTATTGCATTTCTATTATCCCCTTCCCACAAACATTTAAAGTAACACACATGCTACTCAACACCATATGGGACCTCGTGGATCCCCAAAAATCTAGATATTTTTTAAAACTCCCCCCATTACCGAGAGGTGTGTCGATCCTCTCGCTATTTAGGAGTAGAGGACGTCACGCAACCACCATTATATGATCTTCCTTTATCATTGCAACTTTGCTTGAGACCCCTCCCTGTTAAATCACACCTTTCATGACCCCGTAAGGGTCCCCACATGCTACCCCTTTGGGGAGCCCACATACCACTTCTCTGAAAACTCCACGAGACAACCATCAGGGTAGTTCTTTGCACACTTCCCCATAGGGGATCCCTTTACATATATATTTCAAAATTGTTTTGCAATGGAAAACAAATTTCAGGGCCCATTTTTATCTTCTTTAAATCTACCCAATTTAAGCCAGTTAACGAATGACCCTATAGCACATTGCCCCAATTGGCCACCCATTCATACCAAATTACCTTAAGATGTTCCAAAATTCGAAGGTAAAAAAAGGAAAAGATCCTGGAAACCATGTCATGACCTTTCACCTATGTTGTTCCTTTAATATAAGCAAAAAATATACTACTCATCTATGTTTGTTTCAACACACCCTTATTGGTGCCATGATGAAATGGAACATAGGTAAACACTCTGGGAGGCACAAAATATTTGGTTCCATAGCCAAGTATTTCCTCACATTTTTTAAGTTCTTAGTCGGATAGGACTCAAGCCTAGAACTCCTTACACATTTTAAACATCCACCTGCTATACACATATTATACCATGTCCACAAATGGGGAAAAAAAACGATATTTTGTAAAGATAATCTGGAAGCAATAATCCTCCTTGATATGTATCTAAGATCTATTGCATTATAAATCTCTAAATGTGTGGTAAATGCAAACCCACAAAATGAGGAAGAGGCCATTAGTAAAGCTAAACAACTAGAGCTTATATACACACAGTATGCATATCTTTATCATGTTCTTCCAAATTCCCCCCACCTACATTCTTTTAAATTATATACATCAGGCACATCCAAAATTTTGGATGGATTGATTGGATCCATAGCCCAAAACCAACCCAACAACACCTACTAGTATCCTAGATGCTTTTTCAGTGTCTAAGCATTTGATGTTATGAAAAATGCACCACCACTACAACATACAGGATACTATTATGGTCAACCCATGCCAATGTAGAATAAATTTAGTAGGGTTAACCAATATCAGCCCCTACATGGAGGCCCACACCCTCCCCCTCAGGGAAACCAATACCCCTCTAGGAATGTGGAAGAAATTTCCAATTCCCAAAACCCATTTTTCAGTCAAGGACAAGGAAATAAGCATTTGACTTTTCCTGCACAACAACAAAATAACCTACCAACAAAAAGAAATAGGAGGGTTAATCTAGTGCAACCCTCCCTCACTCAACAACAAACATCTTATTTCCTAGTGAATAAAGTTAACCCTCCTGACGATGCTAAGAAAATATCTAAGAGCAAACCAAAGGGAGACACTTTCCAAGGGGGCAGCAATCAACAACAACCCCCCCCCCAAGCAGTGGTTAGGGGAACCCCAACCGGAATCAAAACCAGGGTTAAAACAATAGAAACTCACATAGGCAACAAAAGAACACATTTTTAAGTACAAATAATTCTTGCACCATCTGCGAGGAATATGGTCATTATACCCATCATTATACTCAACTTATTGAGTTGAAAAGGATACATGATAATAGCGGGTAGGCAGGGGGGGGGAACCACATTTTGTAATAATGAAAGATCCCTTTCCCCTTCAGGGAGTGGTTAATAATCAACAAAAACCATCCCATTCAAACCCCCTGGGAGGGAACACCCAAAATAAATATAATCGTGAAATTTACATGGCAGGGGAAGACATTATCCTACATGGAAGTAGAAGACATTAACTGCCCATAAGGGTGTCCTAAATTTTTTAGGATATTCTCCTAAGTTGATTACAAGTTACGATGAATTTGATCCTAGAAAATTGAAACCATCTACCCCCCTTGGTACTTACCCTGGAGAATGCCCTTTATTATTGGAAGATGTTCCGACAACTAGAAGGGCTTTGGTGTGCATGATGATATCATCAAACACCCAATAGAGTAAGGAAAAAATTCCTGACACCATGATTTTTGCCACTACTGACTCCACATTCCTCCCATATGCCATCAACAAAACACCATTTTTATACTCGCCACCTAGTTTTGTCTCGCACCATGTCATGGAAATAGTTACATTACCAAATATGGATCTTGTGATATCGGTCTAGTATCTGGCCCCTCCAACCATGCTGGAAATTCAGGTATCACCTTGAAAAGCGTCATTCCTATAGCTTCTCAGGAGGCCACCACAATTCATGAATCACCTGCATCGACACTAGTTGGTGCCAGCAAGAGGGATAAGAAAAGGGGAAAAAAGGTGGACACCCCAAATTCCTCTGTAGCACTTCCACTCTCTGCTTTGTGTGAAGTATTTGGGAGCCCTACTAATATATGCAATGATTTATATGAGTTGAAAACTCTTCTGCATGCCCCACAAGTGCCAGTGAACCCTCCTCCACATCCTGGAGAAAAGGTCACACTAGCACGCAACAAGGCATTGTGCACTAATGATGCATGCCCCATATGTGAAAAATGCAGGCATTACAATCATCATTGCCTCGAAATCCCTCATTATCGAATGCACTAAGTGCACTCATTCAACCCAATGTTGATGCTCCATCAGCAATGACCTCATTTCCAGGTAATAATGGATCCAAAACAATCGTTTATGTACAAGAGGGACTAGCTTCATGCTCATACCCCTCTCACCCAACCTCCCAAAACATAAGAAGGTAACCATAGTCAACATCTCTTACCCTATTATGCACTTTATGTGATGAACTAGACCATATGATTACCGATTTTCCAAAATTATGCGCATTCATTAACCAATGGTATACAGTTAACTTTGTTTCGAAAAGCACCATATCTAGGTACAAACATCATACTTCCATATTTTTTCAGGAAACCACCACGTGCGACATTTCCCTCATATTCCCCGATTTTGATTTATGTTAGACTTCATGCTCTGATTTATCACTCAAAACTCTGATTTATTGGGATCAGACAAAAAACCATCAGATCACACCATCCCACAAGGGGATGAAGCATCTAGGTTCATCTTATGTGTGTTTGAGGAAAAAAAATCGCTAACACCTCAACCAATCTCCTCTCACCATCGCTGATCTAGATCTGGAAAAAAGGCCAAATGACCTCAAGCTACCTGGTCAAAATCACCCCTCGCATGTGCCCTATTCGATATACACAACCACACGGTTAATTAATGGTGGGAATTGGGTAATTTTAAAGACATATTTCACTTAATGGTATAGATTCGTCAAATCCATCTCTCAAACCAAAAGAAACTCACAAGCTATTATTATCACACCTGCTCCCAAGTACATCATACGAGGATCTTTCAATACCTACCACATTATAGAGCATCAAGAGTATCGTTTAGGAAAACCAATGCTAGGAAGTCATGTCATGCTAATACTAAGATCTGAAAATGTCAAGCACCCCAGGATGCCCCATCTCATGACATTAACCAAGCGTCGTCATCTCATACTATGAGCAGTGTTGACACACACAATATCTATTATTTCAGTACCAGCCCTAGGTGCAACATTTGCATCATTCATTCTCATAGTGAAAAATCATGTCATATGTTACAAACAATTTGACAGCTTAGGATTCAGCGTCAACCTCATATTGAGGAAGAAAAATTTTCTCCCTGTACACAAACAAGTTCGCAATAACTTCCTCCCACTCATTCTCAACTCGCTATTACGAAAATTATTCCACCACCTAATGCTAACGACACACATTAGGGGAATTTTGAGGTCTAAAATGGGCTTCCTAAGGAAATTATAAAATAATTGTGGAAATAATAAAATAAAATTTCATTACATCATCAAATTTTAGAGGGGAAAAAGAAAAAAACTACTTTTTCAACTCATGTTTTCAACTTATCTCCAAAATTTTTTACTCAAATTTCGAGAGGGAGTACTCATTGGATGAAAAATTTAATTCCTCATACAAGGAGTACCCATGTTGCATACTTTTTATGGGTCCTGTTGCACGAAAAATGATAAATACATGAAAAACACTATTGTAATCATGTTTTTTAGGTATTTCTCATCTTTTATGTAGAAGGGTCCATCGAAAGTATGCAACACGGGTACTCCTTGGATAAGGAATTAAATTTTGCATCCAACAAGTACTCCTGCTTGAAATTTGAGTAAAAACTTTGGGATGTTGGGAAAAATACTGAGAGGGGTGGGGGGGGGGGTGAATCAGTATTTAGTGCTAACTGATAAAAAATTTACTTTTCCTTTCTCTAAAACCCATACGCTACTTTACTGAAGCCAACTCATGTATACACGTGGATATCCTTAATAAAACTCGCGTATTAACAGAGATATCATTATGTTGATAATTCTTTGCTTAGTTCATTGCACCATTCATTCATTAGATGTTTAGTAAAATGTAAACATGTGCAGTAAGAATAGAATAAATCATCACACATAAGCAACACACATGAACACCAGGATTTAAGGTGGAAACCCAATTGGGGAGAAAACCACCGCTGCCGTCGTCTCAGTCTTCAATATTTTATTATAAAGAAAACATCGTACAACCATGTACTGGCGCAGACTCATACCAACACGCAGGCACCCACCTGCAGAAGGCTACAACCTTCTCTCGTTTACCAGCCTCTCCTAGAAGGGAGCTACAACCCCCTGCTCTCGTTTACCAGCCTCTCCTAGAAGGGAGCTACAACCCCTTTCTCTCTTTTTCCTCCCTCTCCTAGAATGGAGCTACTACCCCCTACTCTCATTTACCAACTATCACTGCAAGGGAGCTACAACCCCCTCACTGAAGGCTTCGACCTTCACCACCATTGCGGACCACGTTTCATCAATTTTTATACTGGATCCAACAGCTTTCATACAACAAAACTTGTAGGCCTCTTTTCATCATATTTTTAGACTGGACCCACTCCACACATTGAAGCTCAACATTCATCAAAATAAAACTTATAACCCCATCAATTCATTCATTGAATCATCAACCAATCAATCAAAAACTTGATCTTCAATTAACATAATCAGCAACATATTCATCATTGAAATAACCCAGTTCTGTATGAATACATCATTGACAGATAACAGTAGAACAGCAAAACAGCTCAGGCATTTCATTCCACTTACTTCAGCAAACCCTAGATTCCATAAGTGCTTTTACTTCACTGAACCTGCTTATGTACGCGCTTTGATGCAGACCTACCCGCGTATACTTCTGTGCATTCTTCATAAATCCCTATCTACCCATATGCACTTTTCCTTAAGCAGACCCACGTATACACACGCTTTTACTGAAGCGAACCTTCTTATACATCTGTAACTTTTCAGGACTGTGCAGCTCTTCAAATAAGATAAACAACTCAGATTTCATCCTTTACTTCAGAAAGTATTTCGCCTCATCTCAGATCTAAAAATTTCATAAACCGATCTAGAAAATACATATACATTTCAGATCTAGAGATCCCTCTTCATCATTTTCGTCATAGGTGCATCATAAATACAGATCTATCAATCAAGAACATAGTTCATCCATGCAGATATTCCTTAGAGAGATTTATTCATTCACAACCCTTACTCATGCACACCCTTGCACCATGATCTTCTTCTCCTTATATAAATTTAGCCTTTGTCAATACCATGAGTCAAAACCACTCAACTACTAATGGTATTCCTGGACGAGATCAAATAGATATTCCAGTGCTCAATACAATTGGTCAATACCATGGTAATACCCCTTGGTATTCTAAATTTGGAGCGCAAAAGGGCATACATGACTTGGCATGTACTTTTCCGCGTGCATACGCTACTTAACCTTAAAAAACCCGCGTATGCTTTGTAGCATAACTTATTTATCATTATTCTGGCACTTTCTGAATTCCTTTCTTCTGCTACTTCTGAACTGATCTGTAGATACATCAGATTTACATTATTAACAATTCATCAAGTCAGTTTCTATCACAAACAACTTCATTAGGCAGGTTCCATCAAATTCAACACATTGTATCACATTGCCAACAATCTCCTCTTTAACTCATCAAGTAGGTTGTCATCAACTTTATCAAGTAGGTTGCCATCAAGGACAACACTCTGCATCATATTGCCAACAATCTTATTTCATCAAGTAGGTTACCATCAACTTCATCAAGCAGGTTACCATCAAATTCATCAAGTAGGTTGCCATCAAGGACAACATATGCCAACAATCTCCCCCTTTGGACTTTATGGCAACCATGATGGCGTTTGATCATCACAAGAGATAGATACATTGAATATAACCATTATGCAAACACCATGATTCTCTCCCCTTATTCAAACACCATGTTACTCTCCCCCTTTGACATCAAGGGCAAAGGGCGGATGAAAACCAAAACAAGGTTTTTCTTCTCATGTAGAAAGAAGAGCTCTGTAGATCTGATGTGCATTGAAGTTACCATGCTCCCCCTAAGTTCATGCTGAATCTTCAAACATATTTTTCAATGAAGTACATGACTCTATGACCTTTCCTATCACCAAGGACTCATACTTACATCAATGATCCAACCAAGTGAATTTACATATGTGACTCAAGTACCCAACCAAGTGGGTTTACACATTTTGACTCAACTACCCAACCAAGTGGGTTTACAAATTTGACTCAAGTACCCAACCAAGTGAGTTTACACATTTGAACAAGTCCTTACATGACTGAATGTTACAATTTTACATCATAGGTCTCAACATGACCTTTTCATCAAATTAAAAATATGACTTTTTATAATCAAGATCAAGGAATCTCAATCATGAGATCAAATCAGAGCAAATCAAGAGAATGCCAAAAATGCATCCTTTCCACATGACCAATGCTCCCCCTTAGCTTGTGCATCCTGAACACTTTCAACAGCAAATCATCAAGGCATCTTCATCAACAATATCAGCGAATGAAATAGAATTATGAAAACTGGAACACCACCAGAGATACCAAACAGTACAACAGCTGTGCTGAAAGAATGCTGACCCAGAAGAATTTTTTCAGAAAATACCCATACGCGGTTTTCTGTGTATGAACTCATGTATATACGCGACTGTCTTTCAGGAAATCCACGTATCCAACTTAATGTTTTGAACTTTAATCAGATCTGATCTTTTGAGAGGTAGAAAACATCTCCTAGCTTCTGTATGAGAAATT
Organism: Pinus albicaulis; assembly: GCA_034641835.2. Lineage (NCBI taxonomy): Eukaryota > Viridiplantae > Streptophyta > Pinopsida > Pinales > Pinaceae > Pinus > Pinus albicaulis. The sequence continues at coordinate 955,729,249 of CM076580.1, read as the reverse complement.
CGAATGCTTCCCTCGAATATATGAGAAAATATAGATAGGACAATGTAGTTGTGTTTTCAAGTGTCATCCAACAGTTGTAGCACAAGCACATCAGTAACCAAGCCTTTATACTATTTGCAGTATCAACATATCCTTCCCAAGAGGAATTATCATATCAGAAAAAACTTCTTCAATAGACAATATGTGTCAAACAATCATCCATGTGATCTAATCTCAACCATAGCAACAAACTCTGCATGATCTAATCTTATCTTTGCATCATAAAACTTTCATCTCATCCATGTGTGAAAACGAAAGATATTCTTCAGAAAAAAGAAAACAGGGCTCATCCATAATCTTATCATAAGAAACCATGCATCACGTCATCATCATTTGAGTATGAGAACTAAGGAATAAGCAGATACAATGCCAACAATGCAATCATTAGTAGTTAGACTGATGCTCCCCCTGAACCTGTACTCCTGTTCTTGAGCCATCTCATTGTTTTCCTTAACAAAAAAGAATACACGACTGTCTTCAGCGTAACTCGCGTGTATACGTGGTTTTTTTTCACAAAACCCACGTATGGAAAGTGAAATACTGAAAATTTCACACTCCTTCTTCTTCCCATGAATTTGTACCACCTGTACCTGTCTTCTTCACATCAGATGCACTGTCAAAAATAAACATAACTAGAATTACCAAACCAACCATGAGAATCACCATACATTGCTCCCCCTGTGATGATACTTCTATAATGTATCTCACATCATTCCTGCAGTCATTATGAGAAGTAAGCTTGAGAAGCGGATGACTGCAGTAGGATTATTATCTCCTACGTTTTTGACTGATCCTCCTTCCTTTTCCAACTTTGCTTGAAACTTCTTATTGTGTGCTGGAAATTATCCAATATCTCAGATCCATTCATCCTACATTATTTTTCTACATGTCCATACTTGTTACAGGCATAACATCTTGCATGACCAGAAAATTAAGCATAAGGATCATAATGTGTTCTTCTATTCTTTCTTCTATTTGATAATTAAGTTTTAAAATCTCTTCCTTCAACCCATTTTCTTGTTCTTCAAAAGTTTGTAGAATTTCTTCATTCTTCTTATTTGATTTTTCCAGATCTTCATTTAGATCGATGATTTCTACTTCAAGTCTTTTATTTCGATTGGTTGCATAATTGTACAACCTTTGATGCTTCATCATCTTTCCATTAGGTATTTCTGCTCACATTCCTTTCCATTTAAGATCATCTCATTGTAGATAACTTCTCTCTCTTTAAATGATCTTTGTTGATATTCAACTTTAATCTTGAGAGCTTCTTCTAGATCCATAACATTACTTTCACTATTTTCACCATTTCTTGCACAAGAAAGAATCACAAGAACAAAATTCAATACCTGTTTTATATTCTTCATTTTCTGTTGCACATGTTTTTTGAGATGTCTCCTTTTGAGTAGCCTTCTTCTTTTGCTTCCTTCCCATTGTGACGGATCTCCTTCAAGCGATCAAGCTTCCGCAGAAGGACCCCGCTCTGATACCAATTGTTGGGAAAAATACTGAGAGGGGGGGGTGAATCAGTATTTAGAGCATACTCAAAACTTTTTACTTTTTATTTCTCTAAAACCCATATGCTACTTTACTGAAGCCAACTCGCGTATACATGCAGATATCCTTAATAAAACTCGCGTATTAACAGAGATCTCATTATGCTGATAATTATTTGCTTATATCATTACATCATTCATTCATTAGATGTTTGGTAAACAGTAAACATGTGCAGTAAGAACATAATAAATCATCACACATAAGCAACACACATGAACACCAGGATTTAAGGTGGAAACCCAATTCGGGAGAAAACCACCGCTGCCGTCGTCTCAGTCTTCAATATTTTATTATAAAGAAAACATCGTACAACCATGTACTGTCACAGACTCATACTAGCACGCAGGCACCCACCTTAAGAAGGCTACAACCTTCTCTCGTTTACCAGCCTCTCCTGGAAGGGAGCTACAACCCGCTGCTCTCATTTACCAGCCTCTCCTTGAAGGGAGCCACTACCCCCTGCTCTCGTTTACCAGCCTCTCCTAGAAGGGAGCCACTACCCCCCGACATCGCTGCCGACCTCTCCTGGAAGGAGCTACAAACCCCTGCTCTTGTTTACCAGCCTCTCCTGGAAGGGAGCTACAACCCCCTCATTGAAGGCTTTGACCTTCAGCACCATTGCGGACCACGTTTCATCAATTTTCATAGTGGATCCAACAGCTTCCATACAACACAACTTGTAGGCCAATTTTCATCATATTTTCAAACTAAACCCACTCCACACATTTAAGCTCAACATTCATCAAACTGAAACTTATAACCCCATCAATTCATTCATTGTATCATCAACCAATCAACCAATGATTTGATCTTCAATTAACATAATCAACAACATATTCATCATTCAAATAACCCAGTTATGTATGAATACATCATTGACAGATAACAGTAGAACAGCAAAACAGATCAGGCATTTCATTCCACTTACTTCAGCAAACCCTAGATTCCATACGCGCTTTTACTTCACTGAACCTGCATATCTATGCGCTTTCATGCAGACCTACCCGCGTATACTTCTGTGCATTCTTCAAAAAGCCCTATCTACCCATACGTGCTTTTCCTTAATCAGACACGAGTATACACGTGCTTTTACTGAAGCAAACCTGCGTATACATCTGTAACTTTTCAGGACTGTGCAGCTCTTCAGATCAGATAAACAACTCAGATTTCATCCTTTACTTCAGAAAGTATTTCACCTCATCTCAGATCTAAACATTCCATAAACAGATCTAGAAAATACATATACATTTCAGATCTAGAGATCCCTCTCATCATTTTCTTCATAGGTGCATCATAAATTTAGATCTATCAATCAAGAATAGAGTTCATCCATGCAGATATTCCTTAGAGAAATTTATTCATTCACAACCCTTACTCATGCACACCCTTGCACAATGATCTTCTTCTCCTTATATGGATTTAACCTTTATAAATACCATGAGTCAAAACCACACAACTTCCGATGGTATTATTGGACGGGATCAAATAGATATTCCAGTGCTCAAAACAATGGGTCAATAACATGGTAACACCCCTTGGTATTCTAAATTTGGAGAGCAAAAGGGCATACGCGACTTGGCACATACGTTTCCGCGTGCATACACTGCTTCACCTTAACAAATCTACGTATGATTTGTATCATAACTTATTTATCATTATTCTGGCACTTTCTGTATTCCTTTCTTCTGCTACTTCTGAACTGATCTATAGATACATCATATTTACATTATTAACAACTCATCAAGTTAGTTTCCATCACGAACAAATTCATTAAGCAGGTTCCATCAAATTCAACACATTGTATCATATTTCCAACAATCTCCTCTTTAACTCATCAAGAAGGTTGTCATCAACTTTATCAAGTAGGTTTCCATCAAGGACAACACTCTGCATCATATTGCCAACAATCTTATTTCATCAAGTAGGTTACCATCAACTTCATCAAGTAGGTTGCCATCAAGGACAACACATTGCATCATATTGCCAACAATCTCCCCCTTTGGACTTGATGGCAACCATGATGGTGTTTGATCACCACAACAGTTAGATACATTGATTATAACCATTATTCAAACACCATGATACTCTCCCCTTTGACATCAAGGGAAAAGGGCGGATCAAAACCAAAACAAGGTTTTTCTTCTCTTGTATAAAGAAGAGCTTTGAAGATCTTATGTGCACTGAAGTTACCATGCTCCCCTTGAGTTCATGCTGAATCTTCAAACATATTTTTCAATGAAGTACATGACTCTATGACCTTTCCTATCACCAAGGACTCATACTTACATCAATGATCCAACCAAGTGGATTTACATATGTGATTCAAGTACCCAACCAAGTGGGTTTACACATTTTGACTCAAATACCCAACCAAGTGGGTTTACAAATTTGACTCAAGTCCTTACATGACTGAATATTACAAATTCACATCATAGGTCTCAACATTACCTTTTCATCAAATTACAAATATGACCTTTTATAATCAAGATCAAGGAATCTCAATCATGAGATCAGATCATAGCAAATCAAGATAATGCCAACAATGCATCTTTTCCATTCGAAAAATGCTCCCCCTTAGCTTATGCATCCTGAACACTTTCAATCAGTAAATCATCAAGGCATCTTCATCAAGAATATCAGAGAATGAAATAGAATTATGAAAACTTGAACACCACCAGAGATACCAAACAGTACAGCAGCTGTGCTGAAAGAATGCTGACCCAGAAGAATTTTGTCAGCAAATACCCATACGCGGTTTTCTGTGTATGAAATCGCGTATATACATGACTTTATTTCAGGAAATCTGCGTATCCAACTTAATCTTCTGAAATTTAATCAGATCTGATCTTCTGAGAGGTAGAAACATCTCCTAGCTTTTGTGTGAGAAATTTGAATGCTTCCCTGGAATATATGAGAAAAGATAGATAGGACAATGTAGTTGTCTTTACAAGTGTCATCCAATAGTTGTAGCATAAGTACAAGCCTTTAGATTCTTTGCAGCATCAACAAATTCTTCCCAAGAGGATTTATCATATCAGAACAACTTCTTCAATAAAAAATATGTGTCAAACAATCATCCATGTGATCTAATATCACCAAGATCTTCAGTATTCATAATGATGTAATATGTGTAGGAAAAAAGGTCTCAACCATAGCAACAAACTCTGCATGATCTATTCTTATCTCTGAATCACACTACTTCCATCTCATCCAGGTGTGAAAACAAGATACTCTTCAGCAAAAAAAAACAATCAGGTCTCATCCATAATCTCATCATACGAAACCATGTATCATGTCATCATCATTTGAGCAAGAACTAAGGAATAATCAAATACAATGCCAACAATGCAATCATTTGTTAGACTGATGCTCCTGTGCTCCTGATTTTTAGCTATCTTACTAATTTTCTTATCAGAAAAGCATATGCGACTGTTTCCAGCAAAACTCGCGTGTATACGCGGCTTTATTTCACTGAACCCGCGTATGGAAAGTGAAATACAGAAAATTTCACAACTTCATCTCCCCCTGAATTTGTACCATCTGTACCTGTCTTCTTCACATCAGATGAACTATCAGAAATAAACATAACCAGAATTACCAAACCAACCATGGGAATCATCATACATTGCTCCCCCTGTGATGATACATTACTAATCCCTGTATCTCACATCATCCTACAGCCATTGAGAGAAGTAGGCTTTATAAGTGGATGACTGCAGTAGGATTATTATCCCCTAAGTTTTTGACCGCTCCTCCTTCCTTTTCCAGCTTTGCTTGAAATTTCTTATTGTGTGCTGGAAATTATCCAATTTCTTAGATCCATTCATCCTGCATTATTTTTATACATGTCCATACTTGTTACAGACATAACATCTTGCATGACCAGAAAAGTAAGCATAAGGATCATAATGTGTTCTTCTATTCTTTCTTCTTTATTTGATTATTCGGTTGCAGAAATCTCTTCCTTCAACCCATTTTCTTGTTCTTCAAAAGTTTGTAGAAGTTCTTCATTCTTCTTATTTTATTTTTCCAGATCTTCATTTAGATCGATGACTTCTGCTTCAAGTCTTTTATTTTGATTGGTTGCATAATTGTACAACCTTTGATACTTGTCTATATATCCATTCAGTATTTCTATCTGTCCTTTCATTTGAGAGATCGTCTCATTGTAGATAACTTCTCTCTCTTTAAATGATCTCTGTTGATCTTCAACTTTAATCTTGAGAGCTTCTTCTAGATCCATAACATTACTTTCACTATTTTCACCATTGCATGCACAAGAAAGTGAATTACAAGAACCACATTTAATACCTATTTCATCTTCTTCATTTTCCACTGCACATGTTTTATGAGATATCTCCTTTTGATTAGCCTTCTTCTTTTGCTTCCTTCCCATTGTGACGGATCTCCTTCGAGCAATCAAGCTTCTGCAGAAGGACCCGCTCTGATACCAATTGTTGGGATAAATACTGAGAGGGGGGGGGGGGGGTGAATTAGTATTTAGTGCTAACTGATAAACTTTTTACTTTTCCTTTCTATAAAACCCATATGGTACTTTACTGAAGCCAACTCGCGTATACACATGGATATCCTTAATAAAACTCGCGTATTAACAGAGATCTCATTATGCTGATAATTATTTTCTTAGTTCATTGCATCATTCATTCATTAGATGTTTAGTAAACTGTAAACATGTGCAGTAAGAATAGAATAAATCATCACACATAAGCAACACACATGAACACCAAGATTTAAGGTGGAAACCCAATTCGGGAGAAAACCACCGCTGCCATCATCTCAGTCTTCAATATTTTATTATAAAGAAAACATTGTACAACCATGTATTAACGCAGAATCATACCAGCACGCAGGCACCCACCTGAAGAAGGCTACAAACTTCTCTCGTTTACCAGCCTCTCCTAGAAGGGAGCTACAACCCCCTGCTCTCATTTACCAGCCTCTCATGGAAGGGAGCTACAACCCCCTGCTCTCGTTTACCAGCCTCTCTTTGAAGGGAGTACTACCCCCTGCTCTTGTTTACCAGCTACCACTATAAGGGAGCTACATCCCCCTCACCGAAGGCTTCTACCTTTAGCACCATTGCGAACCACGTTTCATCAATTTTCATACTGGATCCAACAGCTTTCATACAACACAACTTGTAGGCCACTTTTCATCATATTTTCAGACTGGACCCACTCCACACATTTAAGCTCAACATTCATTAAACTGAAACTTATAACCCCATCAATTCATTCATTGAATCATCAACCAATCAATCAACGACTTGATCTTCAATTAACATAATCCACAACATATTCATCATTCAAATAACCTAGTTCTATATGAATACATCATTGATAGATAACAGTAGAACAACAAAACAGATCAGGCATTTCATTCCACTTACTTCAGCAAACCCTAGATTCCATACACACTTTTACTTCACTAAACTTGCGTATGTACATGCTTTCATGTATACCTACCTGCGTATACTTCTGTGCATTCTTCAGAAAGCCCTATCTGCCCATACGCATTTTTCCTTAATCAGACCCGCGTATACACGCGCTTTTACTGAAGCGAACTTGCGTATACATCTGTAAATTTTCGGGACTGTACAGCTCTTTAGATCAGATAAACAAATCAGATTTCATCCTTTACTTCAGAAAGTATTTCACCTCATCTCAGATCTAAACATTCCATAAACAGATCTAAAAAATACATATACATTTCAGATCTAGAGATCCTTCTTCATCATTTTCTTCATAGGTGCATCATAAATTCAGATCCATCAATCAAGAACAGAGTTCATCCATGCAGATATTCCTTATAGAGATTTATTCATTCACAACCCTTACTCATGCACACCCTTGCACCATGATCTTCTTCTACTTATATAGATTTAGCCTTTGTCAATACCATGAGTCAAAACCACTCAACTACTAATGGTATTCCTGGACGGGATCAAATAGATATTCCAGCGCTCAATACAATGGGTCAATACCATGGTAACACCCCTTGGTATTCTAAATTTGGAGCGCAAAAGGGCATACGCGACTTGGCACGTACTTTTCCGCATGCATACGCAACTTCACCTTAACAAACCCGCGTATGCTTTGTAGCATAGCTTATTTATCATTATTCTGACACTTTCTGAATTCCTTTCTTCTACTACTTCTAAACTGATCTGTAGATACATCAGATTTACATTATTAACAATTCATCAAGTCAGTTTCTATCACGAACAACTTCATTAGGCAGGTTCCATCAAAGTCAACACATTGTATCACATTGCCAACAATCTCCTCTTTAAATCATCAAGTAGGTTGTCCTCAAATTTATCAAGTAGGTTGCCATCAAGGACAACACTCTGCATCATATTGCCAAAAATATTATTTCATCAAGTAGGTTACCATCAACTTCATCAAGTAGGTTGCCATCAAGGACAACATATGCCAACAATCCCCCCTTTGGACTTGATGGCAACCATGATGGTGTTTGATCATCACAATAGATAGATACAATGAATATAACCATTATGCAAACACCATGATGCTCTTCCCTTATTCAAACACCATGTTACTCTCCCCCTTTGACATCAAGGGCAAAGGGCAGAGGAAAACCAAAACAAGGTTTTTATTCTCATGTAGAAAGAAGAGCTCTGTAGATCTGATGTGCATTGAAGTTACCATGCTCCCCCTGAGTTCATGTTGAATCTTCAAACATATTTTTCAATGAAGTACATGACTCTATGACCTTTCTTATCACCAAGGACTCATACTTACATCAATGATCCAACCAAGTGGATTTACATATGTGAATCAAGTACCCAACCAAGTGCGTTTACAAATTTGACTCAAGTACCCAACCAAGTGAGTTTACACATTTGAACAAGTCCTTACATGACTGAATGTTACAATTTTACATCATAGGTCTCAACATGACCTTTTCATCAAATTACAAATATGACCTTTTATAATCAAGATCAAGGAATCTCAATCATGAGATCAGATCACAACAAATCAAGAGAATGTCAACAATGCATCCTTTCCACATGACCAATGCTCCCCCTTAGCTTGTGCATACTGAACACTTTCAACAGCAAATCATCAAGGCATCTTCATCAACAATATCAGAGAATGAAACAGAATTATGAAAACTGGAACACCACCAGAGATACCAAATAGTACAGCAGTTGTGCTGAAAGAATGCCAACCCAGAAGAATTTTGTCAGCAAATACCCATACGTGGTTTTCTGTGTATCAAATCGTGTATATACGCGACTGTATTTCAGGAAATCCACGTATCCAATTTAATCTTCTAAAATTTAATCAGATCTTATATTATGAGAGGTAGAAACATATCCTAGCTTCTGTTTGAGAAATTTGAATGCTTCCTTGGAATATATGAGAAAAGATAGATAGGACAATGTAGTTGTGTTTTCAAGTGTCATCCAATAGTGTAGCATAAGCACATCAGTAACCAAGCCTTCAGACTCTATGAAGAATCAACATATTCTTCCCAAGAGGGATTATCATATCAGAACAACTTCTTCAATAAACAATATGTGTCGAACAATCATCCATGTGATCTAATATCACCAAGATCTTCAGGATTCATCGTGATGTAATATGTGTAGGAAAAAGGTCTCAACCATAGAAAAAAACTCTACATGATCTATTCTTATCTCTGAATCATAAGACTTCCAACTTATTCATGTCTGAAAACAAAAGATACTTTTCAAAAAAAAGCAAACAAGGCTAAGGAATAATCAAATACAATGCCAACAATGAAATCATTTGTTAGACTGATGCTCCCCCTGAACCTGTGCTCCTGATCTTTAGCTATCTTACTATTTTTCTTATCAGAAAAGCATACGCGACTGTCTCCAGCAGAACTCGCATGTAGAAAATGAAATACAGAAAATTTCACAACTTCATCTCCCCTCGAATTTGTACCACTTGTATCTGTCTTCTTCACATCAGATGAACTGTCAGAAATAAACATAACCAGAATTACCAAACCAGCCATGGGAATCATCATACATTGCTCCCCTTGTGACGATACATTACTAATCCATGTATTTCACATCATCCTGCAGCCATTGAGAGAAGTAGGCTTTAGTAGCGGATGACTGCAGTAGGATTATTATCCCGTAAGTTTTTGACCGGTCCTCCTTCCTTTTCCAGCTTTGCTTGAAATTTCTTATTTTGTGCTGGAAATTATCCAATTTCTCAGATCCATTCATCCTGCATTCTTTTTCTACATGTCCATACTTGTTACAGGCATAACATCTTGCATGACCATAAAAGTAAGCATAAGGATCATAATGTGTTCTTCTATTCTTTCTTCTATTTGATCATTCAGTTTTAAAATCTCTTCCTTCAACCCATTTTCTTGTTCTTCAAAAGTTTGTAGAAGTTCTTCATTCTTCTTATTTGATTTTTCCAGATCTTCATTTAGATCGATGATTTCTGCTTCAAGTCTTTTATTTCGATTGGTTGCATAATTGTACAACCTTTGATACTTGTCTATCTGTCCATTTAGTATTTCTATCTTTCCTTTCATTTGAGAGATCATCTCATTGTAGATAACTTCTCTCTTTAAATAATCTTTGTTGATCTTCAACTTTAATCTTGAGAGCTTCTTCTAGATCCATAACATTACTTTCACTATTTTCACCATTGCATGCACAAGAAAGTGAATCACAAGAACCACATTCAATACCTGTTTTATCTTCTTCATTTCCTTTGTATTTTTACGAGGTATCTCATTTTGAGTGGCCTTCTTCTTTTGCTTCCTTCCCATTGTGACGGATCTCCTTGAGTGATACGGCCTGCCCGAAGGAACCGCTCTGATACCAATTGTTGGGAAAAATACTGAGAGGGGGGGGGGGGTGGGGGTGAATCAGTATTTAGTGCTAACTGATAAAAATTTTAATTTTCCTTTCTATAAAACCCATACGCTACTTTACTGAAGCCAACTCGCGTATACACGTGGATATCCTTAATAAAAATCGCGTATTAACAGAGCTCTCATTATGCTGATAATTCTTTGCTTAGTTCATTGCATCATTCATTCATTAGATGTTTAGTAAACTGTAAACATGTGCAATAAGAATAGAATAAATCATCACACATAAGCAACACACATGAACACCAGGATTTAAGGTGGACACCCAATTCGAGAGAAAACCACCACTGCCGTTGTCTCAGTCTTCAATATTTTATTATAAAGAAAACATTGTACAACCATGTACTAGCGCAGACTCATACGAGCACGCAGGGAACCACCTGTAGAAGGATACAACCTTCTCTCGTTTACCAGCCTCTCCTAGAAGGGAGCTACAACCCCCTACTCTCATTTACCAGCCTCTTCTGGAAGGGAGCTACAACTCCCTGCTCTCGTTTACCAGCCTCTCCTGGAAGGGAGCTACTACCCCCTGCTCTCATTTACCAACTACCACTGCAAGGGAGCTACAACCCCCTCACTGAAGGCTTTGACCTTTAGCACCATTGCAGACCACGTTTCATCAATTTTCATACTGGATCCAACAGCTTTCATACAACACAACTTGTAGGCCACTTTCATCATATTTTCAGACTGGACCCACTCCACACATTTAAGCTCAACATTCATCAAACTGAAACTTATAACCCCATAAATTCATTCATTGAATCATCAACCAATCAATCAATGACTTGATATTCAATTAACATAATCAGCAACATATTCGTCATTCAAATAACCCAGTTCTGTATGAATACATCATTGACAGATAACAGTAGAACAACAAAACAAATCAAGCATTTCATTCCACTTACTTCAGCAAACCCTAGATTCCATAAGCCCTTTTACTTCACTGAATCTGTGTATGTATGCGCTTTCATGCAGACCTACCCGCGTATACTTTTGTGCATTCTTCAGAAAGCCCTATCTGCCCATACGCGCTTTTCCTTAAGCAGACCCGCGTATACACGCTCTTTTACTGAAGCGAACCTCCGTATACATCTGTAAATTTTTAGGACTATGCAGCTCTTCAGATCAGATAAACATCTCAGATTTCATCCTTTACTTCAGAAAGTATTTCGCCTCATCTCAGATCTAAAAATTCCATAAATAGATCTATAAAATACATATACATTTCAAATCTAGAGATCCCTCTTCATCATTTTCTTCATAGGTGCATCATAAATTTAAATCTATCAATCAAGAACAGAGTTCATCCATGCATATATTCCTTAGAGAGATTTATTCAGTCACAACCCTTACTCATGCACACCCTTGCAGCATGATCTTCTTCTCCTTATATATATTTAGCCTTTGTCAATACCATGAGTCAAAACCACTCAAATACTAATGGTATTCCTGGACGGGATCAAATTTTTGTGTAACCAGCTCCAAAAATAGAAGAAAAAAGATATCAACGCCTTAGAAATAAGCCACTTTGAGGGGGAAACCTCCAATACATTACATAAATGAACAATTATTGGATGATACAAATGAAAAAAACCTCCTTTCTATATATAGGATTCCATGGGGCCATAATGTAATCCTAGTGGGCCACAATGTAGTCCTAGCCGACCTATCAATAATAATTTAAGGGCACAATAATAACAAAATGGGGGTTACAAGGGTACAATAATAACAATAAGGGGGTTACACTAACAATAATAAGGGACTATACTAGTAATATAGGGACCTAACATGCCCCTCTCCTTCAAAAAAAAGTGTTGTCCTCAACGCTTGAGTAGCTCTGGGTGCTTTTGTATAAAATTCTCATCCTCCCATGTAGAATCTTCAGTGGGTAAGTTCTTCCACTTGATGAGATACTCTGAAATTGATCGATTCCGTAGTTGTCGAGTTCTTGTTTCCGTGACTGCTTCCGGTTCCAATATGATTTTCCTTCCTCATCAAGTTCTGGAAATATTGTTTGAACTGGAATATTTTCACCTATAACCTTCTTTAAGCATGAAACATGGAAAGCTGGATGTACTCGCGAAGAAGCAGGAAGCTCCAATTTGTATGCCATAGTACCAATCTTTTGCAACACCTTGTAAGGACCATAGTACTTTAGCGATAATTTATTATCCTTCTTAGCTTGCTTGAGGGACATTTGTTTGTATGGTTGTAGCCGTAAAAATACCCAATCTCCTACATCAAAACTTCTCTCGCTGCGATATTGATCTGCTTGTTGTTTCATTCGATTTTGTGCCAAATTCGGGTTATCCTTTAAGAGTTGGAGAACTTCTTGCTGATGCTCGATGTGATCTTCCACTGCTTGAACCTTCGAATTATCTCTTAAATATGATGTGATGGATGGTGGATGATATCCATAAAGTGCCATAAATGGGGTCATTTTTGCTGCAATATGGAAGGAAGTGTTATACCACCATTCGGTGAGAGGTAACCACTTGACCCATTATGTTTGTTTATCAGATACAAAACAACGAAGATATCCTTCCAAACATTTATTTACTATCTTAGTTTGACCATAAGATTGAGGATTATAAGATGAGCTATGAGCTAATTGAGTACCCAAACGAGAAAATAACTCTGTCCAAAAATTTCCAGTAAAAATGGGATCTCTGTCGCTCACAATAACCCTTGGGCTTCCATGTAGCTTTTGAATTATGTCCACAAATGTAGTAGCAACTATACTTGCTTTAAATGGATGAGAAATGCACAAAAGTGTGCATACTTGGTAAGTCTATCAACTACCACCATGATGACATTCTTGCCTTCGGACTTCGGTAAACCTGTGATAAAATCCATTGAAATCTCCTCCCAACGTTGACTTGGAATGGATAAAGGTTGTAGAAGTCCCTGGGTCTTAATTGTCTCCACTTTATTCTGCTGGCAAACCAAAAATTCTGCCACAAACTTTTGAATATCAGATTTAAGGCCATCCCAAAAAAATTCTTTCTTCACCCTGTGGTAAGTTTTTAAAAATCCTGAGTGTCCTCCTAAAGGAGAAGTGTGCAATTCTAGAAGAATCTTTTGTTTTAGTTGGGAATTATTACAAAGATATAAGCGATGTTTGTACCATAAGGAATCATTTTTCCAACTAAATGTATCAGATGTACTAGGATCTTGCTGCAACTTTTGAATGAGTGTCCATACATCTTTGTCCTTCTTCCATTCATCTCTTGCTTCGGTTATCCAATCTAGTTGGACAATAGAAATGGCACAAAGCAATGCTTCCACCTCTTCATTCTTCTTGAGAGTGCATCTGCAACAACATTAAGCTTTCCTTTTTTGTAGATTATTTCAAAGTCATAACCCAACATCTTTGTGACCCATTTTTGCTGCTCTTCTAAAGATAGTATTTGTTCCAAAAAGTGTTTAAGACTATCATGATCAGTTTTTACCTTGAAGTGTCTTCCCATTAGGTAAGTTCGCCATTTCTTTAGTGCATGTAGTATTGCTAACATTTCTTTCTCATAAATAGGTTTCTGTAAATACTTTCCTTTGATTGGAAGACTTTCAAAAGCAATGGGTCTTCCTTCCTGCATTAAAACTGCACCAATTCCATTTCCTGAGGCATCACATTCCACAATAAAGGTTTTTGTGAAGTCTGGCGTAACTAAGACCGGTGCTAGGCACATTGCCTCTTTAAGATATTCAAAGGCCTTAGTTGCTTCAAGAGTCCATGAAAATGCATCTTTCTTAAATAATGTTGTTAGAGGTGCTACTATTCTCCCATAATTCTTAACAAACTTGCGATAATAGCCTGTTAACTCGAGAAATACTCGCAACTGCTTTATTGTCTTGGGGACTTTCCATTCCTTAATGGCTTTAATTTTGTTAGGGGCTTTAATTGTTTGAAAATGGAATTCATCAACCCTTGAAATGTATAAGGTGCATTGGTAAGGCCAAAAGGCATGACCAAAAATTCATAATGACCCTCATGAGTTCGAAATGCTGTTTTTGGAATATCTTCAGTCTTCATTCTAATTTGATGATATCCTGAACGAAGATCCAACTTGGTAAAATAAATTGCTCCATGAAATTCATCCAATAATTCATCAATCACAGGAATGGGAAATTTATCTTTAATGGTGAGCTTATTGAGCTCCCTATAATCCGGACACATTCGCTATGATCCATCCTTCTTGTGTACCAATACTACAGGAGCAGAGAAAGAACTTTGACTAGGTTGAATTATACCTGCCTCTAACATTTCTGCAATCATACGTTCAATTTCGATCTTTTGGAAGTAAGGATATCTATAAGGCCTGATGTTTGGAGGAACACTTCCTGGAATCAAATGAATAGCATGATCATGATCACGAATAGGTGGGAGTCCTTTGGGAGTTTCAAACACCTTTGAATGATTGTCCAAGACTTGTTGGAGATCTGCAGAAATAGATGATTTTGATGTCGGAACTTCTAGTGAGCATAATTGTGCAATTACGCCTCGTTGTTCTTTCTTTAGAAGCTTTGTCATGACATTAGAGCTTATTATCCTTCCTGGCTTCCCTTCAAAACCCCGTAATTCGACTTCCTTTCCTTCTGAAAAAAATTTCAAGAAAATTTCTTGAAAATTAAAAGTTACCGTCCCCAAAGATTGTAACCATTGTACTCCTAGTACAACATCAGCACCTCCCATAGGAATGGAAAGAATTGGACTAGTCAATACATATTCCCCATGGTTAGCTTGATATTATGGCATTTTCCAGAGCAATTTATAGTTCCTCCATTTGCAACCATCACTTGACATTCTGGTGCTGGGTATAGGAAATAATTTAATTCCTTGGCTACCTTACAATGAATAAAATTATGGGTGCTACCTGAATCAATCAACACTATTACCTTTCTCTTCTTGATTTTTCCTTTTATCTTGAGAGTTTGAGGAGTGGTAATTCCTGCCAGTGCATTACACGATATGGTCGGATTAATTTATTCCTCTTCTGGGGCTGGTTCCTGGTGTATATCCTCTTCTTGTTCATTTTCTTCTTCCTCTTCACAATCTATGTAAAATAATTTCTTCTCAGCACACTTATGACCTTTAGTGTATTTGCTATCACAACTGTAGCAAAGCCCCTTTGCTCTTTTTTCTTCCAATTGTTGTGGTGTCAACCTTGTAGGTTGTGGAAATCTAGGCGTAGCAACACTTCCTTCTTTATAGAATTGAGTGGTAGGCTTCCTTGTCGCCATAATTTTACATTCAACGTTTCTTGCCAACCTGAATGCCTTCTCTAATGAATCAGGTTCCAACACATGAACGTCATGTTGGATGTTATCCTTTAGAGTACCTATGAAGAGATCAATCCTGTGTTCCTCTGGAATATCAGTTACCCTTATATTCAATTTTTGGAAGTCCTCAATGTGCTGCCCCACTAAACCCTTTGTTTGAGATTTATCAATTGGCTAAAGAAGGTGTTGCTCTTTGTATCCTCATAATGTACTATCATTTCCTCCGTAAAAATTGACCAAGTGACAATTTTTTTACGGGAGCAAAGCCATCGATACCATACAAATGTATTTTGTTCTAAATGTAAAGTTGCAATGCGTACCTTTGTGTGTTTTGCACATTATGGAGATCAAAATATTGCTCCATCTGTAGTATCCATGTTACAGGATCCTTTCCATCAAACTTCCTCATATCCATTTTTGGAATATGGTGGTTCTTCCCGTCAACATTAGAGTTTATGAAATCACGATTAACATTGATTTTGTTCTCATCATGAGGTTCTTCTACTATCTTTTCACCATTAGGAAACATTTCTTGTATCAACTTTGTCAAATCTTCGATGTTTGATTTTAGATCATCCATCTTAGCTTCCATGCCAGCTTCCATGCCATCCATCTTAGCTTCCACGCCATCCATCTTGGCTTCCACGCCATCGATCTTAGCTTCCACGCCTTTATTCAAACCGTCCATCTTCACTTCCACGCCATCCATCTTAGCTTCCATGCCTTTCTTCAAACCGTCCATCTTCACTTCCACGCCTTTCTTCAAAACTTCCATTTCATTTTTTGTTGCTCTTTGCGAGAGTGAAAATTGTTGCACTTGCTCTTGTAATTTTGATAGATCATGTTGCAATTCTTCATCTTCATGAGTCATAGTAGAGCCTTCTGAAGGCTTAATGGGTGTTGAATTATTTTTAGGGGCCATTTTAGCATCCAATATTGATATCTATTCTACAAGATGCCCTTGGAATCAATTCAACTTGATTCTTCAAACAAGACTTATGCAATTCGGAAAAAAATACACACCTTTTACTTGCTTTGAGGAGCTCGATATTGAAATTGAATTATCTCTGTAATTGAAAATATTCAATATCTAAAATTCATCCCTGTAGTAGCCCTCTGAAGCTTATTTCAAATTCCATAGGTCTGATCTAATTTGGATTCCCCAAGACAAAGTTGTGTCCAATATCCCACAATGACCTAATTTTGGACTGGTTTAGTAGAGAAAACTTGTAGGACTTGCCATGTGTCACTGTTTCGTCCTTTGTCTCTGAAATTGATAGCCAAGAAACTAAATTATGTGTAATTGTGACCACTTTTTACAGCACTCAAATCCACTGCCCAGAGAGGGAGTTATTGAACGTTTCCCACGATCACCTCTTTGAGATGAAATTCAGGAGCCTAAAAACACACTACCTTCCACAGATCATATCTCTAAAAATATTGCGAACCAAGATCTTAAATTTTTTGACGAATTTCCTCAGGATTTCAGCTTCGCACCATATGAATTTCAGATACGGAACCTTTGTAGAAAAACATTTATAGCGAAAATGCCACGGTGACCTGTTTAGGAGCTTGAAAAAAGACCTAACTTCCACAGATGATATCTCCGAAAATGTTACGAACCAAGCTCTGAAATTTTTAGAAAATCTTCCTCAGGATTTCAGCTTCGCACCCTAAAAATTTCAGCTTCTGAAACTTCGCAGAAAAAACGTTATAGCGAAAATTCCACGATGACCTGTTCGGAGCAGCGAAACCCTAGAATCCAAAGCTCTGATACCAAATGTTGTGTAACCAGCTCCAAAAATAGAAGAAAAAAGATATCAACGCCTTAGAAATAAACCACTTTGAGGGGGAAACCTCCAATACATTACATAAATGAACAATTCTTGGATGATACAAATGAACAAAACCTCCTTTCTATATATAGGAGTCCATGGGGCCATAATGTAATCCTAGTGGGCCACAATGTAGTCCTAGCCGACCTAACAATAATAATTTAAGGGAACAATAATAACAAAATGGGGGTTACAAGGGTACAATAATAACAATAAGGGGGTTACACTAACAATAATAAGGGACTATACTAGTAATATAGGGACCTAACACAAATAGATATTCTAGCGCTCAATACAATGGGTCAATACCATGGTAACACCCCTTGGTATTCTAAATTTGGAGCACAAAAGGGCATACACAACTTGGCACATACTTTTCCGCGTGCATACGCTACTTCACCTTAACAAACCCGCGTATGCTTTGTAGAATAACTTATTTATCATTATTCTCGCACTTTATAAATTCCTTTCTTCTGCTACTTCTGAACTGATCTGTAGATACATCATATTTAAATTATTAACAATTCTTCAAGTCAGTTTCTATCACGAACAACTTCATTAGGTAGGTTCCATCAAAGTCAACACATTGTATCACATTACCAACAATCTCCTCTTTAACTCATCAAGTAGATTGTCATCAACTTTATCAAGTAGGTTGCCATCAAGGACAACACTCTGCATCATATTTCCAACAATATTATTTCATCAAGTAGGTTACCATCAACTTCATCAAGTAGGTTTCCATCAAGGATAACATATGCCAAAAATCTCCCCCTTTGGACTTAATGGCAACCATGATGGTGTTTGATCATCACAACAGATAGATACATTGAATATAACCATTATTCAAACACCATGATGCTCTCCCCTTATTAAAACACCATGTTACTCTCCCCCTTTGACATCAAGGGAAAAGGGTGGATGAAAACCAAAACAAGGTTTTTCTTCTCATGTAGAAAGAAGAGCTCTGTAGATCTGATGTGCATTGAAGTTACCATGCTCCCCCTGAGTTCATGTTGAATCTTCAAACATATTTTTCAATGAAGTACATGGCTCTATGACCTTTCCTATCACCAAGGACTCATACTTACATCAATGATCCAACCAAGTGGATTTACATATGTGACTCAAGTACCCAACCAAGTGTGTTTACAAATTTGACTCGAGTACCCAACCAAGTGAGTTTACACATTTGAACAAGTCCTTACATGACTGAATGTTACAATTTTACATCATAGGTCTCAACATGACCTTTACATCAAATTACAAATATGACCTTTTATAATCAAGATCAAGGAATCTCAATCATGAGATCAGATCACAACAAATCAAGAGAATGCCAACAATGCATCCTTTCCACATGACCAATGCCCCCCTTTAGCTTGTGCATCCTGAACACTTTCAACAGCAAATCATCAAGGCATCTTCATCAACAATATCAGAGAATGAACCAGAATTATGAAAACTGGAACACCACCAAAGATACCAAACAGTCCAGCAGCTGTGTTGAAAGAATGCTGACCCAGAATAATTTTGTTAGCAAATCCTCATACGCGGTTTTCTGTGTATGAACTCGCGTATAAATGCGACTGTCTTTCAGGAAATCCACGTATCCAACTTAATCTTCTGAAATTTAATCAAATATGATCTTCTAAGAGGTAGAAACATCTCCTATCTTCTGTCTGAGAAATTTGAATGCTTCCCTGGAATATATGAGAAAAGATAGATAGGACAATGTAGTTGTGTTTTCAAGTGTCATCCAATAGTTGTAGCATAAGCACATCAGTAACCAAGCCTTCAGACTCTTTGAAGCATCAACATATTCTTCCCAAGAGGAATTATCATATCAGAACAACTTCTTCAATAAACAATATGTGTCAAACAATCATCCATGTGATCTAATATCAACAAGATATTCAGGATTCATCATGATGTAATATGTGTAGGAAAAAGGTCTCAACCATAGAAACAAAATCTGCATGATCTATTCTTATCTCTGAATCATAAGACTTCCAACTTATTCATGTCTGAAAACAAAAGATACTTTTCAAAAAAAAGCAAACAGGGCTCATCCATAAACTTATCATAAGAAACCATGTATCATGTCATCATCATTTTGAGAAAGAGATAAGGAATAATCAAATACAATGCCAACAATGCAATCATTTGTTAGACTGATGTTCCCCCTGAACCTGTGCTCCTGATCTTTAGCTATCTTACTATTTTTCTTATCAGAAAAGCATACGTGACTGTCTCAAGCAGAACTCGCGTGTAGAAAGTGAAATACAGAAAATTTCACAACTTCATCTCCCCTCGAATTTGTACCACTTGTACCTGTCTTCTTCACATCAGATGAACTGTCAGAAATAAACATAACCAAAATTACCAAACCAGCCATGGGAATCATCATACATTGCTCCCCCTGTGATGATACATTACTAATCCCTGTATCTCACATCATCCTGCAGCCATTGAGAGAAGTAGGCTTTAGAAGCGGATGACTGCAGTAGGATTATTATCCCCTAAGTTTTTCACTGGTCCTCCTTCCTTTTCCAGCTTTGCTTGAAATTTCTTATTGTGTGCTGGAAATTATCCAATTTCTCAGATCCATTCATCCTGCATTCTTTTTCTACATGTCCATACTTGTTACAGGCATAACATCTTGCATGACCAGAAAAGTAAGCATAAGGATCATAATGTGTTCTTCTATTCTTTCTTCTATTTTATCATTCAGTTTTAAAATCTCTTCCTTCAACCCATTTTCTTGTTCTTCAAAAGTTTGTAGAAGTTCTTCATTCTTCTTATTTGATTTTTCCAGATCTTCATTTAGATTGATGATTTCTGCTTCAAGTATTTTATTTCGATTGGTTGCATAATTCTACAACCTTTGATACTTGTCTATCTATCCATTCAGTATTTCTATCTGTCCTTTCATTTGAGAGATCATCTCATTGTAGATAACTTCTCTCTCTTTAAATGATCTTTTTTGATCTTCAACTTTAATCTTGAGAGCTTCTTCTAGATCCATACCATTACTTTCACTATTTTAACCATTGCATGCACAAGAAAGTGAATCACAAGAACCACATTCAATACATATTTTATCTTCTTCATTTTCCATTGCACATGTTTTCTGAGATATCTCCTTTTGAGTAGCCTTCTTCTTTTGCTTCCTTGCCATTGTGACGGATCTCCTTCAAGTGATCAAGCTTCTGTAGAAGGACCCGCTCTGATACCAATTGTTGGGAAAAATACTGAGAGGGGGGGGGGGGGGGTGAATCAGTATTTAGTGCTAGCTGATAAACTTTTTACTTTTCCTTTCTCTAAAACCCATACGCTACTTTACTGAAGCCAAATTGCATATACACGTGGATATCCTTAATAAAACTTGCATATTAACAGAGATCTTATTATGCTGATAATTCTTTGCTTAGTTCATTGCATCATTCATTCATTAGATGTTTAGTAAACTGTAAACATGTGCAGTAAGAACAGAATAAATCATCACACATAAGAAACACACATGAACACTAGGATTTAAGGTGGAAACCCAATTCGGGAGAAAACCACCGCTGTCGTCGTCTCAGTCTTCAATATTTTACTATAAAGAAAACATCGTACAACCATGTACTGGCGCAGACTCATACCAGCACGCAGGCACCCACCTGCAGAAGGCTGCAACCTTCTCTCATTTACTAGCCTCTCCTGGAAGGGAGCTACAACCCCTTGCTCTCGTTTACCAGCCTCTCCTGGAAGGGAGCTACAACCCCTTGCTCTTTTTTTCCTCCCTCTCCTAGAAGGGAGCTACTACGCCCTGCTCTCGTTTACCAGCTACCACTGGAAGGGAGCTACAACCCCCTCACTGAAGGCTTCGACCTTCAGCACCATTTCGGACCACGTTTCATCAATTTTCATACTGGATCCAACAGCTTTCATACAACACAAATTTTAGGCCACTTTTCATCATATTTTTAGATTGAACCCACTCCACACATTTAAGCTCAACATTCATCAAACTGAAACTTATAACCCCATCAATTCATTCATTGAATCATCAACCAATCAATCAACGAATTGATCTTAAATTAACATAATAAGAAACATATTCATCATTCAAATAACCCAGTTCTGTATGAATACATCATTGACAGATAAAAGTAGAACAGAAAAACAGATCAGGCATTTCATTCCACTTACTTCAGCAAACCCTAGATTCCATACACCCTTTTACTTCACTGAACCTACGTATGTACACGATTTCATGTAGACCTACCTGCGGATACTTTTGCGCATTCTTTAGAAAGCCCTATCTGCCCATACGCACTTTTCCTTAAGCAGACCCGCGTATACACACGCTTTTACTGAAGCGAACCTGCGTATACATCTGTAACTTTTCAGGACTGTGTAGCTCTTCAGATCAGATAAACAAATCAGATTTCATCCTTTACTTCAGAAAGTATTTCGCCTCATCTCAGATCTAAACATTCCATAAACAGATCTAAAAAATACATATACATTTCAGATCTAGAGATCCCTCTTCATCATTTTCTTCATAGGTGCATCATAAATTTAGATCTATCAATCAATAACAGAGTTCATCCATGCAGATATTCCTTAGAGAGATTTATTCATTCACAACCCTTACTCATGCACACCCTTGCACCATGATCTTCTTCTCCCTATATAGATTTAGCCTTTGTCAATACCATGAGTCAAAACCACTCAACTACTAATGGTATTCCTGGATGGGATCAAATAGATATTCCAACGCTCAATACAATGGGTCAATACCATGGTAACACCCCTTGGTATTCTAAATTTGGAGTGCAAAAGGGCATATGCGACTTGGCACGTACTTTTCCGCATGCATACGCTACTTCACCTTAACAAACCTGCGTATGCTTTGTAGCATAACTTATTTATCATTATTCTGGCACTTTCTGAATTCCTTTCTTCTGCTAATTTTGAATTGATCTGTAGATACATCAGATTTACATTATTAACAATTCATCAAGTCATTTTCTATCACGAACAACTTCATTAGGCAGGTTCCATCAAAGTCAACACATTGTATCACATTGCCAACAATATCCTCTTTAACTCATCAAGTAGGTTGTCATCAACTTTATCAAGTAGGTTTCCATCAAGTACAACACTCTGCATCACATTGCCAACAATATTATTTCATCAAGTAGGTTACCATCAACTTCATCAAGTAGGTTGCGATCAAGGATAACATATGCCAGCAATCTCCCCCTTTGGACTTTATGGCAACCATGATGGTGTTTGATCATCAAAACAGATAGATACATTGAATATAACCATTATGCAAACACCATGATGCTCTCCCCTTATTCAAACACCATGTTACTCTCCCCCTTTGACATCAAGGGAAAAGGGCGGATGAAAACCAAAATAAGGTTTTTCTTCTCATGTAGAAAGAAGAGCTCTGTAGATCTGATGTGCATTGAAGTTACCATGCTCCCCCTGAGTTCATGCTGAATCTTCAAACACATTTTTCAATGAATTACATGACTCTATGAACTTTCCTATCACCAAGGACTCATACTTACATCAATGATCCAACCAAGTGGATTTACATATGTGACTCAAGTACCCAACCAAGTGCGTTTACAAATTTGACTCAAGTACCCAACCAAGTGAGTTTACACATTTGAACAAGTCCTTACATGACTGAATGTTACAATTTTACGTCATAGGTCTCAACATGACCTTTTCATCAAATTACAAATATGACCTTTTATAATCAAGATCAAGGAATCTCAATCATGAGATCAGATCACAACAAATCAAGAGAATGCCAGCAATGCATCCTTTCCACATGACCAATGCTCCCCCTTAGCTTGTGCATCCTGAACACTTTCAACAGCAAATCATCAAGGCATCTTCATCAACAATATTAGAGAATCAAATAGAATTATGAAAACTGGAACACCACCAGAGATACCAAACAGTACAACAGCTGTGTTGAAAGAATGCTGACCTAGAAGAATTTTGTCAACAAATACCCATACGCGGTTTTTTGTGTATGAACTCGCGTATATACGCGACTGTCTTTCAGGAAATCTGCGTATCCAAATTAATCTTCTGAAATTTAATCAGATCTGATATTATGAGAGGTAGAAACATCTCCTAGCTTCTGTCTGAGAAATTTGAATGCTTCCCTGGAATATATGAGAAAAGATAGATAGGACAATGTAGTTGTGTTTTCAAGTGTCATCCAATAGTTGTAGCATAAGCACATCAGTAACCAAGCCTTCAGACTCTTTGAAGCATCAACATATTCTTCCCAAGAGGAATTATCATATCAGAACAACTTATTCAATAAACAATATGTGTCAAACAATCATCCATGTGATCTAATATCACCAAGATCTTCAGGATTCATCATAATGTAATATGTGTAGGAAAAAGGTATCAACCATAGCAACAAACTCTGCATGATCTATTCTTATCTCTGAATCATAAGACTTCCAACTTATTCATGTGTGAAAACAAAAGATACTTTTCAAAAAAAGCAAACAGGGCTCATCCATAATCTTATCATAAGAAACCATGTATCATGTCATCATCATTTTGAGCAAGAGCTAAGGAATAATCAAATACAATGCCAACAATGCAATCATTTGTTAGACTGATGCTCCCCCTGAAATTGTGCTCCTGATCTTTAGATATCTTACTATTTTTCTTATCAGAAAAGCATACACAACTGTCTCCAGCAGAACTCAC
Source organism: Pinus albicaulis (assembly GCA_034641835.2). NCBI lineage: Eukaryota > Viridiplantae > Streptophyta > Pinopsida > Pinales > Pinaceae > Pinus > Pinus albicaulis. The sequence goes on along the minus strand of CM076580.1, from coordinate 955,704,869 downwards.
GTGTAGAAAGTGAAATACAGAAAATTTCACAATTCATCTCCCCCCGAATTTGTACCACTTGTACCTGTCTTCTTCACATCAGATGAACTGTCAGAAATAAACATAACTAGAATTACCAAACCAGCCATGGGAATCATCATACATTGCTCCCCCTGTGATGATACATTACTAATCCCTGTATCTCACATCATCCTGCAGCCATTGAGAGAAGTAGGCTTTAGAAGCGGATGACTGTAGTAGGTTTATTATCCCCTAAGTTTTTGACCGGTCCTCCTTCCTATTCCAGCTTTGCTTGAAATTTCTTATTGTGTGCTGGAAATTATCCAATTTCTCAGATCCATTCATCCTACATTCTTTTTCTACATGTCCATACTTGTTACAGGCATAACATCTTGCATGACTAGAAAAGTAAGCATAAGGATCATAATGTGTTCTTCTATTCTTTCTTCTATTTGATCATTCAGTTTTAAAATCTCTTCCTTCAACCCATTTTCTTGTTCTTCAAAAGTTTGTAGAAGTTCTTCATTCTTCTTATTTGATTTTTCCAGATCTTCATTTAAATCGATGATTTCTTCTTCAAGTATTTTATTTTGATTAGTTTCATAATTGTACAACCTTTGATACTTGTCTATCTGTCCATTCAGTATTTCTATCTGTCCTTTCATTTCAGAGATCATCTCAGTGTAGATAACTTCTCTCTTTAAATGATCTTTGTTGATCTTCAACTTTAATCTTGAGAGCTTCTTCTAGATCCATAACATTACTTTCACTATTTTCACCATTGCATGCACAAGAAAGTGAATCACAAGAACCACATTCAATACCTGTTTTATCTTCTTCATTTTCCGCTGCACATGTTTTCTGAGATATCTCCTTTTGAGTAGCCTTCTTTTTTTGCTTCCTTCCCATTGTGACGGATCTCCTTCAAGCGATCAAGCTTCTGCAGAAGGACCCGCTCTGATACCAATTGTTAGGAAAAATACTAAGGGGGGGGGGGGGGGGGGTGAATCAGTATTTAGTGCTAACTGATAAAATTTTTACTTTTCCTTTCTCTAAAACCCATACGCTACTTTACTAAAGCCAACTCGCGTATACACGTGGATATCCTTAATAAAACTCGCGTATCAACAGAGATCTCATTATGCTGATAATTATTTGCTTAGTTCATTGCATCATTCATTCATTAGATGTTTAGTAAGCGCAAACATGCGTAGAATAGAATAAATATCACAGAAACACCATAAACACTAGGTTTTAGTGCAAATGAAGATAGGAGCTCATGTGGCAGTCATCTCGATCTTCAATGATATTTTTATAAAAGCATAATACAACCATGTCTTGTATAGTCATACAGCACGTAGAGCACCCACTGCAGAAGGCCTTCTCTCATTTGACCTCTCCTTCAAGGAAGAACTACAACCCCACTGCTCGTTTACCGACCTCTCACGGAAGGGAGCTACAACTTGCTCGTTTATGACCTCCTCTGGAAGGAGCTACTACCTGCTCTCGTGCTCCCATTAACCTTTGAAGGAAGGGAACTACAACCCCCTCAGCGAAGGCTTCGGCCTTGGCTCATTGTGGACCATGTTTCATCAATTTTCTCTTGGATATCTTTCCTTTAACACAACTTGTAGGCCACTTTTCATCATATTTTCAGACTGGACCCACTCCACACATTTAAGCTCAACATTCATCAAACTGAAACTTATAACCCCATCAATTCATTCATTGAATAATCAACCAATCAATCAACGACTTGATATTCAATTAACATAATCAGCAACATATTCATCATTCAAATAACCCAGTTTTGTATGAATACATCCTTGACAGATAACAGTAGAACAACAAAACAGATCAGGAATTTCATTCCACTTACTTCAGCAAACCCTAGATTCCATACGCCATTTTACTTCACTGAACCTGCGTATGTACGCGCTTTCATGCAAACCTACCCGCGTATACTTCTATGCATTCTTCAGAAAGCCCTATCTGCCCATACGCGGTTTTCCTTAAGCAGACCCACGTATACACGTGCTTTTACTGAAGTTAACCTGCGTATACATTTGTAACTTCTTAGGACTGTGCAGCTCTTCAGATCAGATAAAAAACTCAGATTTCATCCTTTACTTCACAAAGTATTTCGCCTCATCTCAGATCTAAACATTCCATAAACAGATCTAGAAAATACATTTACATTTCAGATCTAGAGATCCCTCTTCACCATTTTCTTCATAGGTGCATCATAAATTCAGATCTATCAATCAAGAACAGAGTTCATCCATGCAGATATTCCTCAGAGAGATTTATTCATTCAAAACCATTAATCATGCACACCCTTGCACCATGATCTTCTTCTCCTTATATATATTTAGCCTTTGTCAATACCATGAGTCAAAACCACTCAACTACTAATGGTATTCCTAGACGGAATCAAATAGATATTCCAGCGCTCAATACAATGGGTCAATACCATGGTAACACCCCTTGGTATTCTAAATTTGGAGCGCAAAAGGGCATACGCGACTTGGCACGTACTTTTCCGCATGCATATGCTACTTCACCTTAACAAACCCGCGTATGCTTTGTAGCATAAATTATTTATCATTATTCTGGCACTTTCTGAATTCTTTTCTTCTGCTACTTCTGAACTGATCTGTAGATACATCAGATTTACATTATTAACAATTCATCAAGTTAGTTTCTATCACGAACAACTTCATTAGGCAGGTTCCATCAAAGTCAACACATTGTATCACATTGCCAACAATCTCCTCTTTAACTCATCAAGTAGGTTGTCATCAACTTTATCAAGTAGGTTGCCATCAAGGACAACACTCTGCATCATATTTCCAACAATATTATTTCATCAAGTAGGCTATGATCAACTTCATCAAGTAGGTTACCATCAACTTCATCAAGTAGGTTGCCATCAAGGACAACATATGCCAACATGGGAGATAAGTTGAAAATATGAGTGGAAAAATTAGTTTTATTATTTTGTTATTTTTTAATCCTTTTACCCTTTTACTTAAAAAATGGTGAATCATCCACCATGCTTAACATCATCATATTGAATCCTATTGGTTTTTATAAAGTTTATTTTTGTTGTAGAATTTTCTTCGGAGGCCCATTTTAGACCTCAAAATTCCCCTGATGCATCATCACATATGATTCATTTCGTCATCCGTAGGAGACATGATCTGTGCTCTTTGTTCATATTTTTTTGGTTTCAATACTGCTAAAGCTACCACACCGGTGGTAACACCACCGATGGTGCAGACCCATGCAAACTACACATTTTCAAATTTGCTTGGCTCTATGACATTAACCACCAAATCATATTCTTGGTTGTCCACCAACACTGCTAGGCTTGAACTTCATCCTCACAACCTTGCACAATCCAATTCCATCTTAGATAATCCTTTTCACTCAAATAAAGATATTCTAGAGTCCATGAAGGAAACATAATGTCCATGGGATGCCATACAAAATTATTTTATTTTTCTACCTAAAAAATCATTTGGGCCAAGGTGTGCACCAACCCATATTATGCGCCATAAAATCAAAATACTTCTTACCACCAAGCAAGGTCGATTTTTTCAAAAATTCCATTTGATAACCTTATGCATTTGAGGAAGGGAACATGTAAAATATGTCACCTACCATTAAGGTAAATATTTCTAACAAACTTGGAAAATTCGAAGAGATCTCCCCAAGGGAAGCATGCTCTCTAGAATTGGTAATATCATACATAATCTTGTTACAAGAATACATGGATATTTTTGCATGGGATTACTTTGAGATTCCGGGCATCAATCGCACCGTTTTGGAACACCATGTTGATACGTGGCCTGACTCCCATCCTATCCGGCAGAAACAACATCAATTACATCCCGCTAAGGCATAATAAATCAAACAAGAAATACATAAACCCCACAAAGCTAGATCTATATATCATATCGCTTACACGTCTTTGGTTTATAACCATGTACCCATCATCAAAAAATAGGCACCATCTGCATTTGTATTTATTTCTGAGATTTGAACAAAGCTTGTCCCAAGGAAAATTACCCTATACCATTTTTTGACCAACTCATTGATGACTGCACTATTCATGATTCCCTATCCTTCATGGACAGGTTCTCAGGGTATAGCTAGGTCCAGATTCACCATATAGATCAACATAAAACTTCCTTCACAACCCCTTGGGGCACATTTCCATATAAATTCATGCCTTTTCGTCTTAAAAACATGGGTGCCACCTTCCAACAGGCCATTAATTACACCTTCCATGAATTGGCTCATCTTATCCTCACTTATTTGTACAACCTTATAATACAATCCAAGAAGCATGCTAACCATCTAGAAGATATCAACTTGGTTTTTCATAGATGTCAACAATATAACCTACGCTTGAACCTTCTCAAGTGCGTCTTTTGTGTTAACGCCGAGAGAATACTAGGATTCATCATTCCATGGAAAATTATTAGAGTCTAACCTCTCAAATTCTAGGCCATCAAGGGCATTCCCCCTCCAAAAACATCAAAGTGGTTTCAAAGCCTGCAAGATAAGGCCAACTTCTTAAGACACTTTGTCCCCGATTATGCTACTTGCATGCAATTTTTCCTCCATCTCCTTCGTCACGATATTCCCTTCCAATGGGATGAACATGCTCAAAAAGAATTTGAAGCTTTTAAATATGCTTTACCTCATGCTCCTTTGATTAGCCCACCTAACCACAATAAATAATATACCCTATGCCTCTCAGCATCATATGTAGGAATCGTTGGGGTATTAGTCCAGGATGAAACTGATAACATGGAACACGTAATTTATTATGGCAGTAAGACCCTATCCGAGCTTGAATTGAAGTATGATTCGGGAGAGAAGGTTGCCTTAGCCTTATTACATTCAATACATAACCTTTGCAATTATATCATCCTTTGGACCACCACAGTAATAGAAACTATCAACCCCATGAGATATTTTCTCACTCGTCATATGATGAACTAGAAATATGATCGATGGATAGTAATAATGCAAGAATTTTATCTATATTTTGTTTCCCTAAAAGCAAGAAGGGTATTATCCTCATAGAGTTCATTACTGATCTCCAAATAGAGACCCAATCCTCTGTTAGTGATGTTGTAATATTCCAAAATTAGCATGCAGCTAATTGGAATATTGATTTTTATTGTTTACACTTAGGAGATAAATAAATGGGTAAGGAGGCCCATACATTTCAGAAATAGGAATAAAATACCTCATAATGTGAAAAGGGATCATCATAGGAGCTGGATTTCACACCCTCATGTGTGAAAAGGGACATTTTCATGTGGACAAGGTCAAGGTTGACCAAGTCAACAATGCTAGGATAAGAGGTGGAGATCATCTTTGGAGACAGTGCATAGATAGTGGGAGGAAGATTCCTTAGTGTATGAAACCCTAATGAGTGGGACCCAAGGTGAGAGGGATTCCATTTGTATAAAAGAAGGGCAAGGCAGCCATAGCATGGGAGGTTATTGATTATTGATTTTATGGTCTGTATGACTTTGTGCTTTCTCCAACTATTTAGTTGAGATTGTTGTGATGCTTTGCGCAAGGCATTCGTGTTTAGGAATTCTTTCTCCTTTCTTGAGAGGCTTCTTAAGGGAGCTTGTACTTAATTTCTCCACCTCCAAGCTTAGGGCCAAGCTACCTCCTTTAGGTGCAATGTTATTTGTACAGAATTATAACGTTGTGTTGCAGGGTGTTGCAGTGGAGGGTTCACAACACCACTTTCGAATATTGTTTTTTAGAGGAGGAAGCTTTATTTCCTTTGGGAGATTAGCGAGGAAGCCTTTGTAGAAGATTTTAGATCTTGGCACTTGGCCAACCCATTTTCTATCTCCTACAGCGCAGTCCCTCTCCTTGACTGCGTTATTTTAATTGAGCATTTGCAGTGAGGGTTTGCATTGTGTGTTGGAGTGTGAGATCTTCATTGTTAGGATTAGCCTTTCACTTGGAAGATCCGTTGGAGGAGGTTTATTCATATTATGTATCATCTTTAGCCATCTCCATCTATTTCTTGAGTTGCAACTGCTATTCATTCCTAGGACTACAACTCTGGCATTTTTTCCATTTTGCATATTTCAAGAAATCCTTCTAGGATTTCCTTGAAATTGTGTTTGGGAGTTTAGATCTTCACTCCCAAAATTGTATGAGTTGTATATTTCCATATATATGTATTGAAATATTCCAACAGAAGTTGCCTCAAATAAAACTGCGCTGTCATAGCCTTGGGCATTTTCTATTTAGCAGTGATCTTCATTTTCCATGTACATGTTCTCTTGAGGCTTGTTTTGCCTGACTTGAGTGATTATTTCCTCAAGGATTTGTATACATTTTCTGCTATGATCTTAATATGATGGCTATTTGGATCTTCTTACATTTTATGTGTTGATGTATCACTGCTCTTTCATTATTTTGTTCATGTTTTGATGCATCCCCATTTTGGGATATTACAGTGGTATCAAAGCATAATCTTGGATCAGCCTGTGGATCTCATCCATTATGCTATCAAGAAGATAAGAAGAAGAAAAGATGAATAGAAAATACAAGAATAAGACTCCATTATTTGGAGGAAAGAAGGAAGAGAGGCTCTCTAAGATTATTTCTCAAACTATGCAGAGCATTAGAGGAGATCTCAAGAAGATGAGAAGGGAGATGTGTAGAGAATCTCCAAGAGAGTTTGGATCTGAAGAAAAATATAAATTTTCATATGATGAGTGTAAGCATGCAGCCGCACACTATGATGCACAGTGCAGTAATATGCCTAGATTTACTATGAGGGAGATAGAAGAAGAATAAATTCCTAGGAGGGAAACTCTAGTGATTTTCTGCAAGAATATGATTCTCAAACTAAGAAGTTTAGAGAACATGTCACTTTCCCAGAGTTTTGCAAGATCAAGGTGGAGAGAAGCAAGAATCATGATATGGGTAGATTTATTCTATATACTTTTGATGGTTCACCTACATGTTCAACAAGAGCTTGGGTGGAGGAGCACGACACCTACTTGCAGCAACACCAAATTTCTGAAGATGAAGCCATCAAATTTGTAGTGCTTCATTTTGGAGGGAAGGCCAATGCATGGTGGATATTTGAGTCTTTTTCTTTGAAAAATACAAATAATTCTTCTTATGCAAGGTTCACTAAGACATTAGTGGAAATATTTGATGAGAAACATTCTGAAACACATGTAGTGGAGCAAAACAAACCAAAACAAACAAATACTTTGCACGTGTGGGAGGAAACTATAAACTCAATTTCACTTCAGAAAACCATTGAGGAGGCTGACATCTTGCATCATACCTTTCTAGAGGCAAGAAATATATCTCATATTATTGAACAAGAGGGCATGGAGATCCCTTTTTCAAAAGAGGATCCAGTCATTGGGAGGTTGCCCATTCATTTTGAAGAGGAAGAGAAGGTTGGGGGAAACAACACTGTCACATCTAGAGCATATCTAGCACCTCATGAAGAGGTAGAGGGAGCACATGCTCCAACAAGAGGGATTCTTGTGTCATTGCAAGGAATTCCCTAGGATCTCATATGTGAAGATCAAGGCACAACCCATGATCAGCATGTGCCTTTGTTGACATATTGTGAAACCATGCATATGGAAGGAGGAGATAGGGAGAATGAACAGAAACGTATGATGAGGAGCACACACACCTATCTATTTCAAGAGGTTGATGCACATAAGAGGAATACTGGATTGTGCAGTGAGGGCAAGGACAAGTCTGTCCATCCATATATTCAGTATACTCTTGATCTTGATGTCTCATTGCATGGAGGCATTTCACCGGGGAGACCACCAGATCAACAGATGATGAGTGATGCTTCACATCTAGAGGCACCACTCATAGATTCCAGGAGGGTGGAGACCTTGGGAGAGCTTGGTACAGCGCTGGGAGTCTTGGATAAACTCAAAGAGAGGAGAGGAATTATCTCAACATCATCATTACCCACTCTCATTTTAGGTTCTGCGTTGTGGCAGAAGCAGCATGGGAAGGATAGCAACCTTCCAACTTGAATATTTGGCATGGGAGATGTCAAAGAGGAGGACGGCCATATGACATATGTTCTTTGTGATAGATCATCAGTGTTGTCACTATGGAGGATAGATCCATATTGGAAATCCCAGCTGTTGGTGTATTATTCCAAGGATCGTTTTACTTGTATGATATTGGATGACCAGTTACATGAGGAGGGATATTCAGTCAGAGATGGGGTCATCTACTATCATGGTAGGATATTCTTATCTAGAGCTTCCAAGCCCAAGAAGAAGTTACTACAAACAGCTCAAGAAGGTTTCCTTTTCAGCCACAATTATTCTATGAGAGAATACCACACCATCATGGAGAGGTACACTTGGGAAGGCTTTGAGGAGGAGATATATCAGCATTTGAGGAGATGCATGGATCATGTGGTGATGGAGGAGATACATAACTATTTTCAAGAGTTAACACAGCCACCTCTTTTCTCTTTGAGGATGAGAGGGGATTCATCTATGAGCCACTCCATTTGCATGAGAAAAACATATGGTAAGGGTATTGTTTGGTTGCATAATGATTTTTATAATGTTTATGTGCATCTCTTAACCATATATGTGCAAGATATTGCTCCAAGGAGGAGCATTATTTCTTCTAGACTTCATGGTCTACTTAAGGCCATAAGTAGTATTGGTGATGGCCACTCCCTAGAAGGACTTGGGGAGATTATATCTTTTGCAGAGCATGCTCACTTTGCACCATACACCATACACTTTATCCAAATTTGTGAGGAGATTGGGGCAGTAAGAAAGTCGTTGAGAAGCCACACACTTTATCATTTCCTGTTTCAATTGAGAGTAAAACTGTGTTGATTGCATTTGAGGGACCATTTTCCTTCTCTCTTGCTTTATATGGCAGCTAGTATGATTCTCATTGTATTTCCCTATTTTTTTTGTTCTTTCTTCATTGGGAGCATGATTGGGAGAGAGACACATTGGTTGGATGTGTCCCTAGGGAAGCAAACTTCCCACACTTTTTGAATTACATGTTCCAAGGGGAGCATGGGAGGTGATATGGCCACCACAGAAAAACACTTGTATCTTTATGAGGTGGGCCATGAGATTGATTGGATTCCATATGGTGGTGATTTCCTATCCATCACATATGGGGTGGTTTGGACCAGCATGATTCATAACATTGGAGGGAAGATATTTGGAGATCTAGTCTTCTTCTTGCCACTTGAAGGCAACATTATTGCAGCCCAAGATCAGCAAACACTCTACACTTATCATAAGTGGAGAGAAGGAAAGTGTGGGGTAGGCTCTTTTTTCTATCATGTTCAGATATTCAGCCCACCTACATTGCAGGAGCCAAAAGTGGAGGAGGATTTTCAAGAGTTTCCATGTTCGAAGGTAACTCATTTTGCATGGATGATAGCTTTGGGATGGAGGATCTACATGGGAATGATGGTTCCCACTACATTTCAGATCCCATTCCTCAAAGGGGCCTCTAGACAGCACCTTGTCACCTCCTTGAGTACTCTAATTGTTCATGATGATAGCTATTTAGCTAGCTTGCATGCTTGGGAGGGGAAATATGGGGATTTATTGATAAGAAATCATCTCATTCCTTGGAGAATCTTATCATATATGGATGCTACAATAGGATGAGGGAAGAATTCTCAGTTCTATTCTTGCAGTTGCTTGAGGACAAGCAACATTTGGGAGGGGAGGACTGTAATATTCCAAAATTAGCATGCAGCTAATTGGAATATTGATTTTTTTTGTTTACACTTATGAGATGAATAAATGGGTAAGGAGGCCCATACATTTCATAAATAGGAATAATGTGAAAATGGATCATCATAATGTCAAAAGGGATCATCATAGGAGATGGATTTCACACCCTCATGTGTGAAAAGGGACATTTACATGTGGACAAGGTCAATTTTGACCAAGTCAACAATCCTGGGATAAGAGGTGGAGATCATCTTTGGAGACAGCGCAGAGATAGTGGGAGGAAGATTCCTTGGTGGGGGAAACTCTAATGAGTGGGACCAAAGGTGAGAGGGGTTACATTTGTATAAAATAAGGGGAAGGCACCCATATCATGGGAGGTTATTTATTATTGATTTTATGGTCTGTATGACTTTGTGCTTTCTCCAACTATTTAGTTGAGATTGTTGTGCTTCTTAGCACAAGGCATTCCTATTTAGGAATTCATTCTCCTTTCTTGAGAGGCCTCTTGAGGGATTTTCTACTTAATTTTTCCCCATCCAAGCTTGAGGCCAAGCTACCTCCTTCAACTTTAGTGTTATTTCTGCAAAATTATAACGTTGTGTTGCAGGGTGTTGCAGTGGAGGGTTCACAACACCACTTCCAGATCTTGTTTTTCAAAGGAGGAAGCTTTATCATTGAGGAAGCCTTTGGAGAAAATTTCAGATCTTGGCACGTGGCCAACCCATTTTTTATCTCCTACACCGTAGTCCCTCTCCTTCACTGCGTTATTTTCAGTGAGCATTTGCAGTGAGGGCTTGCAGTGTGTGTTGGAGGGTGAGATCTACAGTGTTAGGATCAGCCTTTCACTTGGAAGATCCATTGGAGGAGGTTTATTCAGCTTATGTATCATCTTCAACCATCTCCATCTAGTTCTTGAGTTGCAGCTATTATTCAGTCCTAGGACTGCAACTCCGGCATTTTTTCCATTTTTCATATTTCAAGAAATCCTTCTAGGATTGCCTTGAAATTGTGTTTGGGAGTTTAGATCTTCACTCCCGACATTGCATGAGCTATATATTTCCATATCTATGTATTGACATATTCCAGTAGTAGTTGTCACAAATAAAACTATGCTGTCATAACCTTGGGCATTTTCTATGTAGTAGTGATCTTCATTTTCCATGTACATGTTCTCTTGAGGCTTGTTTTGCCTGACTTGAGTGATTATTTCCTCAGGGATTTGTATAAATTTGCTGCTATGATCTTAATATGATGATTATTTGGATCTTCTTACATTTTATGTGTTGATGTATCACTGCTCTTTCATTATTGTGTTCATGTATTGTTGCATCCCCATTTTGGGATATTACGGATGCTTTGTCCAATGAACATATATTCTTAGTATCAACGGATGACCCCTGGTACGATTATATCCTCCTATTTTTATGAACTCAGAAGTACAAACCTCAGCTTACTTGTGATGATTGGAGGCACATATGCCATCAAGCCCTTGTAACCTCCTTTTGGGAGATGTCCTTTATCGATGGGGTATCGACACTATCCTTCGTAGGCGTCTCACTCACGAACAAGCCAAGTGGGTCTTAAATGATTTCCACAGTGAAGCTTGCGGCAATCACCTCTCAGAGATGGCTAATGCTCAAAAAATACTTCGTGTCAGTTACTTCTAGCCCACCCTTTTTCAGGCTGCATCCAAGCAGTCAAACGATTGAGTGATTCTAATGATATGCTCATAAGGCTTGAGCCCAATCGAATCCCCTACATCAAGTCATAATTGTTGGCCCCTTTTGGAAATGGGGCATAGATTTCATGACATACAACCCCCTATCATCCAGTATCCATAAGTACATTGCGTTTTTCATTAACTACTTCACGAAATGGGTATAATCCATGCTCACGTATAATAGCACTGTAGAAACTGTTGCACGAGTTTTCTTTAGCGATGTCATAACACGGTTCGGTATTCCCAAGGAATTGGTAACCGATCATGGGAAACATTTAGAGAATAAAATATTTCAGGATTTATCCCAACACCTTGGTTTCTCTCGCGATTTCATGTCCCCTTACTACCCTCAATTCAATAGCTAGGTAGAACATGTCAAAAAAAATTCAAAACAATGTTGCAGCGTATGTTGAACAATCACAAAACCAATTGGAACCACATGGTGTTTTCAGCCCTTTGGGTGTACTGCACGACAATCAAAGAATCAACATGGTTCACAACCTTTCAATTAGTCTATGGGGTGGAAGTTATGCTTCCCATTGAGCGTGAGATCCCCACCCTGTACTCTTCCATCAAACTTCTCTTTGACACCAAACCTTTGGACCAAAGGTTGGTGTAGTTGGAGCTTGTTGATGAAAGTCAACAAGAATCTCTCTAGCATAACGAAGCACACAAAAAAAGGGTCAAAGCTTATTTTGATCACAACATTACCCCATGGACATTTACTAAAGGTGAGTTATTTCTCCACTATGATGTTTCCAAAGAAGCTTTAGGGCATGGGAAGTTCAAGACATTATGGAAGGTTCCATACATTGTCAAACATTGCCTCCTGAATGGGGTATAAATCTTATCATAGCTCGATGGGAATTGCTTAAAATATCCTGCTAATGGAATATACTTCAAAATATTTCACCTATAAGAATGCTCAAGTAGCCTTAGAAAGAATATATATTCACAATGACTTATTTTTTCAATTATCACCTCATCAGTGATCCACTCTAAATTCTCTCTCTCATCATGTGTCGCATATGGATAATTTGTGATTCCAGAGTTAGATATTTGTTGATGGCGCCTATCGATGGTCGCAAAACCTCGCTACAACATGTTGGACCAATACTCTCTTGACTAGAAACATTGTCTCACCAATGAAATATGTATCAGGCTATCCACCAACAATGAAGCTAAATACGACGTCGTCATAGGCCTCTTGGTCGATGCCTCCCTCCTAGGTATCCAAAATTTTCATGTATTTCGTGATTCTAGATCATTGTATCACATTTGAACAAAACCATTTAGTTTCGTGATCCATACCTTTTTTAGAATTATATGAATGCACAAAGGTTAGCTATAAGTTTTGATCATATCACATTTACACATATACCAAGGGAGAAAAATCACACAGCTGATCGCATAGCTAGTCAATTCCTAGATTGGAATGCATCACATATATACCATCAAACATAAACCATAAGCATAACATCCATCACATATATGAACACATACATCACATTTACAAGCATATACACAAAACACATCACGAGAGCCACCAAAAATCATATCTCATATATACATATCAAAAAATATATATGATTACAAAAAATATATGTACATTCGTTGTCTCAAGGCTAGGTAAAATAATTCTTGAATAAATATGGGAGAGTCTTCATAATGGGTGCTTTCCCTGGTACATGCATAAAAAAATATCTATGATTGGGGCCTTGCTCCCCTCTTTTAAGGTCCAACTACCTCATCAAGTGCTAAAATGGGATGGGTCATGGCCACTACCATCACGATAGCCATTCCCACTCATGCACCATCACCGTCTCTACCACCACCTCTCCTATTCCTACGCAACCATCCTCAGTAATCCCCCTCATCATGGCATCTACTATGTCATAGGAATCCTCATAATCTCATAGTTGCACTACTAGAGCTACTCACTAGGCCTCCACTACCTTGGCGCGCTCCTGCAGTCTCTCCATATCCTTGTTAGTTGAGGAGTTAGACCCCTCCCTATAGGTACAACCAATATCAAGTCATCAGCATTTTATATGCATCTCAAGTCCCTCCTCCTCCCAAGCATCCCACCGTTGCTAAGGTACAACAAGACCGCCAGTCACTCCCATCTGTCATGGATAATTTCCTACTAGGTAGGCCAATGGTCGTCCATGAGGCCACACATATGCAAGAAAAAATACATGGTATCAACATCATACAAAATATGCATCATAAAATATACATGTCAAAAAGTAGAAATAAAAAAATTGTTATCCACATACTTGCTAGCCCCCAAGCATCACTAGGAGCCCCGTAATGTTCACTTCATGATACGAGTACTCAAGAATCATCTAAGGGTTGTACCTAAACCAACCCTCCATCTCAACATTCCATTAATGCCCCACTGCACCACCACCAGCTCGTGGCATCATGGGCACCCACCCTCTCATCCTGGGGTCTTTAGCAGGACCTGCGAGTACTTCTAGAAAAGGTCGTAGCATCACAACCTGCACATACATGATGCTAAAAGGAATTATGACATAGCAGAAGCTCTTATACCCTCCTTTCCAAACCTATGTCAACTAGGATTCCATCCTTAAATACACGAACCCGACCTTGTTGAAACATTTCCCCACATGCAACCTCTGTAATACTGTAATATGGGGCCCCGATGCTCGATGAGAGAACTATAACCATTCCATATTCACAATCATCACCAGTGCTGCTCACTCACTTATATCCAAGATAGAAGGAACCTTGATACACCCATCATTAATGGGGTTGGGCCCACAATGGCCCTCTTCCTATGCCCATATCCGGATATCCACCTGCCTAGCCGATAGGGGATGTGGAAAAACCTCTCCACGAGGTACCATAATATTCATAAAATATACATATACCACAACACTAATCGGTAGATTGATCCACCTAATGAAAAATATCTATCGATCTTCATCCCAACATCATATCAAAAACCTTAGGAACACATCTTGTGACCTAAAAATGGGGTTTTTAAGGAACTTCAGTAACCCCCACCCAGTTATTTTCCTACTATTCGCATGGTCCCCTATGATCATTATTTACAAGGGCTCCTAATCTCACTCTCACTAGAGAATGCCCATATCATCCTGCAATTAAGGATGCCAAAATGGAAAAAATTAGCCTTCTAGGCTGAAGAATAAAAAAATTTAACCACCCTGTCGATTATCCCATAACAGGCGCATTGACATGTGTCTATTTCTCGAATATACGGGTGGAAAACACATCTGCCGAGTGAAAAATATGCAGAAATTCCCATCCTAGGATCATGCTTCTACTCACTAATTAGATGTGCTTTTTGTGTGCCTTTTCTAGTTACATGCACATGGATAGTGCAGGGTAGGGAGGCTTAGTCCTGGCTTCACCATTACAGGGACGACACAACTTTCATATTTTTAGCCACACTAACCATGCGGTTTTCAACCCAAATCCCATGGCTTCACTGTATGTATCCAAGGAATACATATATAAATTATTTTTCTGAACCAAAATTGGTCACAAGGTCGAATATTTTTTACCCTAAAAAGGTCGTACAGGGTACCCCTGTATGTCCCACCTAACCTTATACTACCAATTTTACAAAACTCAGGTTTCAAGCTCTCACTTGTCTCTCCCTCCATGCTTCCCCGATAAACACGCTGACTGCAATAACAAGAAATGACTCTTGGGTCATATTTGGCCTCCCAAAATAGTAAGTGAAAATGATGTGGCATAGGGCCTACTTTACCCTCTATATTTCCCTTTTTAACATCTTCTCGAGCCCAGTATAGGAGCTCAGGACCTTCATTTTTGGAACTTTTAGAGACACAAGGATCAATACAATGTCATCTTCATCATGGTACCCTCTGTTCCATTTATTTCCCAAAATCATTTTTGGGCCCTCCGCACACTCAAAATATCACTTAAGGTGCACCTCCTCTTGTTTTTCAGCTCATCTTGTATAGATGATATTAAATTATTCACATTTTCAAAATATATGTTTTCAATTGGGGTATTGGTCATTGAAATTGTAGGTACACCCTGAAATCCCTGCCACGATCAGCACCCCTATGGCTAGAGAAGGTATCTTTCACCCCTAAGCATGATAGGCTTCTTATAAAATCTTTGCATATCCTAACATCTTTCTCTGAAATTCACCATAGGGTCCATCATCTCAATCACGTTTACCACCACCTCCCCTTGTATGTGGTCAAGCGTCAATGCCAGTCAATAGAACCTTCCCATTCATGGATCATCGCATTTCATAGGCCCCCAGATACTTTTTGGATCCATGACCATCTATTCAAGACAAGGAACCACCTCACTTGCATTCCTTTAAGATCAACCTCATTGTTCTTCACTCATTTCTTACCAACTTCATTCCTATGCCACCCCTTGTATTTTGTGACAGATCATGAAGGATGCACTACTACATTGCACGTTTATCCTATCATCCTTCCATTCACATAGCCCATTTGTGTCACTTCATCCACCTCATCAACCCCATACTGATATTAGCCAATGGGGCCCCTGCCCTTAGAAAACAACACCATACCTACATCATTATGCAGGTCACCATGTTTATGGGGCACGTGTCTCTGTGTTTGTACTTGAAAAATACCTTTACATTATTTTGGAAAGTGTACAAATATTTTTTAAGAAAAAGGTTCCGACCCATATTTTCATGTCTTATACCCAGTGATAGTTTCTAGTCATATTTGGTCAGAGCTCATACATTATCTACTTAACCCCTTCACGACAGCCAGAACATACCCTAGAATTCCTACCGAATCTAAGTCCATTCCTATCAGAAATTTTTTTTTGACTTCCACCACTTGCATTATAGCTTCAACCTTGGGCCAGTTGTCCATATCCATTGATATCGCCAACTTTCATTATCATGCCTTATTTACCCACCACGTTACAATTTGCTTTCATCTGATATATTGATTTTTAGAATCAACACTTTTGGAGAAGTTGATGCTTATTTCCTGTCAAATTCAACACAAATATTCCAGTATTGAGGTTGTACCATGGATTATTCCCCCATTTAAGGGACATCCTTGGGTGGCACAATGAGAATCACAATTTCCCATTATTTCCATGGGTCCCCCTAACATTTGATATCAACAAAAGTTTTCATGTCAAGGTGTTATCGTACTTAATAATTGTTGCAATTCTTTCATTTAGCCAAATACCCATGCATCACTAAGCACCTCATTCAATAGTTATTACATTATGATGTGAGGGAGGCACCCAAAGTCAAAGACCCATGCATATATAAGCATCTCACTCAAGAAGTGCTTCAGCTTTTTAATGCATGGGGGCACCAGATTGATCCTGTTTATCAAGAAACACCCTTGAGGGTAGAAATAGTTATCATCATCAACCATCAGTGTGTCAAATACTACAGGTTCAACTGGGCATAGCCGTTCCTATCTGATTGTAATAATCTATCACTAGTCATCATAACGAGCATGGGACATGCCCGCCTTGTTTAAGCACTTTTTATTTTTCACTCAGGTTTTCCTCAGAGCATGGTTATCCTTTTTCCTCAGTTAAGGGGTTCCTCTACTCATTTCCATGACAAGTTATTGTTTCTCAAAGAAGTGACTCAAACTCTCAATCAGAACATAAAAATGTGATGTATTTCAGCTATATGCTCATAGATCAAGGGGAAATTGTTAACACCAGAAAAACACACACTCTAAAAGACACCTAATTTCGTCCAATAGATCGTACATATAAATATTTTCCAATTGAAGACATTATGAAAGTTCAAAATAATTAATTTATCCTAAGGTTACATGTGTAAAATTTTGATCACACACCATCTATAAAGTCCAAAACTGTGATCATGCGAATTTTTCTTTAAAATTTGTGCGGTCGAGGAAAAGTGAGACTCAGCAAATTCGAGACCAATTCCCACACTTAGAGTATGATTACCTGAGATGTGCCAGTCAAGTACAACCGAATTCGAGTAGCCCTGAAGATATGTATCCCTCAATGGAACCATCTTGTCCTAATCTTGAGTCACTATAATTCATAAACAAAGAGAAGGAATATGGATTCAAAAAATTCTATATAAACAAGCCATGGGAGAACCTAAGTATGCGAAAATGTTACACTGGCCAAATTGTTATGAGAGCAACAAAAAATTTCATTGTTGAAGCAGAAGAGGTAAGAGCATTAGCATGTTGAAAATATTTCTTCTAATAAATCCATCATCCTAATGATATAAGAAGAGTCCACCATTTAGAGAGTCTTCATACTTCTTTTGAGAGAGAGGAGAAGCCTTCAAAGAGATTGAAGAAAGGGACCTCCTTGCTGAGGATTTTTTAGCACCATAGATCAAATATTTTTCTTCAAGTGTTTAGTATTCATGTATTATATTCATATTCTACCACCAATATCTAATAAAGGGATCATTTTTCCATTATTTTGTTGACTTGTTGATGTAGGAGCATCATGGTTCCGAAAATTTGTACATTTATTAGAATCTAGGGGGCTTGTGTTTTTAAAAAGAGTTGGTTTTCTAAGTATTTAATTAATGTAATTTTAAATTTTTTGAGTGATTTATGTGAGACATTTAGAATAGGATTTAATTAAATATTGAGAGGCATATTTGTAAATGTTATCAAATGTAGGAGAACATGATTGATTGATGAGTGATTGAAAGTAGTTCATGATTTATGGAGGATCCTTAGGATTTAGTTGAATGTTTATATCCTTAAGGGATAAATGAGAGATTTTAGGAATTAATTAAGGACTTGGAGGATTCTTAGAAATTAGTTGAAAAGATTGAGGATCTGAACCAAAATTGGCTACAGAACCTTTGTATATATTTGTAAAGCATCAAAGGCACAAAACAGAATAGAAATATAGGAAAAAAGAGAGATATTCTTGTAAGCCTACGAGCACAGAGAGAGAGAGGAAGAGAAAAAGGGCCATGTAAAGGCGCATTGGGCCAAAGCTGTATTGTAAACAGGTTTTTTTTATTTTTATCTGTACATTTCTTTAATTAATGAGGAAATCGAATTCATTGTGACTATGTGTCATTCCTTTTACGTGCTGAGTGATCTATAATTGAGAATTTATGGTTTCTGTGTGATAAACCATGGTGAACGAATTCAAATTGAATGTATAAGTATTTCTTAGTGATAAAGGACTTAATGGCTGGGTAGAATCTGTGTGATTACAGTTTGGAGCTAGCGGATGTGTGTATAGGTCAAATAAGAAACAAATCATGAATTCTGTATTCAAAGAAGTAATATGGAATGGTGATCTATATTCTGGATGTAAATAATGAGCAAGGCATGTTGGAAATACTAAGAGGGGGGTGAATCATTATTCCTTTCAATTAGTATTATTATTAATCTTTTAGAGCATTAGTTAATCTTCAATTATTATCAGTGTTTCTACAATGATAGCAATAAACAAAAGGAGCACAAATGCACATAGTTTTTAAGGTGGAAACCCTCTCCAGGACAAAAACCACATGAATTCTTTTCTAATAATTCTTTAATATTCAACTCCAATTGAAAATATAGCTCCAACTTCCTATAATCTAGAAAAGAATTCTTCTCCAGGTCCCACTAGATGGACGCTCCAATGCCTGATATTCTTCAGTAGTCAACTGAAAGGATGCTGCAACACCCAATGAGCTACAACTCACCCTAGCACCACCCTACCACCCTATAGAATAATAAAACAAGAATCGACTCTCGTACCGGGGAAAATGGTCCACTTTACAATGATATAGAATGATGTAGAAGAAGAAGACACACTAGACAATAACTCCAACAATGGCACAACCACATAATGATGATCCTAGACCTCCCGACACTGCCTCTTCAACTCTTGGCAGATAGACACTTATACAATTTTTACAATGATACATTTGCAATGACTTAGTACAATGATACCTTTATAATGATTGTATGCAGTGTTGCCCACTTGAAGACTTCATGTGGTGAAATTATTCCTGCTTTTTTGCACCTTGATTGCTACTCTTTTCATGCTACCCTCTGTTCCACCTTGCTTTTCTTTGTTGCCTTAGAAAGTCTGGTCCTTTGCACCCCTTGACAACACATGATCTAGATTTTTCTTGCCTTCTAGGAGCTTGATATTGAATCTGGTGTATCTATGTTATTTCAGATCCCCAATATGTGATTTTCAGCCTTGTATTAGTCCTCTGAGTCTTATTTCCAATGCCATAGGTCTGACGTAATTTGGATTCTACAAGAGAGAGTTATACCCAATCTCTCACAATTCCCTAATTATGGACTGGTTCAGTAGAGCTAACTTGTACGGAATTCCATGTGTCATTATTTCTTCATTTGGCTCTAAAATTGATACAAATATAACTACAGTCTGTTCACTATCCACCAATTTTTATAGAATTCCAATCCGATACTCAGAGAGAGAGTTATGACGATTTTACCAAGGTCACTTCTTTGAGATGAAGTTGAGGAGCCTGTAAAAACATTGATTTCCACATATCATATCTCTGAAAATATTGCGTACCTTGATTTGAAATTTTTATAGGAGCTTCCTCAGTATTTTAGCTTTATCTCATACAAATTTAAGCTTCCGAAACTTCGTAGAAAATTTTTTATAGTGAAAATTCTACGATGACCTGTTTTAGGTAGCGAAATCCTTGCATGAGTAGGATATGAGGATCACAATTTATATAAATGCTTAGGTTGAGAGGGTCCTCAACAAGTGAATGTGGGAGGGATTTTAGGAGCTTAAAAATTATTAATAATTTGCTTTTCAATGACCCATGCCACAGCCCCATGGGGTTTTAGCCCACTAACTGGGGTTAAAAACTTCAAACATGAATATCTCTCAAACCGTGAAGAATTACATGGAGTGCCATATATCAACGGAAACATCGCGACAAGTAGAAACCATCAATAATATTATTGGCCTGAAATATAGTAATTTGGTAGGTTGAAATTACCATTCAAGATCAAGGTAGCCCCTGGTGTTGCTTGGGTTTACATTAATGACAACCACTGATCAACAATCTCCCCCTTTGGCATTGATGGCAACACATGTACTCCCCCTGCGATCATGACACCTCTTCCTACAAAATTATCTCCACCTTTGACATCAATGGCAAGGGGTAACTCCCCCTGACACACAACCATCCTACATAACTGTACACACTTCCACTCCCCCTTTATATTCTGAATAAGGAAAATATAATGAGAACTTGGGAGAATCCCAAGCTTCTAGTGAAGATATTCAAATGTTTCACGAGTACTCTTATGATCATAAAAGCTCCCTACCCAATATGCATCTGTAAAGGATTGAATAATGAGATTTTTACCCTTGGGATACCACAAGCCATATTCTGGTGTTTCCTTTAGATATCGAAGAATTCTTTTGATGGCAATAATATGTGATTCTTTTGGTGTTCCTTGGAATTTTTCTACTTGTCCAACTGCTTGCATAACATCTGGCCAGGAGGATGTTACATATAGAAGACTACCAATCATGAATATGTACAACCTCTTATCCACATCCTTAGATTATTCGTCTATGCTCAATTTTCTACCAGTTACCATCGGAGTAATTATGGGTCTGCAATCTTCCATTTTGAATTTCTTGAGAATTTATTTGATGTACTTGGATTGACATATAAGTATTCCTTTCTCTTGCTGAGATATTTGAAGCCCTAAGAAGTATGTTAGCTCACCAAGTAAAGACATCTCAAACTCACTTTGCATATTTGTAGCAAAGTTCTTACTTAGTCGTTCATCATTGTTACCAAATATTGTATCATCCTCTTTAGCTAGAAGACATGCTTTAGTTGCTTCACCTAGAAAATATATGTTGTTTGGAGCTTGACTTGCTGTAGCCACAATTTCACCATACCCGCCTTTCCTGATTTCACATTTTGTGGAGTTGAATAGTATTGTGTGTCCTTGATCACACATGTCCAACATTCAGTAGATTGTGATTCATGTTTTCAACCAATAGAACATTCTTGGGTAGAGCATCTTTTCTTCCAAGAGTGACGGTACCTGATCCTATAACATTTGAATATCCATCATTTCCAAAGGACACGGTTCCATCCTTATTCTCTTTCAGAGATACAAATTTATTTCGATCTCCAGTCATATGTGTTGAGAAACCACTATCAACATACCACACATCTTTGTTGTTTTGAGCCTTGAGAGTGAGAGAACAATTATCAATCTTATTCTTCTTCCATGTTTGTTCGTTCTGTGGCTTCGAAGATTCTTTTGGAGGATTTTCAAGTGTGAAATCTCTGGCTATGTGTCCAAATTTTTGACATTTGTAGCATTCAATATTATTTATTAACTGTTCAAATCTATTGATGTTTCGTTGAGCCTTGGGAGGTTCATATTTAACAAATCTCCTGGAATTGTATTATTTCCTAGGGTACGTGCGACATTCTACAGCTTTATGACCAAATTTTCCACGTGAATAACAATGACCATAAAAAATATGTTGGTACCTGGATCGAAATCTTCGTCGAGGAATTGTTTTCCAACATTGTTCTTGTGAATCTTGTCCAATGAAGTCTACATGCATGTCAAATCTCATAGGTTCATTGTATTTTGTTGTAGAAGATTCTGCTTCTTCTTCTTTGTAACCGAGGCCAGTTCTGTCGTTGTAAGATCGTTGATTGTTGATGAGTTCTTCCAATGCCCTTGAGATGTTGGCATAGTTTTGGACAATTTTTCCCTTCACTTCCTTACGTAGTGAGACTAATTCGGCTTCTAATGCTTCCCTTTCTTGGTTTCTTTCTTCCAACTTCTTTTGAAGTGACTCTTCAATACATTTGTGTTCTTCAACTTTAATTTTGAGACCTTGAACTTGTTATTCAAGAGTATTGAACGGATCTTCTCAGCCTTGAGCTCTTTTATAAGCTTGATTACCTCCTTAGAAAATCCTTCTATGGTAAACCCTTCTTCTTTGTTGTCTAAGACCTCTTTTTTAATGTGCTTGGAAATAAACAATACTCTCTCATTGGCTTCTTCTTCACTTTCATTGTCTTCATCAGATGATGAGCTATCTTCTTTAGAGAGAAAGTTCCTTTTATATTCTTTCTTGTTGAATTTCTTAAAGCCTTTCTTTCATTTTGAGTTGTCATCACTTATGTTCGAAAATTTTGTTGCGAAATGCCCAACCTCACCACAACCGAAACATATCAATGGAAGTTTACCTTTGAATTTTCCCTTACCAATTTTTAGTTTTCTCATAAAGTAAGCATATTCTTCATGTGAAATACCTTCTTCATCATCTCCCTTTTCTTCACACTTGCAGGTGCATGTCTTTTCAATTGAATTTTGTTTGTCCTTATTGGTTTTCTTATATGCAATGAATGCAGTTTCTAGATGTGAAGTACCCTCTTCTGCGTCAAATCTCATTTCATATGCTATGAGAACTCCATGTAATTACTCTTTGATAAGTTTGTCCAGATTTTCACTGTATTCTAAGACCAATACCTTAGGGTTGAATCTCCCTGGTAACGTTCTAAGAATCTTTCTTATAATAGACTTCTTGTCAACTGGCTCTCTCAATCCTTCCAGATTGTTGGTTATTTCATCAATGTATTGGAAGTATGCTGAAATGTTGTCATCTTCTTTCATTCTGATTTGCTCAAATTTTTCTCTACATTTTTGAAGCTTTGATTCTTTGACATTTGAGTCACCTGCATATATATTCTCAAGCTTTTCCCATACATTTTTGGCAGTTTTACAACCCAACACCTTATGATATGCAGATTCAATAAGTCCATTGATAAAAATATTCTTTTCTTTTGCATCATTTACCAAATTCTTCTTACCTTGTTCATCTGTGGTTGGTATAAAGCCATTTTGAACAGTGTCCCATAATTTGTAACCTTGCACCAAGAGATAGACCTCCATTCTTTCTTTCCAAAGTGAATAATTATTTTCATTGAAGAGAGGTACACCATTTTTGGTATGCTCCATGATCTCCCTCTGGCAGTTAAAATTTTATTGAAGAAACCAAGCTCTGATACCAATTGTTGGCAATACTGAGAGGTGGGGGGTGAATCAGTATTCCTTTCAATTAGTATTACTATTATTAATATTTCAGAGCATTAGTTAATCTTAAATTATTATTTTTCATCAACGTTTTTCATTGATGTCAACCCAAGCAACACTAGGGGCTACCCCAATATTTCGTGGGAATTTTGACCTACCAAAATACTATATTCTGGGTCAATGATGCTTTTTATGGTTTATTCTTCTTGAGATGTTTCCGTTGATATATGGCATGCCACGTAATTCTTCACAGTTTGAGAGATATTCATGTTTGAAGTTTGTAACCATAGTTAGTGGGATAAAACCCCATGGGGTTGCGGCATGGGTCATTGAAAAGTCAATAATTAATCATTTTTAACTCCTAAAATCCCTCTCATGTTCACTTGTTGAATCCCCTCTCAACCTAAGTATTTATATAAAGTGTGATCCTCATTTCCTCCTTATGTAGAGATTTCGCTATCTGAAACAGGCCATCATGGTATTCTTGCTCTAACTGTTTTTCTACGAAGGTTCAGAAGCTGAAATTTTTATGTGGAAAAGCTGAAATCACTGAAATTTTTATGTGGAAAAGCTAAAATCCTGAGGAAGCAGCTGTAAAGATGTCAGCTCAAGGTACGCAATATTTTCGGAGATATGATATGTGGAATTCAATTTTTTTGCAGGCTCTTGAAATTCATCTCAAAGAAGTGACCTTGGGAAACTCGTCATAAATATCTCTCTCTGAGTATCGGATTGGAATTATGTAACAAGTGGAAGATAGTGCATAGACTTTAATTTTTTCTCTATCAATTTCAGAGCCGAATGAAGAATCGGTGACACATGGAATGCCATACAAGTTCGCTCTACTGAAATAGTCCATAATTAGGCCATTGTGAGAGCTTGGGTATAAGTCTCTCTTGAAGAATCCAAATTGGGTTAGACTTGTCGCATTGGAAATATGACTCAGATAGCTACTACAGGACCAAAAATCACATATTTGGGATTTGAAATAACATACATACACCAGATTCAATATCGAGCTCCTAGAATGAAAGAAATAGCTAGATCACGTATTGTCAAGGGCTGCAAAGGACCAAAATTTCTAGGGTAGAAATGCAAATCAAGGTGTAGCAGAGGGTAGCATGACAAGAGTAGCAACCAAGGTGTAGAACAACAATAAGAATTTCATCACATGAAGTCTTCAAGTGGGAAACATTGCATATAGTCACTATAAAGGTATCATTGTACTAAGTCATTGTAAATATATTATTGTAAAAATTGTACTAGTATCTATCTGCCAAGAGTTGAAGTGGTAGTGTCGAAAGGTTTAGGATCATCATTAGTTGGTTGTGTCATAGCTGGGGTTATGGTCTAGTGTGTCTACTTCTTCTACATCATTCTCTATCATTTTAAAGTGGACCATTTTCCCTGGTACGAGAATCCATTCTTCTTTTTATTCTTCTACAGGGTGGTAGGGTGGTGCTAGGGTGAGTTGTAGCTCATTAGGTGTTGGGGAATCCATTCATTTGACTACTGAAGAATCTCGAGCATTGGAGTGTCCATCCAGTGGGAGCTAGAGAAGAATTATTTTCTATATTCTAGGAATTTGGAGCTTTATTTTAAATTGCAGTTGAATGTTAAAGAATTAGGTGGTTTTTGTCCCAGAGTGGGTTTCCACCTTAAAAAAAGTGTGCATTTGTGCTCCTTTTGTTTACTGCTATAATTGTACAAACACTAATAATAATTTAATATTAACTAATGCTCTAGTTGAAAGGAATATTGATTCACCCCCCCCCCCTTTCAGTATTTCCAACAATTGGTTTCAGAGCTTGGTTCCTTCAATAGAAGTTTAACAGCTGGAAGGAGGTCATGGAGCATACCAAGAATGGTGTACCTCTGTTCAATGAAAATAATTATGCACTCTGGAAAGGAAGAATGGAGGTCTATCTCTTGGCACAAGGTTACTAAGTATGGGACACTGTTCAAAATGGATTTACATCAACCGCTGATGAGCAAGGTAAAAATAATTTTGTAAATGATGCAAAATAAAAGAATATTATTATCAGTGGACTTATTGAATCTTCTTATCATAAGGTGTTGGGTTGTAAAACTGCTAAAAATGTATGGGACAAGCTTGAGAATATATATGCAGGTGACTCAAATGTCAAAGAAGCAAAGCTTCAAACCTATAGAGCAAAATTTGAGCAACTCAGAATGAAAGAAGATTGCAACATTGTTGCATACTTCCAATACGTTGATGAAATAACTAATACTCTAGAAGGATTGTGAGAGCCAGTTGACAAGAAGACTATTATATGAAAGATTCTTATAACGTTACCAGGGAGATTCAACCCAAAGGTATTAGTATTAGAATACAGTGAAAATATGGACAAACTCAGCAAAGAGGAATTACATGGAGTTCTCATAGCATATTAAATGAGACTTGATGAAGAAGAGGGTACTTCGCATATAGAATCTGTATTTGTTGCATCTAAGAAAACTAATAGGACAAACAACCTTCAATTGAAAAGACATGCACCTGCAAGTGTGAAGAAAAGGGAGATGACGGAGAAGGTCTTTCAGATGAAGAATATGCTTACTTTATGAGAAAACTAAAAATTGGTAAGGGGAAAGTCAAAGGTAAACTTCCATTGATATTTTTCGGTTGTGGTGAGGTTTTGCATTTCACAGTAAAATTTTCCAAACAAAAGTGATGGCAACTCAAAAGGAAAGAAAGGCTTTAAGAAATTCAACAAGCAAGGATCCAAAAGGAACTTTCTCTCTAATGAAGATAGCTCATCATCCGATGAAGACAATGACAATGAAGAAGAAGCCATTGAGAGAGTATTTTTTATGGCCAAGCACAATAAAAAAGAGGTATCAAACAACGAAGAAGAAGGATTTACCATAGAATAATTTTCTAAGGAAGCAATCAAGCTTATAAAAGAGCTCAAGGTAGAGAAGATCCGTTCCAATACTCTTGAAGAACAAGTTCAGGGTCTCAAAATTGAAGTTGAATAACACAAATGCATTGAAGAGTCACTTCAAAATAAGATGGAATAAATCAACCAAGAAAGGAAATAATTATAATCCGAAGTAGTCTCGTTGCATAAGGAAGTGAAGAAAGGAAAAAATATCCAAAATTATGCCAACAACTCAAGGGAATTGGAAGAACTCATCAGAAATCAATGACCTTACAACGACAGAACTGGCATCGGTTACAAAGAAGAAGAAGCGGGACCTTATACAACAAAATACAGTGAACCTATGAGATCTGACATGCATGTAGACTTCATTGGACAAGATTTGCAAGAACAGCCTTGGAAGACAATTCCTTGACGAAGATTTCCATCCAGGTACCAACATATTTTTTACGGCTACTGTTATTCATGTGGAAAATTTGGTCATAAAGTTGTAGAATGTCACAGTACCCCAGGAACGAATAAAATTCTAGGAGATATATCAAATATGAACTTCCCAGGGCTCAGTGAAACATCAATAGATTTGAACATTTACAAAATAATATTGAATGTTACAAATGTCAAAACTTTGGACACATAGTAAGAGATTGCACACTTGAAAATCCTCCAAAAGAATCTTCGAAGCCATAGAACGAATGAGCATGGAAGAAGAAGAAGACTGATAATCGTGCTCTAGCTCTCAAGGCTCAAAACAACAAATATGTGTGGTATGTTGATAGCGGTTGCTCAATACATATGATTGGAGATAGAAAGAAATTTGTGTCTCTGAAAGAGAAGAAGGTGGAACTGTGTCCTTTGGAAATGATGGATCTTCAAATGTTATAGGATCAGGTATCGTCACTCTCAGAAGCAAAGATGCTCTACCCAAGAATTTTCTATTGGTTGAAAACATGAATCACAATCTTCTCAGTGTTGGACAAATGTGTGATCAAGGACACACGATACTATTCAACTCCACGTCAATAGATTTGAACATTTACGAAATAATATTGAATGTTACAAATGTCAAAACTTTGGACACATAGCAAGAGACTGCACACATGAAAATCCTCCAGAATAATCTTCAAAGACATAAAACGAACGAACATGGAAGAAGAAGAAGACTGATAATTGTGCTTTCACTCTCAAGGATCAAAAAAACAAAGATGTGTGGTATGTTGATAGCGGTTGCTCAATGCATATGACTAGATATAGAAAGAAATTTGTATCTCTGAAAGAGAAGAAGGATGGAACCATGTCCTTTGGAAATGGTGAATCTTCAAATGCTATAGGATCAGGTATCGTCACTCTCAGAAGCAAAGATGCTCCACCCAAGAATGTTCTATTGGTTGAAAAAATGAATCACAATCTGCTCAGTTTTGGACAAATGTGTGATCAAGGACACACAATACTATTCAACTCCACAAAATGTGAAATCAGGAAAGGCAGGTATGGTGAAATTGTGGCTATGACAAGTCGAGCTCCAAATGACATATATGTTCTAGATGAAGAAACTAAAGCACGTCTAATAGCTAAAGAGGATGATATAATATTTGGTGGCAATGATGATCGACTACATAAGAAGTTTGCTACAAATATGTAAAGTGATTTTGAGATGTCTTTACTTGGTGAGCTAGCATACTTCTTAGGGCTTCAAATATCTTAGCAAGAGAAAGGAACATTTATATGTCAAGCCAAGCACATCAAGGAAATGCTCAAGAAATTGAAAATGGAATATTGCAAACCCATCCTTACTTATATGGTAACAGGTTGCAAATTGAGCATAGGCAACTCATCTAAGGATGTGGATCAAAAGTTGTACAGATCTATGATTGGTAGTCTTCTATATGTAACAGCCTCCCGAATAGATTTTATGCAAGCAGTTGGACAAGTAGCAAGATTCCAAGTAGCACCAAAAGAATCACATATTATTGCCATCAAAATAATTTTTTGATATCTAAAAGGAACAACATAATATGGCTTATGGTATCCCAAGGGTAACAATTTCATTATTCATGCCTTTATAGATGCAGATTGGGTATGAAGCATTGATTATCGTGAGATTACTCGTGAATCATTTGAATATCTTCGCTAGAATCTTGGGATTCTCCCAAGTTATCATTATATTTTCCTTATTCACAATATAAAGGGGGAGTGGAAGTGTGTACAGGTCTGTAGGATGGTTCTATGTAAGGGGGATTTACCCTTTGCCATTGATGTCAAAGGGGGAGAGAATGTTGTAGGAATAGGTGTCATGATCGCAGGGGTAGATTTTTGGTCAGCGATTGTCATTGATCTCAACCCAAGCAGCACCAGGGGCTACCCAAATATTGCATGGGAATTTTTACCTATGAAACTACTATATTCTGGGTCAATAATTATTTTTATGGTTTCTTCTTATCGAGATGTTTTCGTTGATTTATGGCATGCCACGTAATTCTTCACGGTTTGAGAAATATTCATGTTTGAAGTTTGTTACCCTAGTTAGTGGGCTAAAACCCCATGGTTTTGTGTCATGGTTCATTCAAAAGTCAATAATTAATCATTTTTAAACTCCTAAAATCCCTTCCACGTTCACTTGTTGAATCCCATCTCAACCTAATAATTTATATAAATTGTGATCCTCATATCCTCCTTATGTAGGGATTTCGCTATCTGAAACAGGTCATCATGGAATTTTCACTCTAACCTGTCTTCTACAAACTTTCAAAAGATGAAATTTTTGTGAGGCAAAGCCAAAATCCTGAGGAAGCTCCTATAAAAATTTTAGATTGAGGTATACAATATTGTCAGAGATATGGTCTGTGGAATTCAGTGCTTTTGCAGGGTCCTGAAATTTATATCAAAGAAGTGACCTTGGGAAAATCGTCATAACTCTCTCTCTAAGTATCGAATTGGAATTTTGTAAGAGATGGAAGATATTGCATGGACTGTAGTTTTCTCTCCATGAATTTTAGAGCCGAATGAAGAAACAGTGACATGTGGCATGCCATACAAGTTCGCTCTACTGAAATAGTCCATAACTAGGGCATTGTGAGAGATTGGGCATAACTCTCTCTTGAAGAATAAAAATTGGGCCAAACCTGTGGCATTCAAAAGAAAACTTAGAGGACTACTACAGGATATAAAATCACATATTGGGGACCTGAAATAACACAGATACACTACATCCAATATCGAGCTCCTAGAAGGCAAGAAAAAGCTAGATCATGTGTTGTTAAGGGCTGCAAAGGACTAGAATTTCTAGGGCAGCAAAACAAAGCAAGGTGTAGTAGAGGGTAGCATGAAAAGAGAAGCAACCAAGGTGAATAACAGCAGCAAGAAGTTCATCACATGAAGTCTTCAAGTGTGCAACACTGCATACAGTCACTTTAAATGTATCATTGTACTAAGTCATTGTAAATACATTATTGTAAACATTGTACTAGTATCTATCTGCCAAGAGTTGAAGAGGCAGTGTCAGGAGGCCTAGGACCATCATTAGGTGGTTGTGTCATAGTTGGGTTTATGTTCTAGTGTGTCTTCTTCTTCTACATCACTCTATATCATTGTAAAGTGGACCATTTTCCCTAGTATAGGAGTCCATTCTTATTTTTTATTATTCTATAGGGTGGTAGGGTGGTGCTAAGGTGAGTTGTAGCTCATTGGGTGTTGGGGCATCCATTCAGTTGACTACTGAAGAATCTCGAGTGTTGGAGCATCCATCCAGTGGGAGCTGGAGAACAATGATTTTCTAGATTCTAGGAAGTTGGAGCTTTATTTTCAATTGGAATTGAATATTAAAGAATTATTAGAAAATAATTAGGTGGTTTTTGTCCCGGAGAGGGTTTCCACCTTAAAAATAGTGTGCATTTGTGTTCCTTTTCTTTACTACTATCATTGTACAAACACTGATAATAATTGAAGATTAACTAATGCTCTAATTGAAAGGAATATTGGTTCACCCCCCCCTCTTAGTGTTTCCAACAACTATCAGTGTTTGTATAATGATAGCATTAAACAAAAGGAACACAAATGCACATAGTTTTTAAGGTGGAAGCCCTATCCGGGACAAAAACCACATGAATGATTTTCTAATAATTCTTTAATATTCAACTCCAATTGAAAATAAAGCTCCAACTTCCTAGAATCTAGAAAAGTATTCTTCTCCATCTCCCACTAGATGGATGATCCAACACCCGAGATTCTTCAGTAGTCAACTGAACAGATGCCCCAACACCCAATGAGCTACAACTCACCCTAGCACCACCCTACCACCTTGTAGAAGAATAAAACAAGAATGGACTCTCGTACCAGGGAAAATGGTCCACTTTATAATGATATAGAATGATGTAGAAGAAGAAGACACACTAGACCATAACCCCAACTATGACACAACCACCTAATGATGATCCTAGATCTCCCGACACTGCCTCTTCAACTATTTGCAGATAGACACTTGTACAATTTTTACAATGATACATTTACAATGAATTAGTACAATGATACCTTTATAATAATTGTATGCAGTGCTGCCCACTTGAAGACTTCATGTGGTGAACTTCTTGCTGTTGTTTTTCACCTTGGTTGCTGATCTTGTCATGCTACCCTATGTTGCACCTTGCTTTGCTTTGTTTCCTTAGAAATTTTGGTCTATTGCGGCCCTTGACAACACATGATCTAGCTTTTTCTTTACTTCTAGGAACTCAATATTGAATCTGGTGTATCTTTGTCATTTCAGATCCCCAATATGTGATTTTCAGCCATGTAGTATTCCTCAGAGTCTTCTTTCCAATGCCATAGGTCTGACCTAATTTGGATTCTTCAAGGGAGAGTTATACCCAATCTCTCACAATGCCCTAATTATGGACAGGTTCAGTAGAGCTAACTTTTACGGCATTCCACATGTCATGGTTTTTTCATTCGGCTCTAAAATTTATACAAAGACAACTGCAGTCCGTGAACTATCCAAATTTTTTTAAAGAATTCCAATCTGATACTCAGAGAGAGAGTTATGACGATTTTACCAAGGTCACTTCTTTAAGATGAGGTTCAAGAGCCTGTAAAAATACTGATTTCCACAGATCATGTTTCCGAAAATATTGTGCACCTTGATCTGAAATTTTTACAGGAGCTTCCTCAAGATTTTAGCTTCGCCTCATAAAAAATTCTACTTCTAAACCTTCTTAGAAGAAATGTTATAGATAAAATTCTACGATGGCCTGATTCAGGTAGAGAAATCCTTGCATGAGGATGATATGAGGATCACAATTTATATAAATCCTTAGGTTGAGAGGGTCTTAAACAAGTGAACGTGTGAGGGAATTTTAAGAGCTTAAAAATTATTAATAATTGACTTTTCAATGACCCATGCCACAACCCCATGGGGTTTTAGCCCACTAACTGGGGTTACAAACTTCAAACATGAATATCTCTCAAACCGTGAAGAATTACATGGCGTGGCATATATCAACAGAAACATCTTGACAAGTAGAAACCATCAATAATGTTCTTAACCCAAAATATAGTAATTTGGTAGGTCAAAATTACCATGCAAGATCAAGGTATCCCCCGGTGTTTCTTGGGTTGACACCAATGACAACCACTGATCAACAATATCCCCCTTTGGCATTGACGGCAACACAAGTAATCCCCCTACAATCATGACACCTCTTCCTACAACATTCTCTCCCCCTTTGACATCAATCGAAAAGGGTAACTCCCCCTGACACACAACCATCTTTTGGACCAGTACACACTTCCACTCCCCCTTTATATTCTGGATAAGGAAAATTTAATGAGAACTTGGGAGAATCCCAAGCTTCTCACGAAGATATTCAAATTTTTCATGAGTACTCTTACGAACATCAATGCTTACTTCCCAATCTGCATCTTTAAAGGCTTGAATAATGAGATTGTTACCCTTGGGATA
The DNA here is from genome assembly GCA_034641835.2 of Pinus albicaulis. Taxonomy (NCBI): domain Eukaryota; kingdom Viridiplantae; phylum Streptophyta; class Pinopsida; order Pinales; family Pinaceae; genus Pinus; species Pinus albicaulis. The sequence goes on along the minus strand of CM076580.1, from coordinate 955,672,458 downwards.
CCACAAACCGTATTTTGATGTTCCCTTTAGATATCAAAGAATTATTTTTATGGAAACAATATGTGATTCTTTTGGTGCTGCTTGGAATCTTGCTACTTTTCCAACTGCTTGCATAACATCTGGCCAGGAGGCTGTTACATATAGAAGACTACCAATCATAGATTTGTACAACCTCTGATCCACATCCTTAGATGAGTCGTCTATGCTCAAATTGCAACCAGTTACCATCGGAGCAACGATGGGTTTTCAATCTTCCATTTTGAATTTCTTGAGCATTTCCTTGATGTACTTGGCTTGACATATAACTATTCCTTTCTCTTGTTGAGATATTTGAAGCCCTAAGAAGTATGTCAGCTCACCAAGTAAAGACATCTTGAACTCACTTTTCATATTTGAAGAAAATTTCTTACTTAGTTGATCATCATTGCTACCAAGTATTATATCATCCTCTTTAGCTAGAAGACGTGCTTTAGTTGCTTCATCCATAGCATATATTTCGTTTGGAGCTTGACTTGCTGTAGCCAAAATTTCACCATACCTGCCTTTCCTGATTTCACATTTTGTGGAGTTGAATAGTATTGTGTGTCCTTGATCACTCATTTGTCCAACAGTGAGCAGATTGTGATTCATGTTTTCAACCAATAGAACATTCTTGGGTAGAGCATCTTTGCTTCCAAGAGTGATAGTACCTGATCCTATAACATTTGAAGATCCATCATTTCCAAAGGACACAGTTCCACCTTCTTCTCTTTCAGAGATACAAATTTATTTCTATCTCCAGTCATATGTGTTGAGCAACCGCTATCAACATACCACACATATTTGTTGTTTTGAGCCTTGAGAGCTAGAGCACAGTAATCAGTATTCTTCTTCTTCCATGTTCATTTGTTTTGTGGCTTCGAAGATTCTTTTGGAGGATTTTCAAGTGTGCAGTCTCTGGATATGTGTCCAAAGTTTCGAAATTTGTAACATTCAATATTACTTATTAAATTTTAAAATCTATTGATGTTTCATTGAGCACTGGGAGGTTCATATTTAACAGATCTCCTGGAATTGTATTGGTTCCTAGGGTACATGTGACATTATACAGATTTATGACCAAACTTTCCACATGAATAACAATAACCATAAAAAATATGTTAGTACCTGGATGGAAATCTTCGTCAAGGAATTGTGTTCCAATGTTGTTCTTGTGAATCTTGTCCAATGAAGTCTACATGCATGTCAGATCTCATAGGTTCATTGTATTTTTTTGTAGAAGGTCATGCTTCTTCTTCTTTGTAACCAAGGCCAGTTCTGTCGTTGTAAGATCGTTGATTGTTGATGATTTCTTCCAATGCCCTTGAGCTGTTGGCATAGTTTTGGACAGTTTTTCCCTTGTTCACTTCCTTACGAAGCGAGACTACTTCGGCTTCTAATGCTTCCCTTTCTTGGTTTCTTTCTTCCAACTTCTTCTGAACTGACTCTTCAATACATTTGTGTTCTTCAACTTAAATTTTGAGACCTTTAACTTTTTCTTCAAGAGTATTGGAATGGATCTTCTCAGCCTTGAGCTCTTTTATAAGCTTGATTGCCTCCTTAGATAATTCTTCTATGGTCAACCCTTCTTCTTTGTTGTTTGAGACCTCTTGTTTAATGTGCTTGGACATAAACAATACTCTCTCATTGGCTTCTTCTTCGCTGTCATTGTCTTAATCGAATGATGAGATATCTTCTTTAGAGAGAAAGTTCCTTTTGGATCCTTGCTTGTTAAATTTCTTAAAGTCTTTCTTTCCTTTTGAGTTTCCATCACTTATGTTCGTACATTTTTTTGCGAAATTCCCAACCTCGCCACAACCGAAACATATCAATGGAAGTTTACCTTTGAATTTTCCCTTACCAAGTTTTAGTTTTCTCGTAAAGTAAGCATATTCTTCATATGAAATACCTTCTTCATCATCTCCCTTTTCTTCACACTTGCAGGTGCATGTATTTTCAATTAAAGTTTGTTTGTCCTTATTGGCTTTATTAGATGCAACAAACACAATTTCTAGATGTGAAGTACCCTCTTCCTCATCAATTCTTATTTCATATGCTATGAGAACTCCATGTAATTCCTCTTTGCTAAGTTTTTCCAGATTTTCACTCTATTCTAAGACCGATACCTTTGGGTTGAATCTCCCTGGTAACGTTCTAAGAATATTTTGTATAATAGTCTTCTTGTCAACTGGATCTCCCAATCCTTCCAGAGTGTTGGTTATTTCATCAACGTATTGGAAGTATGTTGCAATGTTGCCATATTCTTTCATTCTGAGTTGCTCAAATTTTTCTCTATAGATTTGAAGCTTTGCTTATTTGACATTTGAGTCACCTGCATAAATATTCTCAAGATTTTCCCATACATTTTTTGCGGTTTTACAACCCAACACCTTACGATATGCAGGTTCAATAAGTCCACTTATAATAATATTCTTTTCTTTTGCATCATTTACCAAATTCTTCATACGTTGTTCATCTGTGGTTGGTGTAAAGCCATTTTCAATAGTGTCCCATACTTGGTAACCTTGCGCCAAGAGATACAACCCCATTCTTCCTTTCCAGGGTGCATAATTATTTTCATTGAACAAAGGTACCTCATCCTTGGTATGCTCCATGACCTCCTTCTAGCAGTTAAACTGCTATTGAAGGAACCACGCTCGGATACCAATTGTTTGAAATAATAAGAAGGGGGGTGAATCAGTATTCCTTTCAATTAGTATTATTATTAATATTTTAGAGCATTAGTTAATATTCAATTATTATCAGTGTTTGTACAATGATAGCAGTAAACAAAAGGAATGAAAATTCACACAGTAAACAAAATCACCTGAATGCTTTTCTAATAATTCTTTAATATTCAACTCCAATTGAAAATAAAGCTCCAACTTCCTAGAATCTAGAAAAGGATTCTTCTCCAGCACCCACTAGATGGACGCTCCAACGCCCAAGATTCTTCAATAGTCAACTGAATGGATGCCCCAACACCCAATGAGCTACAACTCACCCTAGCACCACCCTACCACCCTGTAGAAGAATAAAACAAGAATCGACTCTCGTACCAAAGAAAATGGTCCACTTTACACTGATATAGAATGATGTAGAAGAAGAAGACACACTAGACCATAACCCCAACTATGACACAACCACCTAATGATGATCTTATACCTCTCGACACCACCTCTTCAACTTTTGGTAGATAGACACTTGCACAATTTTTAGAATGATACATTTACAATGACTTAGCACAATGACACCTTTATAATGACTATATGTAGTGCTTCCCACTTGAATAATTCATGTGGTGAACTTATTGTTGTTGTTTTGCACCTTTATTGCTACTCTTCTCATGCTACCTATTGTCAACCCTAGAGATAGCCTTGATTTGTGAAAGACCAGTGCCTAGGACATCTTATACAGCAAGGAGCATATGATATAACATGGGAAATTATCAGAAAATGCTCTCATGCTATCTTTAGTAACAGGAAGGTTTAATTTGAATGGAACCAGAATATTCATAACCTTGGTGTGATGAAAGGAACACTGCAGAGGCAAGATGTGAAACTCTAATACAAATGTATCAAACAATTCAAAGGCAGCTTACTGTAAAGAGGGCTGGGTTCTAAAATACCTCACAGAGATGAATAATTAGAAGGTGTTTACTGTGTATGAAATATTGAGATAATACTAACTGTCATTGGGATGATATCCAGAAAAAAATATCAACATGTAATGGGCTTACAAAATTAAGAATCCATAAATGACAACAGCGTTTTAAAAATAACATCCCATAGAAGCTAGTATAGTAGAAGTACGGGTGAAGTGAAAATGGAATAGTATATCATGCCTAAGCCATATTTAAAGTGCCAGACAGATTCTGGCATGAGTATCAACTAGGATAAATTCATACCAAAACCAGTGGGCTACTCGCATTCCAGAACATGATACAAGATAAATGGATGAACACGAGATGAACAATTAAACTATCACATATAGGGGAGAGTTACAAACTATGAAGCACCAAGACCAGAATCCTCGTTAAAGATAGAAATCCTCATCACTAAAACCCAATGGGATCTTTGCATTCATATTAAAGCTTCAACAAAATGCATACAAAATTCTTTCACATCATGTTCTTTTGAAAATCTTGAACCCTATACAATCTGTTCTTGGGGGTTCTTATAGGATAAAAACGAGTAACAAGAGTGGATGATGTGCATTAAATTGATTCATTAAGATAGCATGGAGGAAGCGTCCGTGCCCATATTTCTTAATGGCACTGCATTGTTGTATTTACTTCATAGTATGGCTGAGGGGTCTTTGTCAGGTTGATATCTGACCTCTGTTGTTTCTTTGGAGTCCTTTCTGGCTGTAAAGCTCTCTATTCTGCCTTCTGGAATTAATGGCACAGATATAAGGCTTGCGGGTCTCCATACTCCATTACTGCTGGTTCTTACAGTCTTTAAGAAACATCTGTCAGTGTAATTAACTATTTCTGGGCTCGAGGAGGCATGGAGGCTTTAGTGGGAAGGTGTACTGTCCGGAGAAAAACGTCCCACAGATATTCAAACACAGTTATGACTGTTACGTGTGCTCTTTAAGTCTTCAAACTACGTCTTTATCCTTTTAATACGGGATTAGATGCTAAATATTCAATTAATAGGCCCAAATCCCTTGAATTTGTTTCTGTTGTTTCACTTGGCCGCTGCTGTAATGGCCTCCCTGTGCTCTCAAGCAGAGTGGCTGTGATTATGGAAAATGGAGTGAGTTCACCACTCCATATACCGTGCACAATGCAATGAACCAATTATAAAATCTAGGGGAGGCGGAAGAAATGTTGTGGAGGCCTTCAGAATGGTGGCGGAATAGTGGAGAACTAATAAAAAATAGGCAGAATGGGAAGAAAATGACATGTTGGAGGTCTGGTGTGGAGAAGGTCGCAGACCGTTGTGTTAGACAAATAGCTCATGATCGACAGTCAGGATCACCGGAGCAGAAGGTTAGACGGAGGAAAAATCATTTAAGTGTAAGACACCAAAGTCTAATGTTTGGGTGAATTACAAAGAGGAATGGAGGAAAAGGAATGAAAGCGGGGCCATTTGACGGTGGGATCCGGTAGGGGGAGGGCGATTAACTTTGGACCGTCGGATCTCGGGAGGGGATCAACAGCGGAGGTCAATTGATGAAGTTAATATGAGCTGAAATGAAGAAATGTGGATGAAATGCGCGATGCGATGTGGGCCTTCGATTTTGGATCAAACGAACGGTCACGATCGAATCGGAAAATCGCAATCGGGAGAGACAGAGGGTGATACTTTAAGAATTTCTGATTAGCGATGGGCGATTAAATGCCAGCCATCCGATCTGGAGCTAGATCTACGGTGGAGGTTAAATCGGTGGAGAGGAAGGTTGGTGTTGTTGTAGCTCCTAGAGACAGCCTAGAGTTGCCATAGACCAGTGCCTAGGACATCTTATACAACAGAGAGTCAAGACCATATAATAAGAATACTCTTAGCAGAACCAGGCTCTCATACTATTTCTTTGCAGATGGGAAAATTAGATTTAAACGGTACCAAATACTTCAAAAGCTCAACGCTGAAGGAACAATAATGAATGGGCAAAATGTTAAGCTCCAACATAAATGCATAAGACAATTCCAAGACAGCTCACTGTAAAAAGGGCTGGATTCTCAATACTTCACAGAGAATGATGATTGAAGGACGTCTACTGAATACGTAGAATAAAGAGGACATTAACTGTTATAAAGACAATATTTAGAAACATATGCTAACATGTGGTGGGCTTAAACAATCAAGAATCCACACACGATAACAACATTTGTAAATAACACCTCATAGCAGCCAATATAGTAGAAATGCGGATGATTTGAAAACGGGACAGCATATTACACCTGAGCCATATTTAAAGTTCCAAGGAGCCTATGATGTAAGTATCAACAAGGATAAATTTATATCAGAAGCAACAGGAAACTCGCATTCCAGCATGTAATACCAGATATATGGATGTAAGCGAAATGAATAACTACACTACAACACACAAGAGAGAATTACGCACTATAAAGAATCAAAGCCAGAATCCTTATCAAAGACAAAACTCCTTTTCATTGAGGCCCTACGGGCTCTTTGCATTCATATTAGAACTTTCACAAAATTTGCATATAAGAAGCTCTTACATAGTCAATTCTTCAGAAAGTTTGGAACCTGGCTTTCTCATTGGATTTACCTTATATAGGCTTCTTTCCCCTATCAGCGAGAAGATATTTTTTGGAAAAATATCTTCTTCGCATAACAAAATTTGTTACATGTCCTTTTAAAAACCACAAAATTCATGATGGGGAATCAAGCCTCCCATCATGTATAATCGGGCCCTCGGCCGTTTTCTTCTTTAAAACAAAAATTTAAACAACAATTCAGTGAAAATGTAAAATGCAAGAGTGGAAAGAACAACCCACTCAAAAACTTAAAAAGAAACTAACTGAGTAAAAGTAAAATAGGCCGTTAAGGCTAGATCATGAATTGACAGAAAAATCACAGGCGAGGCTGAGTGGATACAGTTGCTGATTTAGGCGGAGGCACGTTTGCGGATGAACTGGCATGCTAACTCATAAACTGCGCGCATCTCTGCTGACTCTCCGCAGCTAGCTCAGGCATCGCTGAGAACCCCTCCACCTCGATAAAGGCTTCGGTGAGAGCATGGAAACCTGCCCCAGTAGGAAGCTTGTGCTTAATCAAGTGAAGGAGGTTGAACTCTTTTCGGAGGGTCGAAACAATCGTGTCAGCTTTGAGTTGAGTTGCTTTTCCCATTTGAAGGTCAGTTCGGTCTCTTTCTGTTTGCAAGCGTGCTATGTATTGGGCCAGAGGCAAGAGCACGGCAGGGGCGGTCGGGTCCCAGCAGGAAGGGAGTCCGACTGTCATGATTTCATCCCATACCTCGTCGAACCGTCCGACGCTGTCGACCACCTATTGAAGGGCTCTTGAAGCTGCTACTCGAGCCATTTCTTTGTTGATAATCTTGCGACACTCGATGGCCTCTGTGAATCGGCTAGGAATACCGTGCTTATCCATGTCATTTGATCCCAGCTCGTTAAGGAACGAAATGTACTCTTTGGCGTGTTGGGCCCTGTTAGACAGATCAAGGTCTGCCTCCTGCAGCTTCCTACTGAGATAGGGAATAACAGACTTATGCTCCCCTATCATCCTCAAAAACTCCCATTGCTCAGTTATTGCTGAGGTTATATCTGACCAGATTATGGTTCTAGCCTCGAGAAGGGTGAGATTTCCCTTTGCTCGGCTTCTCATGTCGGCAATGGTTTTCTGTTGATCTGCTGTGGTCTTCCTCTCTTGCTCTACTTCCTTCTGCAGCCCCTCGACTGTTCTGGTGTTTTCGGCCAAGGATTTCTCTAGGTGCACGATCCTTTGCCTGGCCGTAGACGCTTGCTTTTCCAGTATCTCGATCTCAGCTCTTGCTGCGGACAGTTGTGCTGGCAATGAGCTAGTTCCACTTGACGCCTCAGTTTACTGGCAGCTGTGCGAGTCCCATCTAGCCTGTAGCTCTGTTGCCTTGTCCTGTAACACGTTGATTTTTTCGGCCATATTCTCTTTCTCTTCCCTTTCTTTTGATAGCCTGGTGGACAGCTCTGCTTTCTCCTTCTCCATCTGTACCAATTCAGCCGTTTGGACATGGTGAGCGGCCGGTATACGGGCTTGTCTTTTTGCTGATGCAACCTCCTTCTGCAGCTGATCAATGAGAGCTACCTGTGCATTTTTTCCCCCATCATCTTGGTTCTTGATCTGGTCCTGGAGAACACGTAGCTGGTGTGCTTTGGCGCGGCAGCTAACTTGTTCGGCTACCAGGGTCTCCCTCAGCTGGTCATGTTTCTGTTCTAACTTCTTTAGCGCGAGGGTGAGCTGCATTAATTTATCTTTCATCATGTCGCATACCGTTTGGAACAGGTCGTACATGTCGTTGGCTGGTACCTTCTTCATGTCAATGGAAAATTCGAGCACCCGATAGCTGGGAACATTAGAATTGGGGTCCAGGAGAGCTTCTGCCATAGACAATAGTAGGCTTTCAGTGTCTGTGTTGATGGAGGTGGAGAGCCTGGTATGATACTTTTCAACATATCCCCCTAGTTCAGCTTTGTACTTGTCACGGATCGCTCTATTCGCCTGCTCCCTTTCGCCTGCCCTGGGCGAAGTATGCTCAATGATAGCCTGCGTGACCTCTGTGAAATTAGAGGAAGTGGCGCTGTCTCTTAACACTGTTATCCCGGCCTTGCCTTTATCAAATTCACCGAACTTCGTGAAGGGTTCCAGTAATTGCTCCTCCCCTATGACTTCTGCCTCACTGGTGGCCGTCCTTTGTCTTTTGGGAGGGGGCACTGCTCCTGAGGTACCTACTTCTTCTCCACCTATGCCTTTGTTGACATCCTCCTCCTCCCCTGTAGCAGATGAATTTGTCTCCATCTGCGAAAACAAGGGCCAAATTTTGAGGTTAGCCCTCCATTCCATAAATGGCCTCGGCTCATGTATGTAGGGTGTAGACCTGTTCCTTTTCCTTTTGTTTGAAATAATTTCTTGTGGGTCATAGGCCCAGCTTTTCCCCAACCTTAGGTCCATATCTTGCAGCATTTTCTCAACGATCGGGAGGGCATGTCTCGAGTTTACCACGAAGGGGCCGATTTCAATGGGAAGCCTTAGGATGTAGCCCTTCTTGGCAGGAACAAAATGGAGCTGGTCGGCCTTGAGGGGTTGCCGGATGTACTCGAGTGCATAAACTCGTCGGACAGGGAACACCGGCAACTGGTATGGGGCGACTTCGGCTCCATAGACCCGAATTTCGGTGCAGTCCTCGAAAAGAAACCAATCTCCAGTACTCTGGTATTTTCCGGCTTGCAGCCAGCCTTTCATTTCTGGGAAGACCCTAGGGGAAGGTGAGTCATGAATAATGGTATAGGAAATAGACATGAAAGTGTTCAAAAATTTAGCATAACCCTCTCCCTTAGGTAGTTGACGCACAGAGAAATTCCAGTCAAAGACTGGTCTGGGTTTGGAATTCTCAGGGTAAACTTTGTCTAACCCCAAACGGTCAAACTTATCGGCGTGTTGGAACAAGAAGAGGTAAAAAACCATTGAACAGAAACATAACTGACAGGTTTGTGAGAGCTCCTAGAATTGGGTTTGAATGGTGGAGGAGAGGAAACCAGGAATGTCTAAAACTACCCCTTTTTGGGACATGAGCCATAAGAAATGAATGCACACTGCGTAAATGTCTTCCGGGCTCCCTACCCCCAAGAGGCCAGCGATCAGAGAGAGAATGGGTCGAACCTCTTCAGTGAACAGAATTAATGAAAACAGCTCAAATGCAGGAAGAGAAGTTGCATGGTTGACAGTTATAGAAGAAATGAAGGCTTGTCGGGCTTCCCGTGGCTGTTTGATGAACTGGGCTACCAAGGCTGCATCCTTGAAACTAACATATGTGTCGCTGGTAGGGAAGCGGAGGGCATGTTTGATAACATTGGGAGAAAGGGAAAGAACCCTGTTCCCCTGAGGGGAAATGAAGGTGCCCCGATGCACGTTGAAGACATCTCTGAGCCAGGTGATGAAATCAACCACAGAATGGACCTGAGGGGTGATTTGGTGGTATAGGCCCGACATGATTACCCGGTAACGGTCTGTGTTCTTGAGATGGCGACTGAAAAGCAAGGGTTTGATGCTGCGTATGTCGAATGGGTATTTAGGGTCGCAGATACCAGCTTGCAAGTCATAGAGAGGCTCGAAACCAGGGGTATTCTTAGATTCATGGACCTGGGGGGTTTCGGGCTCATTCTTCTTTGGCGTTACCCTTCCCATGGCTGACGTTCAAGAATTCGAAAAAGTGAAAGGAAAACAGAGGGAGAATGTGTTAAGTCCCTATATTAATAGTATAGCCCCTTATTATGTTAGTGTATCCCCCCTTATTTTTATTATTGTACCCCTGTAACCCCCATATTTTTATTATTGTGCCCTTAAATTATTATTGTTAGGTCGGCTAGGATTACATTGTGGCCACTTCAAGTTCACATTATGACATGGACTCCTATATATAGAAAAGGAGGTTTTGTAAATTGAATCATCCAAAAATTGTTCATTTTATGTAATGTATTGGAGGTTGCCCCCTCGAAGTGGCTTATTTCTAAGGCGTTCATATCTCTTTTCTTCTATTTTTGGAGCTGGTTACACAACATTTGGTATCAGAGCTTGGGATTCTAGGGTTTCGCTGCTCCAAACAGGTCATCGTGGAATTTTCGCTATAACATTTTTTCTACGAAGTTTCAGAAGCTAAAATTTTTGAGGGTGCGAAGCTAAAATCCTGAGGAAGATCTTCTAAAAATTTCAAAGCTTGGTTCGCAATATTTTCGGAGATATCATCCGTGGAAGTTAGGTCTTTTTTCAAGCTCCTAAACAGGTCATCGTGGAATTTTCGCTATAATTTTTTTTCTACGAAGGTTCAGATCTAAAATTCATATGGTGCAAAGCTAAAATCCTGAGGAAATTTTTCAAAAACTTTCAGAGCTTAGTTCGCAATATTTTTGGAGATATGATCTGTGGAAGGTAGTGTTTTTTCAGGCTCCTAAATTGCATCTCAAAGAGGTGATCATGGGAAAAGTTAAATAACTCTCTCTCTCTGGGCAGTGGATTTGAGTGTCATAAAAAGTGGTTGCAAGTACACAGACTGTAGTTTCTTGGCTATCAATTTCAGAGACAAAGGACGAAACAGTGACACGTGGCAAGTCATACAAGTTCACTCTACTGAACCGGTCCAGAATTAGGTCATTGTGGGATATTGGACACAACTTTGTCTTGGGGAATCCAAATTAGGTCAGACCTGTGGCATTCAAAAGATAATTTAGAGGGATACTTTAGTGCTGAATTTTAGATATTGAAGATTTTCAATCACAGAGATAATCCAATTCCAATATCGAGCTCCTCAAAAGCAAGTAAAAGGTGTGTATTGTTTTTCCCGAATTGCATAAATCTTGTTTGAAAAATCAGTTTGAAGTGATTCCAAGGGCCTATTGAGCATAAATTTCAGTATTGAGTTTTAAAATGCCTCATAAAAATAATTCAACACCCATTAAGCCCTCATAAATCTATACTATGATGCACGAAGTGGAAGAATTGCAGTATGAGATATCAAAATTACGGTACCAAGTGCAACAAGTTTCAATCTTACGAAGAGAAATTGAAGATGAAATAGATGGTTTAAAAGCAGAAATGGAGGCTAAGTTGGATGGTTTGAAGGATCAAATAATAGCAAATATGGATGATAAATTAATGGAAGATCACATCGAGCATCAACAACAAGTTCTCCAACTCTCAAAGGATAACCCAACTTTGGTGCAGAATCTAATGAAACAACGGGAAGATCAACATCACATCGAAAGAAGTTATGAAGCAGTCATAGAAACAAGAACTCGAAAAGTACGATCAATTTCAGAGTATCTCAGCAAGTGGAATAACTTTCCTGTAGAATATTTCACATGGGAGGATGAGAATTTTATACAGAAGCATCAAGAAATAATCAAGCGTTGAGGACAACACTTGTTTGAAGGAGAGAGGCATGTTAAGTCCCTATATTAATAGTGTAGCCCCTTATTATGTTAGTGTAGCCCCCCTTATTGTTATTATTGTACCCCTGTAACCCCCATATTGTTATTATTGTGCCCTTAAATTATTATTGTTAGGTCAGCTAGGATTACATTGTAGCCCACTAGGATTACATTATGGCCCCATGGACTCCTATATATAGAAAGGAGGTTTAGTAAATTGAATCATCCAAGAATTGTTCATTTATGTAATGTATTGGAGGTTTCCCCCTCGAAGTGGCTTATTTCTAAGGCGTTCATATCTCTTTTCTTCTATTTTTGGAGCTGGTTACACAACAGAATGGATAATGGAATACCTGAATGGAAGGTAAATCTGCTCGAGAAAGCGACGCAGGGAACTCTGACAATGATTGGGGTAGACCAGACGCTCTTTTCTACTTGGTATACATTGTAGATGGGAACCTGCGACCTTTTACTGGAGTGAAATATGGAGGGAATGTTATCTCTGGACTGGGTAATTCGAGATAAAAAGACGAATGGATAAAACGAATGAAGGCAAGTGTCCTAAGGACACTGACAGTGAGGCATGTCGCGCATAAGGATTGGGTATGTCAGAGTGTAGGTGGGCGCCTCGTGCCGGGTTTAAGGTTGGTACGGGTCTCGGTACCAACTGACTTAATAGACTTTACCTTACCTTTTTACCGCATGCGCTGTATAACTCTTGAAACATATGCTCTCTTATACCGCTTAAATACATAACCTACCCACCGTGAGGGTCCACCTTTCGTTCCGCCACATCGCCACACCACGTGGCATGCTCCTACTACCTCCTTCTAACATTGAGTCCCTACCATGCTACGTGTCACAATTCCGCGGGGGTATGGATCCCTTCCTTCCCCCGCTGCTCGATCCCCTTGGAATTTCCCACGTGCGTCTTCACGTGGCTGCAATTTCTTCTAGTACATCGGTCTTGCGTTTAGTGCTGCATTCCCTTTCCTTTTATATCTCCTGTTTGCTTTATGGTTTTACACTCCATCCTTTACGTTATTTCCCCATTGGCTTTAATACATGTGGCTTTCATTGCTTTGTCCCCCTTTCGACCCACTTTTGGAATATTTTGCTTTTGATATAAGGTTTAATACATGGCTTGTCAACCCTTTAATACACCCATGACTAATGTTAAAGATTGAAAAACAGGTGCGATGAGCGGGAGCGATGAAAACTGGATCGTTAGATCTCGAGAGATCAAAGGTTGCAATCAGATCAGAGGATTGCGATCGGGGAATGCAGAGCGGGGGGGGGGCGTTAAGGATTTCTGATCGGCGATGGGCGCGAAAGGACTTGCACGGACCATTGGATCTGTATAGATCGACAGCGGGTATTGGACCCGCGCTACACAGAACATATTACCATCGCATCGGAGGTTTTAACTTTGCAAATAAAATGTGCTCCACTCCACCCTTCCGATTGCAATTAGCACCTCAGGCCATTAGCACTTGGTCTCGGGTGCAGGGCATATTGGGAAGTGGTTAAGGGGGCTGGCCCAAAAGGGGTTAAGCCTCATATGTAAAATATAGTTTTTTTGGCCTATTTTCAATGCATTTTAAGGCCAGGAAAGGGATTCAGTAGGGAGAATAAGGGGTTTTCAAGCCAAAAAAATGGTATTTTTAAGGTTCAAAGGGGAAATAGGATGATTTTGAAGGGTAAGGGGGGAAATAGAGAGGAGTAAAAGGGAAGGAAACAAAGGTTTAGTGGGAATGAAACAGGGGAAAATGAGGCCTTTTGGGAATTCTTCTTCACAAACATAGAGGCTTCAAAACTGGGAACAGCAATGAATGTTAACCATATGATCAACACTACCCTCTATTGCACCTTTCTTTGCTTTGTTTCCTTACACAATATGGTCCTTTGAAACCCTTGACAACATATGATCTAGCTTTTTCTGGCCTTCTAGGAGCTCGATATTGAATCTAGTGTATCTCTGTTATTTCAGATCCCAATATGTGATTTTTGGCCCTGCATTAGTCCTCTGATTCTTCTTTCCAATGCCATAGATCGGACCTAATTTGGATTCTGCAAGAGAGAGTTATTCCCAATCTCTCACAATGCCCTAATTATGGACTAGTTCAATAGAGTGAACTTGTATGATGTTCCACGTGCCATTGTTTCTTCATTTGACTCTGAAATTGATACAGAGAGAGCTAAAATCCATGCACTATCTGCCAATTCTTATATAATTCCAATCTGATACTCAGAGAGAGAGTTATGATGACTTTACCAAGGTCACTTCTTTGAGATGAAGTTCAGGAGCCTATAAAACACTGACTTTCACAGATCATATCTCCAAAAATATTGGGAACTTTGATCTGAAATTTTTACAAGTGCTTCCTCAGGATTTCATCTTCACCTCATAAAAGTTTCACCTTCTGAAATTTCGTAGAAAAATGTTATAGTTAAAATTCTACGATGACCTATTTCAGGTAGCGAAATAATTGCATGAGGAGGATATGAGGATCACAATTTATATAAATTCTTATGTTGAGAGGTTCCTCAACAAGTGAATGTGGGAGGGATTTTAGGAGCTTAAAAATTATTAATAATTGAATTTTCAATGACCCATGCCACAACCCCATGGGTTTTTATCCCACTAACTGGGGTTACAAACTTCGAACATGAATATCTCTCAAACCGTGAAGAATTACATGGAGTGCCATATATAAACGGAAACATCTCAACAGGTAGAAACCATCAATAATATTATTGACCCAAAGTATATTAATTTGGTAGGTCAAAATTACCATGCAAGATCAATGTAGCCCCTGGTGTTACTTGGGTTGACATCAATGACAACCACTAATCAACAAGGCATGCAAAAAGCCCAGTAATCCCAAGTTGGAGTGAATACCAAATAGGAGAACAAGCTTAGGAGAGACCAGTGCGTTTAAAGACTGAATAAAGCTCAGGAAGGATAGCGGAGTTGTAGAGCATCGATAGTAGAAAGAAGAGAAATCGACTAAGGTAGGTTACACTAGAAAAATTCAAAAGAAGGTGATCAGATGGCAAGGATCAAATCACAAAATCAAAGTTTTAAGATTTAATGATAGAGATCAATGCAGGCGGAAGAGATGAAGCAGAGCCATATGAAGGTGACCAGATGGTCATGATTAGATAGCAGATCTAAAAAGGAAGAGATTGACGATCAAGATGAATTCACAATTTAAACAAAATAACTTGCAATGCAATGAGGTGAAGGGCAAGGAGTGAGGACTGTTAGATATGGGCGCAGATCAATGGCGGATGATGAATCGCAAGTTTGCATATTGAAAATGTTAGCGGATAGTGTTAAGACTTCGCTAGATAAGTTAATTTTTTTTCAATGTAGTAAGGATTGAAACATGTGATGCGATGAGGGAGGAGCCACGTGTTAGCATTACACATTTGTGCACATCGCATACTTTAGAGTTTACCGTTAAGGTTTCGCACAGTATGCTATTTTGGTTGTGATGCGATAAGGAAAGGAGATGGCAATGTGAGACAACACAGCGGGGCCGTTAGATCTGGCGAAGATCTACAGTGGAGATGATGTCACAACTTCGCATCGGTGATTGTATTGTTTACCATTTAAGTTGCAAGTTAATTTTTCCAATATGTGATGTGTTGTGATTGGTTAAAGGATGGTGGGACCTTGGAACCCCTATTTTGCATGTATGTAAGTAGTTTGAGTTATGTGAGATCTATTTTAAATTAAGCATTGTTGATTTCATGCGTATGTATGTTGAGTAAAACTCTGAAATTGTAATACACTATGTAATATTCCCAATTATTCATGAGCTATTTGGAATATTAAATTTTGTTTTATTAATTTTTTAAAGAATAAAATAGCAAAGGAGGTCCATAATACTCCTTAATAATGAATAAATCCATGCCAAATGTGAAAAGGATAAATATTGGTAGCTGAATTAAGCATCCTTAGGTGTGAAAGGGGCTGGAACATTTTGACTGGGTCAACCTTGACCAAATCTACAATGCTGTCATAGAGGATTGGCCATCAATGATGGACAGTGCAGTTTTAGATGGAGATGCCTTGTGTGAAAGAAGTTATTTCATTGGAAGTGGTTTAGGGTTTGCAAGATCTTTTCTTATAAAATGAAGGGGATGTCCACATTAGAAGGGGGTTGATGTATATCATATTTTCTAAATATATGGTCTATTTAGACATATATTTTCTCTTGTTGTTTAGTTGAGATTGAATGATGTTTAGAATTGGGTGTTCCTGGTCGGGAATCCCACCTCTTCCCATTGAGTAGCTCTTGGGAGAGATTATATTGCATTGTCCACTATCTTTCTTAGGGCCAAGCTTCTTCTTTCAACTACAGCGCAGATCCTATTGAGGGTTTGGTTTTTTTTACAAACTGCAGCAAGTGGAGACTAGATCTTTCATATCTAGGCCATTTCAGTGCTCCCTTTCAGTGGAGGAGGTTTTTACTTCATTGGGAGGCCAGTATTGAAGGCTTTGGAGCCTATTTTCAGATCTTGGCATCAGGCCAACCTTATTTTGATCCCTACAGTGCATTTTACTTCCAGATCTACGTTATTTTTTTAGGAGGAGTTGTAGGGTGGTTCAGCACACCATTTGGAGAGATGATTTTCTAGTGTTGGGGATCTGCCCTTCACTTTCAAGATCTATTGGAGGAGGCTATTCTATTATTCATATCAGTTTAGCAACACTTCCAGATCTATATTTTTCAGTAGATCTGCAGTCTTAGATCTCATATCTACATCTTGTACTTGGTGTTTTACTAAAAACCCCAAAGGGGGTTCTATAGAGGAGCTTGTATAGTGCATGGATCTGATATAGATCTAACTTTTGAGGCACATATTTTCTCTAGATATGATGTGTAATATACAGCTATTGTAGAGCCAATAAAATAACATTGTAAGGGTTTTATAGCTTTAATATATGGTTTCCGCACCTTATATTGAGGGATTTTCTTCATTGGAGACTTTCTTTTCTTGTTATGCATCTCATGGGCCATTTCTTACACATATTTTGCTGCTATAATAACAAATGAAAGGTATCCATATTGGCCTCTTACTTTTTAAATGATGATCTGCGTTATTATTTCTACATTCTGCATTATATTGATGCTTTTCCCATTTGCAAATATTACAGTGGTATCAGAGCATCTCTTGGCACAGCCTGTGCATTATAAAAGCCAATATGTCTTTTGAAGAAGGAGAGCCTCTTGCTAACAGAGAAAAGAGGTATCAAAAGATAAGGCACAGAAATTTTGATTATATAAATGATAATGAAGACAAGGGTAAATCCCCTTTATATGGAGGTGAAGATGAAGAGAAGGAGTTCCCTAAGATCCTTCTTAGAGCCATGCAATACATTTCTAGAGAGATCAAGGAGATGAGAATGGATAGAATCAAGGAATCCCCTAAAGTATTTCATCATGGAGAAGGCTCTGGCATGTCTCACCACTGGAATGATCAACTAGTTCCTCAACCACAAGTTTCCCAACGCTCTACCATGCCTACATTTTTGGCTATGGGAAATGAAGGGTTTCAGGAGCAGGAATCCCTTGAAGACTATTTTGAAGAATGTGAGTCTCAAAATCAGAGATTCAAATATCACTTGAGTTTTCAGGAGTTTTTACAAATAAAGGACAATAGAAGACCAAGGCATCATCATAGAAGTGGTGGGTTCATTCAGAATCATGATCAACACCACACTATGGGAAGATTATTTTTACCCAATTTTGATGGGTCATCCAAGTGTTCTACCAAACCTTGGGTAGAAAAACTTGACATCTACTTTCAGTTGAACAAGGTTCTAGAAATGGAGGCCATTAAGATGCAGCGATGCACCTTGAAGGTGAAGCACATGACTAGTGGTTCCATGGCTTGTCTACATTGGGTCATGCTAATGTAACTGCTTATTCAGAGTTCACTAGAATGTTGGTGGAAAGGTTTGATAGAAGAGATCATGAATCACCATTCATGAGCCTTGCAAAGTTGAAACAATTAGGTAATGCAGAAACTTACATCTCTAAATTTTTAATACTTTCTGTTATGGTTCCTGATTTTTCTCCAGAAAGAATGGTGTACATGTTCATTGATGGGTTAGATGAACCTCTTCATGGGTTGGTTAAGTCTACCAAGCCCACTACCCTACAAGATGTCATTTAAAGGGCTAGAAACCTTCATGATGCCTTTCCAAAAGCAAAGGCAACATTTTAGCATAAGCCCTCTTTTCCATCCAAAGGAAAAGAAAGAAAGGTTGATCCTTCAAAGGAGAGCACATATAAAAAACCTCTTGATGATAATGTCTAGAGAGATCTAAGAAGAAGGAAGCTTTGATTCACTTGCCAAGAATCATGGGCAGCTAGACATAAATGTCAAGCTAGAAAAGCACATTACATAGAGGTATTCTCAGATGATGAGGAGGAAGAAGAAGAAGAACAAAGGAGGGGTCACAGCGCTAACATAACAGGAGATGATCCACCAACACATGGAGGTGAGGATGGTGCAATTGCTCCAATTAGAAGCACTCTTGCATCCTTAAGAGTGATACCCAATTATCATGAAACTTCCACACAAGAAACAAAGATGAATTTGCATAGTGGAAGTAGGGATATGATGATCCCATCTATTATGCACATGAGGATGATCCATGAGACATCATTATCTTATGGTAAACCCCCTAGGAGAGCACTTGATTCAGACTTGGTGAAATATGTCTCACATCTTAATGTTCCTTTCATATATCCAGGAAGGATGGGAGCATTAGAAGACCAAAATATAGTGCTGGGAGACATGGGTAAGCTCAAGAAGGAGGGAGATATTCTTCCACTATCACCAATACCCACTCTCTCATCTCATACTGCGCTGAGAGGAAATGTTACAAGTTTGGAGGGTGACACCATCATGGGGCAAGGAGACTGTTCCTTGGCTATGGATGTTGAGGTATAAAAGGTGTCTTTTTAACGCCTATTTATCCTACATTAATCATCAATCCAGGTACGAATTTTTATTTCAAGAGTGTACTCAATCTGAGGCTGCAATTCAATCTAAGATTAATGCTTTGAGTTGTGTAGTATAGTGTTGTAAAAACAAGAGTAAACGGATTCTTGGAAATGAAATCTAACTACAATGACATGAACTCAAATGCTCTGAAAACCATTCATTCACTCTACAATCATCAGTCAAGGATGCAGTAATGATAACTCTTTCCTTTAGCAACTGATGTAATTGAAATCAAATTAGAACAAGATAATCAATATGATGACGAAGGTAGCAATAACCAGATGTCCTTTACAGTTGATGATCTCGCATTAAAACAATTAAATGGAAATGGAAATTGAACTAAATCACTAATGCTGCTAATGAAAGTAAACTACGCAAGCTTTCAAAAGAAAAACCAACTCTTTGCAGGAATGAAATAGACTGTAAACTAATTATCTGAAATGAATAGCAAATCTGGAATTGAACAACAATAGAAATGAACAGCAAACTCTAACTAATGGAATTGAACAACAAAACTCTATTAAAGAACAAATCCTATTGAACAACAAACTAAACGGAACAACAAATGGATTGGAACAACAACTGAAATAGAAAAAAAACTACTGAACAGTGTAGCTTTGTTAAAGCATAACAAGACAAGTTATACAGAGATTAAGAATCTTGTTAAATTAGAAAGGAACAGAAACGCAATTCACCAATGTAACACACCAATATTATGAAGCAATTAAGTAGTAAACTATTAAACTTGTAAGTTGTAATGAAAACAAATGAAAACCATCACACAACGATAATTGAAAGATAATAATACAAACAAAAGATGGATCCACCAGGGCCGGGCCCTTAGCCACCAATGAAACATCGCTGGGCTACTCCAGAGTCAAGAAATAGAATGGAAACTAGATCATGTATTAATCAGGAATAATAGTGTTTACAACAGTCGCTCTTTGATCACAAGATTCAATGAGAAATTATAGAGTTACAAAAGGAGTTTCAATAATAATCGTTCTTCCCCCCTTTCGATTTCTATAGGCACTGCATTTTATAACAATTCGACAGAAAATACAAGAAACAATGATAGAATTTGAACAACGATTCCTTAGGATAGAAAGATCCTAAGGGATTTGCTCCTTTTTCTTATTTTAGCTAATGCTTGGTGTAATGTTCCGAAATGGAAATCAGCAGCTTTTACACCACTAAAGAAATCCTTTTGTCGGAAATATGAACAAGGCTATTTCAGAGATGGAATGAGAGGGAATTTACCAGATATATCACCTTTAAAAAGAGGGTGAGAACCGGAGGCTATTTGGCCCTTTCTCAGGCTCTGCCTATAGCTATGTAAATATTTCTTCCTCAAGAAGATCTTTCTCAAAGGAATGAGCTACAACAACATCTGAACTCTAACAAGCAACAGTAACAACAAAATAAATATACTCATAAAATGTGAGAAGAGTGAAAAACTGATATATAATCTGTAGTAGTAAATGATATACAAAATCCTTGAGGAAAAGACCTCTCAAGGTGGGCTTAAATCAGCCTCAAAGGAAGATGTACATGCAATGGAGAAAACACTCTGCTACATAACCCAGCAACACTATAACTGCGCAGTCTATAAGGGAAAATTACTGAAACTGAAATATACAATATGATATGACACTATGAGCTCAAATAAAGAAGGGGGAGAAAGATCTCAACCCCATGAAAATACAATATGACAATCCTTTAAGAGGATTGGTTGAAATCTATGCAAAAATGTTGAATATACAAAATGCCGAAGCTGCATTGGAGTTGTTGCAACTCAAATAGAATACAATGTGGGAGAAGGAAGTAGATGCTGCAATAGACAATGATAGCTCCTCCAATGATCTCCAAAGTGAAAGGCTACTCCTCTCATTGAAGATTGCACTCTCTAGTGCACCATGTGAACTCCTCCTACAAACCCTCTCAAAAAATAACGCTGTAAGAGGAAGGGACTGTGCTGGGAATGAGATGAAACAATGGCCCAATGCTAAAATCTGCAATAGAAGCTCCGGGATCTCCTTCACTGATCTCCTAGAGAAAGAGTGAGCTCCTCCTCTACTAAATAGCTCCGGAAATGGGTGATGATGAATCCTCACTGCAACACCAGCAACTCCAACGTTCTCTTGTTGCAATAATAATGTTGTAGTTGTAGATGATCACTTTGGCCTCAAGCCTGTATGTGAAGGAGATGAATAAAAACTCCTCAAAGGCTCCCAAGGAAGAGAAGGGAACTCCTAAACAAGAATCTCTCTTGTGCTGAGCAGCACAAGCTATCCCAGTTCAACAACTGAAGAGAGCTCCAAAATCGAATTCTCAAACATAATGAACAATGGCTCTCCTTCACCTTTTTATGCAAGGAATACTTCCTTGCCATGGACCCCACCCATTAGGCTTTCTCTTATCCTCTATTTTCCCTCCATTCAAAACTGCGCAGTCTTCTTGAGCAAGCTTCTCCACTTAGCCACGTTGTTGACTTGGTCAACCATGGCCTAGTTTACTTGCTTTTGGCCCTTTTCACATTAGGGACTGCCAAATTTAGTCACTTAAGTGACTCTTTGCACCTTAGGAGAGTTTATTTTGCTGCTACATGGGCTCCCTTACCCATTTTATTCCTTTTATTGAAATAAAAGCAAAACTAATGTTCCAATTACCTTATTGAAAAATTTGGAACATTACAGTCCTCTCCTCCCAAATATTGCTTGCCCTCAAGCAAGTGCAAGGGTAGAACTGAAAAGAAACCTCCACTCAAGGTGTTAGAGTCGGTCTTTACATCCCTCCGTCAGAGATCATTTCTCTTATTGCATTTCATTTTTAGGTGTCTCATTCTACTCATTCATCTGCATTCCATTAGGGGCATGCCATTATCTGACGGAAGGGCTTTGTTTTCTCGTTTCCCTCATGTTTGTACCTGCTGGGTAGGTCAAAATTTGTCAAATTTCATCAAAGTTGATTTCATGTCATCTACAGTCATAGGTGCTATTTTGGTCAAAAAAAGAGTCATTTCACTTTCTAGGTCTAGGGTTTGGTCTTCAGAAATGTTAAATAATGCTCACAGGCCATGAGGATGTCTTCAATAAGTTTTCATTACAGGATGTTCATCATCAATAATGCTTGAGGATATTTCTTCTTCAAAACTCTGTTTTGAGGAAGAAATTGTCAAATTTATTGTTTGTAATAAATATGTATTTTAAAATTTTCCGCCATGAAGTACTTCAAATGTAGACTCTAGTCATCCTTTGTCGAAGTCCAAATGCCACCATCCTTGCAAAAAATCAAGAAAAAATTCATCATTCAAGCTCAGAAAATCAGTGAGGAAACAAAAAGACAGAGTTATATTAAACGCAAAAGTGCCAAAGCCAAAAACATTACAAAGTGGGTCTTTGAGAAACAAAAATTAAATCCATGTCTATATAAGATATTTCTCATAGTTTTTAATCCATTTGCATTAGGAGATATCAAAAAATCCAAGAGAGAAGTCGAATGGAAGTTGGAGGAGCGAAACTGTGTGTTAAAGGCCGACTGTGTGTTGAGTTTGTGCGCACGACGCATTGGTGGAAGGCGCGACGCACAGAGGCCATGCGGTGCATAGAGCCGAAGTCTACTGCGCAATTTTCAACGGGCGCGGCGCACCCACACGACGCAGCGCACTGGGTTTGTGCATGGCGCACAGAGCCACCAAGCCAAAATTTACCACCGCTTCATCAATTTTTTAAAACGACTTCAACACCTTTTCTCAATTAAGTTTACACAGTTACTCTTGCTGGTATTTGGTGTGGTTTCAGAGATTTGTTTGGAGAATTGGGTTGGTGAAACATAAAACTTATTTATTTTACCAAAATCGCTCCTTGGGGTTTGAAATCAAAGTTTTAAAATTTGGTTGGTGCTATACTCTTGCCATTGACCACCATATTCTCCCTTTCCTCACTGTCACGCTATCATATCACAGTCCTTCTCCTATTCCCCTCTATCCCAACTATTTATATCCATTGTTTCCATGTTCTCATCGCCAAACCCTACCACTTTCTACCACTTTCCTCCTTTCATATCATTTATAAGTCCCCATATTTCCAAAACATAATCAAGTGACTTTCATTGTATTAATTGCACATGATAAACCTCCACTTTGCTCGCTGTTCATACTTACCACAACCCTTCATTTCCCTTTTGCATATTTGGCATTGAAGCAAAGACATCTATTTCTCATTTTCAAAACAATCAAACATACACTTGTTATACACATTGTAGCATCATGTCAGAGACAAATTCATCATATGAGCAGGGATATGAGCAAGACAGTGACTCAACCGTAGAGCTAAATGTACCGAGGAGGTCTCATAAAAGTGGCAGGCACGTCAGAGAAGAGCCCACTTCCTTGACTCAGTTGCAGGCCTGCCCGCTTGCAATGACATGCTTTCAGCAACATTCATGTTTTCGGTTTGTTAGATGATTTCTCAGATTCAACATCATCAGGATTTGGTTCTGATGGTCAGGAGTGATACTGATGAATATTCCATACTTCATGTGCCGAAACATAGAGCGGATGACTACCCTTGTGCAGAAGAAGACTCCAGAGCAGCAACATAACATCATCTATCATGGAAGTGAGACTGATGAATATTCCATACTTCATGTGCCGAAACATAGAGCGGATGACTACCCTTGTGCAGAAGAAGACTCCAGAGAAGCAACATAATAGCATCTATCATTATGCGCTCATCAAGATGATTGTGGTACATCAACTTGGTTTGCAGGGCATTGCATGGGAGGAGTTCATTTCCCGTGACTTCTTTACAGCCCCTCAGCCTCCTCCAGAGATTGTTCACGATGTAGGTGAGCCTTTGCATCAGTTTGAGGTTCTTGAGACAGAGCCTATCAGTGTTCCAGTGTGTGTTACCTATCAGAGAGGTACCAGAGCCTTATTTGCAGCAGCACGGCGAGTACTATCTCCACCCAGGGTGGAAGGGGTCTCGTTACCTTCAACAACAGCGTGAGTACTATCTCCACATGGCGTGGAAGGGGTCTCACCTTCTACATCAGCACAGGTACAGGACAGAGGCAAGAATCCTATGCAGGATGAGGGCCCCTCAAGAGGCCAAGATACTGATTTTATATTGATCGATGTTGATTCGAGCTCTCCCAGCTCAAAGCTGAAAGAGATCATCCAGGAGCAGAAAGCTGAGATTGACACACTGACCGAGAAATTGCAGAGAGCTCATTGGGTTATAAATTACTTGGAGCAGCGGAATAATCAATTGGAGGATTAGCACACTCTCATGGAGCTGTAGAGAATCCGCGAAGACCGTGAATTGGCCCAAAAGAGACCAGTTGACATGACACCATTTGAGCGAGAAACTTGCCTTACAAGAGTCAACATTCATCTGGAGAAGCTCTTGGCGAAGGCCAATAGGGAAAAATACATGCTCATACATATGAAGAACCACTATTGGGCCCGCACACACGTTTGCAGAGCTAGGATGAAGATCCTGAAGGCGATATTGAGGAGAGCACTTAAACGTCGAAAAAGGCCTGATCCACTCCAAATATTGGCTGAAGCTTCCTTGGCTGAGCATGAGACATGATGGGAGACATTCACTCAGAATTTCAGCAAATTTGGAGTAAATTTTTTCATCTTTGAAAATTTTGGTTGCAAAACAGGTTTTTCTGCCCCACGCGTCACGCCACCCGACGCGCGCTTATGATTGGGACATATTCTGGAGGAAAACTTGACATTTTTGGATTTTTTATGAAAATTTATGCATGCTCAGGAATGGCTGAGAGATTTCATGAAGTTCTGGGTGGTCTTAAAGGTAAAAAACACTCCAAAAATGGCCTTTCTACCACTTTTTGCACCAGCAGGAACCAGTCTTGGGAGATTACAGTTTTGGAGGGAAAATGACATCCAAATCCAAAATTCCACTTGGGTTGGATAGCAGACAGAAAGGGCTTTTGAAAGAGCTATCATGAGCTCGATTTGGAATTCAGGAAGTGCCCAAAAAAGAGGCTCAAAGTGGCGCGGCGCATTGAGTTTTCTTGCGCGGCGCATAGAGGAATTTTGCCCAATTTTCACTTTTCAGCTCAGAAATTCGGCCAGTTTGACTAGTTTCACTTTTGGATGTAATTATTGATCTATCTTAATGTAATTTTATGGCTATGATGTAATTTTGGCTCACATTTACTTGTTATAGAGGATTCATTCACTAAAAAGTGAAAATTAAATGAATGAATTAGTTTCCTTCCTTTTAGAGGCAAGTTGTTTGGCTGCCTAGATTTCAGTTCCATGTTTAGAGTTGGTTGAAACAGCTCCTAGAAGGATGAGATAGACCCCTAGAGGCATGGGAAGGGGTTAGGATGGTCTATATCATGTATTTTCTGAGAAATTTTCAGGGTTGGACTCTTGGGATTAGTTTGGCACTCCATTGAATATTCATTTCAGATTTTTAGCAAAGGAAAGACCAGAGTTTTGCAGCACTTGTTGGGATCCTTGTGGCTCTGAGTTTTGATGATTTTTTTCTCCATGTATCTGTAAGTTTCATTAATGTTTTTGTACGCCATTTCCCTTCTCTTTTCTTCTAATTAAACAAATGAGTAACTAAGGTAGAATTCATTAGTTTGCTGGTGCTTTGCCTTAAACTTTTGTTTAGTTTTATATGTTTTCGTCATTTTGAAAAGGATCCTTGCACCCTCTTTCCCTCTTCAGCTCCTCAATAGTCTTTTCCATTCATTCATTGAATCTAAGACATCAAAGTCATTTCCTTCCCTACCCCAACTTGAAATCTACAAGAATTTTCCCTCATCCCCAAGCCCAAAATTTCCGTTCCCTTTTTCCAACAAAAAACCCTTAAAAAATCATTTCAAACTCCTTGATTAATATACCTAGCCTAAAGTTAGCACTCATTTCATTCATCTCAAGGCCTTCGATACATTTTTCCTGAGATTGACCCGGAGAGAGCCCTCTCCTGTTCTGGTAGGGCTAGCTACCAGACTGAGCATGGTTTGGTGTTACCCTGAATCCCGCCTTCCTTTAGCCTGAGGTGGATTTAGGCAATAACATAGTGGCGACCATACTGGGGACAAAATGGTTTGCTTTTTGGTGTTATTTTCTTCATAAGTTACAGACGGAGCCTGAAGTTACGCCAGGTAGCTTTCGAAATGCTTTTGCTTTACATTAGTGGAAGTAGATAAATGCTGCTTCATTTAATCTCCGGTTTAGCTTGTGAATGTGACATTTGACTTGTGAATTACCCCAGTATATTACATCGTTCTGGACTTTTTGGTGATTGAGTCTATAATTTGATAGGCTGAATAGATCGGTTTTGTCCTTTGATTTTTGAATAGATCAACACACTAGCTTCCAGAAGACATACAAGAGCTAATCCCGATCCTGATCCACCTCCAGTGTATGAGAATCCCAATCTGATTTCAAGAATCCTCCATCGAGAAAGTCTCGTGATCCGTTTGCTAAAATCTCATTCATGCCCGACTGTATTTGAGTTCCTTGAAGATATTGAGTTTGATGGCCAATTCGAGCTGTCGTTGTTTGAAACTAAATCTGAAAGTGCTATTGGTTCTACCGTCATAAATCCCGAGTTTATAAAGTATCTTGATATTGAACAAGCTAATAGATCTATTGATAGTTTCATCTTGAACATACAAAACTCTATTGTGGCAACGAATATTCCTGAGTTTATCGAATCTGCTTCTGAAACTCTTGGTCCATCAGCAGTTATTTCTGATTCACAAGTTCACGCTGAACCTTCTTTCATTCCTACCATTCCTGTGCAACCATCTATTTCTGATCAGCAATCTGCATTAGTTCATCCTCCATCTCCACCACATACACCTTGTACATCTACTGCTCCTTCTCCACCCATTTCTCCAAGACAGATCATAAATCCACCAAGAGCAATGGCTGCTAGATTCGCACCTCTTGTCTTTCCCCAGAACTTGGATCCCATGCCCGCTGATTATCCGAGTAAAATCCCTTCATTTGTTGGTACTCCTCAAAGTGTGCCCGCTCAGCAGCATATTGATAGAATGACAGACTTCTTTGATCTCCATGAAATTGATGAAGAGAATGTCACGATGAGATTGTTTGTGCAAACTTTTGGAGGTGAGGTACGCAAGTGGTTCAGAGCTTTGCAGCCCAGAAGTATTAATACATTAGAAGAGCTTCAGAGACAGTTTCTAGATCGGTGGGAAATGAAGAAAGATCCACTTCAAATCACTTCTGAGTATACCAAGATCAAGCGCAATCCTGGTGAGTCCGTCCAAGATTATATTATCAGATTTAATGCGGTTTATAATGCAATTCCTGATGATTTGAGGCCTTCTAAGAAGTCAGCTTGGTTAAAATTCCTGGATGGTTTTGATCCAGAGATGGCCTATTCATTACGAGATAGAGATCCGCCCACCTTAGAAGATATGCAAAAAATAGCGGTGAGCGTGGAGGCAAATTTGAATGACAAGAGAGCTAGATTGAAAGCAGAGAAGAAAGTTTTGATAAAGGAAGAAGCTTCTACATCTACATCAGATCAGCTACTTCGTAAAGTGGAATTTTTTTTCGAAAAGTTCACACTTGATAAGCCCGAACTGCAGATTCGAAATCCCAACTTCCATGGTCAGCAGCAGCCCCAATTCAGGATTAAACAATGAGAACAACGAGCACAAGAACCAGCAGTCCAGTAGCAAGTAAAGACACCTCTTCAGCAGAATTTTTTTTGTCAGGATTCAGATGATGAAGATGATGTAGTAGGGGAGGAAAATCACTTCTTTACTCCTGATGATTTGCCCATTTATATCACTGAAGATGAGGAGTATGCAGAAAGTTCAACGGTACAAAGAGATGAGGATTTTATCTTGGCTAATGATGCAGCTCTTGAGGAAGAATCGGATGAGTATCAGAGAGGTTATATGAATGCCTTGTCAACCCATCAAAAGCAATATTATCTTAGAAATATATATGTACCTGTCAACCCAATCCAAAAGAGAAAGGAAGTTTTAGTACCTAAAAACGATTCACCTGTTGCACAAAAAAAAGAAAAAGAGATA
This sequence comes from Pinus albicaulis, assembly GCA_034641835.2. Taxonomy (NCBI): domain Eukaryota; kingdom Viridiplantae; phylum Streptophyta; class Pinopsida; order Pinales; family Pinaceae; genus Pinus; species Pinus albicaulis. Next base: position 955,644,737 of record CM076580.1, on the reverse strand, counting down.
GTTGATCCCGTTGCCACCAAGTCATCATCAGCAGAAAAATCAAATTAGCCAATTACAATGAGGGAGAAGGCTGAAAAGAAAGATGTTCCAGTCAAAGAGATCGAAAAGACTTCAGCCTTTAGTTTGGAGAATGAGATTTCTAAATTAAAGGTGTCCATTCCCTTGACTGAACTAATGAAGAACAACAGTTATAAAGGTCAAGTTTCCAAAATTTTGAATTTCGATCCCATGTCTAATATGGTGAATATTGAATATGATCAACCGGAACTGATATTTGGACCAGCTTTAGATGGTGAGTCTCCAGATAGCAAAGTGCCTCCTTTTTATATCAGTCTTCGATTGCATGAGTTTGTATTGCATAATGCCATGTCCGATTCTGGTGCTTCCCATAATCTTATGCCGAAGGCAATCATTGAGAAGTTGGGTTTAGACATCACTATGAAGTACCATGATCTTTATTCATTTGATTCTAACAGAGTGAGATGTATTGGGCTCATTAAAGACTTGGTTGTTAGTTTGGATCAGATTCCCACAAAGAATGTTTTGATGGATGTAGTTGTGGTAGACATTCCTCCCAGGTTTGGTATGTTGCTTTCCAGATCTTGGGGAGAAAAATTGAAAGGGACATTACAATTATATTTCTCCTATACAATGATTCCCATGTTTGGCAAAATGAGAAAGTTGTACCGGGAACAAAAAATGAAGTATATGATTACAACTAAGGAGAAACCGGTCAATCATCCGATTAATTATGTACATACAGATTTAGAGTCTTTTGTTTTGTTTGATGATAGTTTCAATGATGTAGATAGTCAGTTAGTTCAAGAAGAAGATATTCCAAAGATTACCGAGAATTTCAGAGACATTTTGTAGAAAGAAAGGCAAGAACCGGAAAGCACAGTTGAGCAATCAGCTAAAGATAGTGGACAGCAAGCAGAAAGAATAGAGCTAGCACAATTTCAGCACTTAGAGGATGATGAAGAGGGTCTATGGACCATGGATTTCGATGGTGCAGTGGGAAATGATGGTGCTTGAATTGGTATTTGGGTACGCAGTCCTTTTTCCGGTCCAAACAAGGTACCGAGCAATGTACGGGTATGTTCTTACAAATTAGCATTCAATTGTTCGAACAATGAGGCTGAGTACGAAGCTCTGATTTCTAGCCTAAAAATTATTAGAAAGTTGAATGCTAAGAGAATTGCAGTCTATGGCGACTCCGAATTGGTGATTAAGCAAGTAAAGGGTGAATATCAAACGAAGCATCCCCGAATGCGGGCTTACTGTAATGTTGTTCTGGATATTTTGAAGCAGTTTTCAGATTATACTTTGGCTTGTATTCCTCGCATTCAAAATGGAATTGCAGATGCACTTGCTAAGGGAGGAATTAACTTGAAGATCCCAATGAATTCAAGTAATAAGTTCGAAATCCATGTGAAGCATCGTCCTACCGTCCCGGATAATCAAAGATGTTGGCAAGTTTTCCAAGATGATGATGAGATTAATGATTTTCTGCAAAATAAAGGGAAGTTCAAAGATACCTCAATTGATGTAGAATATGATGATGGTGAAGCTGACGTGCAAGTAAATCAAATGGAAGTGTTGCAGCTGAAAGACAACGTTATTCTTAAAGGTTTGATACCTTTAGAAGAGCTCTTCAATCAGGATGATGTGGCCAAGAAACCAACCTTACGGCTGACTGAAAAAGGAGTTGAAGATGTAAATATTGGAATAGTTGAAGACCCCAAGATGGTGAAGTTATCCAAATCATTGCCACCAGAGGTAAAAGAAAAATATGTGAGTTTGTTGTCTTTGTTTGCCGATGCTTTCGCTTGGGATTATTCAGATTTAAAGACGTATGACACCAATATAATTCAGTACACTATCCCAATCAAGCCTAATCAGAAGCCTTTCAGACAAAAGATAAGAAGAATCAATCTGAAGTTGCTGCCATCGATTGAGAAGGAGGTAAACAGGTTTTACAAAGCAGGAATCATTGTTCCCATCAGATTTTCTGATTGGATTTCCAATTTAGTGCTAGTGCGGAAAAAGACAGGTGAGATTCGATTGTGTATTGATTTCCGAAATCTGAACAAGGTGTCATTGAAGGACAATTATCCACTCCTAAGATGGATCATATATTGCAGCGAGTAGTTAGAGCATCTCGCATGTCACTACTCGATGGTTATTCTGGATATAACCAAATTTTGGTCCATGAGGACGACCATGACAAAACAGCGTTCACCACTCCATGGGGAACTTTCCACTATGCCAAGATGCCATTCGGTTTGAAGAATGCTGGTGCGACTTTCCAGCGGGTGATGGACATGGCTTTTGTGAATGAGAAAGATGTTTTCCTTGTTATATACCTTGATGATTTGACGGTTTTTTCAAATTCAGATGAAGAGCATATGTATCACTTGAAAGTTGTTTTTCAAAAGTGCAAAAAATATGGTGTCTCGCTGAATCCTAAAAAGAGCTTGTTTTCCATGGATGAACGAAAATTACTTGGTCACATTATTTCAAAAGATGGCATTCATATTGATCCAGCACGTGTTGAAGCAATTCAGAAAATTGACCCTCCCAGGAACAAGAAGGAGATTCAATATTTTAATGGTAAGATGAACTTTTTACGCCATTTTGTCCCTAACCTTGTTGAACATTTAAGAGAAATAAAAAATATGTTGAAAAAGGACAGCCAAGTGAAGTGGACTGAAGAGGTGGTAAAGTCCTTTAATTTGGTGAAGCTGGCACTATCTTCAGCCCCGGTGTTAATCAGCCTTGATTACACCCAAGATTTTATTTTGTTTTCCTTTGCTTCGGAGCATACCATGGCAGCTGTGTTAATGCAGAAAAGAGATGGACATGAGAAGCCCATAGCATTTTTCAGTCGAACTATTAGAGACGCAGCCTTGAAGTACAACATCCTTGAGAAGCAAGCTCTGGCACTGGTAAAAGCATTAAAGGATTTTCGGGTATACATTTTTCATTCCCATATTTTGGCTTATGTTCCTAACGCTGTCGTGAAAGATGTTTTAGTACAGATTGATCCGGAAGGAAGACGTGGCAAGTGGATTGTAGCTTTGCTGCAATATGATGTGGAAATAAGGCCCACGAAGCTTATCAAAGGACAGGGGCTGGCAAAGCTTATGGCTGAATCGAATTTGCATGCATTAGACATAAATCTGATTGCTGCTATGTCTGATGAGGATGAGGAGAATTTGCCACTTCAGGTATCAGAAATGTTTTTTGCTTCCTCATGGTATTCAGATATCATGTATGTTCTTCAAAATTTGTCATCACCGCCCGGCATGACTAGAAACAAAGGTAGAACTTTGAAACTAAAGGCTACAACATTTTGTATTTTGAATTCTGCACTTTATTGGAAAGATCTGGGTGGTGTTTTGTTGAATTGTTTGGTGGAGGAAGAAGCGAAGAAGGTAATGGAGGATTTCCATAAAGGAGACTGCGGGGGTCATCATTTTTGGAAAAAAAATTCCAATAAGATTTTGAGAGCAGGGTACTATTGGCCAACATTGTTTGCTGATGTGTATAAAACAGTCAAAGGCTGCCATGAGTGCCAGATTTTCGAAGGAAGACAGAAATTACAACCTTTACCGCTTAAACCTATTGAGGTAAGCGCCCCTTTTCAGCAGTGAGGTTTGGATTTCATTAGAGAGATCCATCCTCCTTCTTCAGGACAACATATATGGATCCTAACAGCAACTGATTACTTCATGAAATGGATCGAAGCAGTTCCCACCAGAAAGGCTACCGATTCGGTAATCATTTCTTTCCTTGAGAACAACATTTTGTCTCGTTTTGGTAGCCCGAGTAAATTGATCACTAATAATGCAACAGCTTTTAAATCAAGAAAGATGATTGATTTTTGTGCCAAGTATAAAATTATTTTGGGACATTCAACCGCCTATCATCCGCAAGGCAACGGTTTGGCGGAATCTTCCAATAAATCTCTAGTCAACATCATTAAAAAGTTGCTGGACATAAACAAGAAGAGTTGGCATAAGAAACTGGTCAATGCACTATGGGCTGATCGGGTGAGTCAAAAGAAGTCCATTGGTATGTCCCCCTTTGAGTTAGTTTATGGAGTGGATACAATGTTTCCTACCTCTCTTGCTATTCCGGTGGTCAAGCTTCTTCAGGAAGATGGCAGTGAAGAAAGCTATATGCAAAGAAGGATAAATCAGATGATTCATTTGCAGCAAACGAGAGAAGAGGTTTTCCAGAACACATTCAAGTTGCAGGAGAGAATCAAGAATATCTATGACAGGAAAGCGAAGGCGGATAAATTCCAATTAGAGGAAGTGGTGTTGAAGTGGGATGCTAGGAATGAAGACAAAGGTAAACACGGTAAGTTTGAAAATATCTGGAAAGGTCCATTCAATATTGCAGCATATCGAGGTCAGAACACCTTTCTTTTGAAGGAGATGAACGGTGAAGACTGTCCAGGAGGGCCAGTCAATGGTCAGCTACTCAAGCGGTACCATTTCTAAGATGTTTTCTGCTGATCATATTGTCATTGTACATATCATTTATTTCAATTTCATTGCAAGTGTGCACTGTGGTATTTTCTTCAGTTTGGGGCCCGAAGTGAAGGCTATAATTATGAAGAAGGATTTCAGTTTTTGTTTGAGTCTGTCTAGTCGGTTTGGTTTCTGTTTCAAAATTTGAGTCAGTTTGAGTTAAAGTTTCAATCAAATAAATTCAGTCAACAGTCTTGAGTTGTTTTTTCAAAATAATGGACTTCATAGCCCAATGGACGAAGCCACTGCCTACTCTCCCAGAGATCTGTCGTTCTTGGCACCTCCCAGGAGCTACCATCCCCATTGGATCCAATGTTAGATTCGGTCTTTACATCCCTCCGTCAGAGATCATTTCTCTTATTGCATTTCATTTTTAGGTGTCTCATTCTACTCATTCATCTGCATTCCATTAGGGGCATGCCATTATCTGACAGAAGGGCTTTGTTTTCTCGTTTCCCTCATGTTTGTACTTGCTGGGTAGGTCAAAAATTTTCAAAGTTCATCAAAGTTGATTTCATGTCATCTACAGTCATAGGTGCTATTTTGGTCAAAAAAAGAGTCATTTCACTTTCTAGGTCTAGGGTTTGGTCTTCAAAAATGTTAAATAATGCCTGCAGGCCATGAGGATGTCTTCAATAAGTTTTCATTACAGGATGTTCATCGTCAATAATGCTCGAGGATATTTCTTCTTCAAAACTCTGTTTTGAGGAAGAAATTGTCAAATTTATTGTTTGTAATAAATACGTATTTATTAAAATTTTCTGCCATGAAGTACTTCAAATGCAGACTCTGGTCATCCTTTGCCGAAGTCCAAATGCCACCATCCTTGCAAAAAATCAAGAAAAAATTCATCATTCAAGCTCAGAAAATCAGTGAGGAAACAAAAAGACAAAGTTATATTAAATGCAAAAGTTCCAAAGCCAAAAACATTACAAAGTGGGTCTTTGAGAAACAAAAATTAAATCCATGTCTATATAAGATATTTCTCATAGTTTTTAATCCATTTGCATCAAGAGATATCAAAAAATCCAAGAGAGAAGTCGAGTGGAAGTTGGAGGAGCGAAACTGTGTGTTAAAGGCCGATTATGTGTTGAGTTTGTGCGTGCGATGCATTGGTGGAAGGCGCGGCGCACAAAAGCCGTGCGGCGCATAGAGCCGAAGTCTACTGTGCAATTTTCAATGGGCGCAGCGCACCCACACGATGCAGCGCACTGGGTTTGTGCGCGGCGCATAGAGCCTCCAAGCCAAAATTTACCACCACTTCATCAATTTTTTAAAACAACTTCAACACCTTTGCTCAAGTAAGTTTACACAGTTACTCTTGCTGGTATTTGGTGTGGTTTGAGAGATTTGTTTGGAGAATTGGGTTGGTGAAACATAAACCTTATTTATTTTACCAAAATCGCTCCTTGGGGTTTGAAATCAAAGTTTTAAAATTTGGTTGGTGCTATACTCTTGCCATTGACCACCATATTCTCCCTTTCCTCACTGTCATGCTATCATATCACAGTCCTTCTCATATTCCCCTCTTTCCCAACTATTTATATCCATTATTTCCATGTTCTCATCGCCAAACCCTACCACTTTCTACCACTTTCCTCCCTTCATATCATTTATAAATCCCCATATTTCCAAAACATAATCAAGTGACTGTCATTGTATTAATTGCACTTGACAAACCTCCACTTTGCCCGCTGTTCATACTTACCACAGCCCTTCATTTCCCTTTGGCATATTTGGCATTGAAGCAAAGACATCTATTTCTCATTTTCAAACCAATCAAACATACACTTGTTATACACATTGCAGCATCATGTCAGAGACAAATTCATCATATGAGCAGGGATATGAGAAAGACAGTGACTCAACCGCAGAGCTAAATGTATCGATGAGGTCTCATAAAAGTGGCAGGCACGTCAGAGAAGAGCCCACTTCCTTGACTCAGTTGCATGCCTGCCCGCTTGCAATGACATGCTTTCAGCAACATTCATGTTTTCGGTATTGTGAGATGATTTCTCAGATTCAGCATCATCAGGAGTTGGTTCGCTTGTTTGTCCTGCATTTGCGTGATGGTCATGTAAACCTTGCTAGAGTGAACTTCACCTTAACACCAGAAACCATTTCTCAGGCAATCGGGATACCAAACATAGGTGAAGAGTGGAATAAGAGACAGTAGCTGGATAGAGCATATTATGAACCTTACATCAAGCCTGGTTATATGAGGCAGCTTAGCAGGGTGTTTCCTTTCAGATTCTTGAAGGAGTCCTATGCGCCATTAATGAAACTCATCATTATATGCTTCGGTTGCGAGGGTAGATTCTCACGCCTTTATGCATATCACATCAGACTTTTGATGCATTTCACAAGAGTGAGACTGATGAATATTCCATACTTCATGTGCCGAAACATAGAGCGGATGACTACCCTTGTGCAGAAGAAGAATCCATAGTAGCAACATAACAACATCTATCATTATGCGCTCATCAAGATGATTGTGGTACATCAACTTGGTTTACAGGGCATTGCATGGGAGGAGTTCATTTCCCGTGACTTCTTTATAGCCCCTCAACCTCCTCCAGAGATTGTTCACGATGCAGGTGAGCCTTCGCATCAGTTTGAGGTTCCTGAGATAGAGCCTATCAGTGTTCCAGTGTGTGTTACCTATCAGAGAGGTACCAGAGCCTTATTTGCAGCAGCACGACGAGTACTATCTCCGCCCAGGGTGGAAGGGGTCTCGTTACCTTCGAAAGCAGAGCGAGTACTATCTCCACATGGCGTGGAAGGGGTCTCGCCTTCTACATTATCACAGGTACATGATAGAGGCAAGAAGCCTATGCAGGATGAGGGCCCCTCAAGAGGCCAAGATACTGATTTTATATTGATCGATGTTGATTCGAGCTCTCCCAGCTCAAAGCTAAAAGAGATCATCCAGGAGCAGAAAGCTGAGATTGACACGCTGACCGAGAAATTGCAGAGAGCTCAGTGGGTTATAAATTACTTAGAGCAGCGGAATAAACAATTGGAGGATCAGCACACACTCATGGAGCTGTAGAGAATCCGCGAAGACCGTGAATTGGCCCGAAAGAGACCAGGTGACATGACACCATTTGAGCAAGAAACTTGCCTTACGAGAGTCAACATTCATTTGGAGAAGCTCTTGGCGAAGGCCAATAGGGACAAAGGCATGCTCAGACATATGAAGAACCACTATTGGGCCCGCACACATGTTTGCAGAGCCAGGATGAAGATCCTGAAGGCAAGATTGAGGAGAGCACTGAAACATCAGAAAAGGCCTGATCCACTCCAAATATTGGCTGGAGCTTCCTTGGCTGAGCATGAGACATGATGGGAGACCTTCACTCTGAATTTCAGCAAATTTGGAGTAAATTTTGTCATTTTTGAAAATTTTGGTTGCAAAACAGGTTTTTCTGCCTGACGCGTCGCTCCACCCGACGCGCGCTTATGATTGAGACATCTTCTGGAGGAAAATTTGACATTTTTGGATTTTTTATGAAAATTTATGCATTCTCAGGAATGGCTGAGATATTTCATGAAGTTCTGGGTGGTCTTAAAGGTAAAAAACACTCCAAAAATGGCCTTTCTGCCACTTTTTGCACCAACAGGAACCAGTCTTGGGAGATTGCAGTTTTGGAGGGGCAAATGACATCCAAATCTAAAAATTCCACTTGGGTTGGATAGCAAACAGATAGGGCTTTCAAAAAAACTATCATGAACTTGATTTGGACTTCAAGAAATGCCCCGAAAACAGGCTCAAAGTGGCATGGCGCATTAAATTTTCTGGCGCAGCGCATAGAGGAATTTTGCCCAATTTTCACTTTTCAGCTTAGAAATTCGGCCAGTTTGACTAGTTTCACTTTTGGATGTAATTATTGATCTATATTGATGTAATTTTATGGCTATGATGTAATTTTGGCTCAAATTTACTTGTTCTAGAGGATTCATTCACTAAAAAGTGAAAATTAAATGAATGAATCAGTTTCCTTCCTTTTAGAGGCAAGTTGTTTGGCTGCCTAGATTTTAGTTCCATGTTTAGAGTTGGTTGAAACAACTCCTAGAAGGATTAGATCGAACCCTATAGGCGTGGTAAGGGGTTAGGATGGTCTATATCATGTATTTTCTGAGACATTTTCAGGGTTGGACTCTTTGGAATAGTTTGGCACTCCATTGTATATTCATTTCAGATTTTTGGCAAAGGAAAGACCAGAGTTTTGCAGCACTTGTTGGGATCCTTGTGGCTCTGAGTTTTGATGATGTTTTTCTCCATGTATCTGTAAGTTTAATTAATTTTTATGTACGCCATTTCCCTTCTCTTTGCTTCTGAATTAAACAAATGAGTAACTAAGGTATAATTCATTAGTTTGCTGGTGCTCTGCCTTAAAATTTTGTTTAGTTTTATATGTTTTCCTTAGTTTGAAGAGGATCCTTGCACCCTCTTGCCCTCTTCAGCTCTTCAACAGTCTTTTCCATCCATTCATTGAATCTAAGACATCAAAATCATTGCCTTCCCTGCCCCAACTTCAACTCTGCAAGAATTTGGCCTCATCCCCAAGCCCAAAATTTTCGTTCCCTTTTTCCAACAAAAAGCCCTTAAAAAATCATTTCAAACTCCTTGATTAATATACCTAGCCTAAAATTAGCACTCATTTCAGTCATCTTAAGGCCTTCGATACATTTTTCTTGAGATTGACCCAGAGAGAGCCCTCTCCTATTCTGGTAGGGCTAGCTACCAGACTGAGCGTGGTTTGGTGTTACCCTAAATCCCGCCTTCCTTCAGCTTGAGGTGGATTTAGGAAATAACACAATGCATGGAGTCTGAAATCTCCTCATGTAGATCCTCCATCCCCCAAGCAATAAACCAAGAAAAATGAGTCACCCTCCAACTAGGCAACTCCTGAAAATACTCCTCCACCTTGTGCTCATGTAGAAAAGGTGGGCTAAAATGATGAACATGGTAAGCTTCATAGCCTACCCCACGTTTTCCTCTTCTCCACTTATGATAAGTGTGGAGTGAAAGCTGAACTTGGGTTGCAATAGTGCTGCCTTCAAGAGGCAAGATGTAGTCTAGATCCCCAAGGATCTCTCCTCCAACGTTGCAAATCAAGCTGGCGCAAATCATCTCATATGTGATGAGTTGGAATTTATCATCATATGGCATCCAAAAAATCATATGGTTCACCTCATGGAAAAACAAATGGCTGAACATGGTGACCATATCATCTCCCATACTCCCCTTGGAGCATGTGCTGCAAAAAGAATGGAGGTCCTCTCTCCCAAAGGACACATCCACCCCATGATTCTCTCCCTCCTCATGATACATATGCGGCTTCTGTTGATATATGGCTGAAACATAATTTTCTTCAAGAGAGACCCAATCCACCCCATCAAACATGTAAACCATGAACTGCCTTCTCCCACATGAAGGAAAGAGGTGAAGTTTGGAAATCATGGGTTGCCCATTGTTTCCCCTGAAACATACACCATGCAAAGTGGGGAGAATCATACTCCCAATGGGCATCTTCAATTCATTTCCCCCATTCAAAAAAATGCTTCCTCTGAACAGTGTTCCACTAGAAAAATATGGAAGCATAAACTTATGAGAGCAAGGAGGTGAAATATAGTTCCATGTATGGAACTAGCACAGGGCATCATTGGCCTGCCTCCACATATGATGCAACAAGTGTCTTTGCAGCCACTTGTTTTCTGCCACATTCATCCTGCAAGATGTGATCATGAAAACATACTTTGGTGCCAAAGGTGCACACCAAAAACCATGTGGCTACCTCCCACAATCCACCAATAAGATGGCCATCATTCTTGCTACAATAGACCATAAGTATAACCATACATAATGTGAAAGAGGGAAATATCCTCCTTGATATAACATGTTGATCATAAAATTAAGAGAGTTTAAAACATAAAGCAAATGGTTACCTCCCTCATCATGTACTTTGGCCTTTGAGCTGAAATGGCTCAAGTGAAAAGTCTCCCTTACTGCAACAAAGTAGGGCAGTGGTTGTGCCAACCATATCTTCATCTCTTGGGCTATGCATCTTTCCATGTGCTGACATACATCCATTAGGATGCCTTCCCAAGTGGACTCCTCCATCAGTGAATAGTATGCACAAGAATGCATGAAAGAAGAATCCATAAATGCCGCATGTAGGTATCTCCTCTTGTGCTTGGGAGCCCAAGTCAAGAAGACCAAAATATAGTGAGAGGTTCTCCCATCCATTAATTCCTCATCCTCATCTCCTACATGCCTCCAAGACACATCACTTGTGAAGTGGTTTTGAGAACACTTCAGCAAGTAATCCAAGCTCTCAGGTGACAACGTTGCTAGCCTTTGGAGTAGGGTCACTGTCATCTCAAAGCTCCCCTCTTTGACATGAATCATGCCAAAGACTCCTCCCATCATGTTTCTGCAAATGTATAGCCCCTCCCATGAAGAAGGTGTTTCTTGGGCATCCAAGATCAAATAGAAATCCCCTTGCACCATGCTAGTGCCTCCTCTTGCTCCCGCAACATTCAAACAAAATCTGAGCAACAAGAATGTTTTCTGCTCCTCCCTACTCCCACCATACCAAATGTGAGATGGGAACATGATGAATGGTAAGAATAATTCCATCCCATCATAATGCACCCATGCTCCTTTCTGCTTCATGGTATAAGTATCTTGCCATCTCCTCTTCCTTCTCAAACCCCATGAAAAGGAATAGGTCACATGTGGCCAAACTTCCTCAAGAGAAACCAATGCAGCATGGCTTCTTGCTGCCCTGTATCAAAGATCTGCAAGAGGCTCACCATCCTCTTTCCTCCCATCCACATACACTCAACTCCCTGTGGATGCCTTCCATAATTTTGCATCTTGGTAATCCTCCAATGAGGTCTACCATCTCCCCAAAACAGATCTCCATCTTTGCATTTCATGGGGCATTGAAATGCAATCTCCTCCATGGTCCATGTCTCAAACCCCAACCTCATGTGTGGTGCATGAATCATCAAGGGTGTATGAGAATGATGGCACAGTGCAGTGAAAGTTCCCTTCTCAAGGAAATTAGCATGCAATAATGTACAATCCTCCATGACAAATAAAAAATTAGGCATACCTTATAGGGATTTTGAAGAATCTTGTGTTGTTGCAAGAGTTTCTTCCTCAAGTGTGCTGACTGCCTCCATAGCTGAAGATGAAGGGTGCTCCTCCATGTCTATAACAGCACTGGTATGTGCCTCTTCAACTGGTGGTGAGGGCTCCTCCCTCCTTTGGCCAAATCTTCTGATCAAGATCTGAGAAAAATCAGCAAGAGTAGAAACCCTTGCATGTCTCTCATGGCTAGACCACCAAACCTTTGCTTCTCCCTCAAGGTGAAGCGCTGCAATTGCTACAGCCTCTCTGTCTACTACAGTATGTAGCAGGAAGAAAGCCTCTAGCTTCTTCACCCAAGCCTCTGTTGCACATGTGGGTGACCCATCAAAAGTAGACGATAGGAATCTATTGTCTTTCATGCTCCCATGATTGTAGGGTCTTCTTTCCTCTTTCTTCTAAACAAAGTGTGAAAAAGATAGAGTCTCTTGGAAGACTCTAGGGTTTTCTCCCTATTTAGCAAGATACTCACTTAGAATTTCGAATTCCAAGTGCTCTTCATGCTTCTGCTTTGATTTTCTATGAGAATAGGAAGTGCATGGTCCTTCCTCTTCTCCTTTTTCTATCTCCTCAACCTACTTGGAGAGGTTCTTGCTGGATATGAACACTGAAGAGATCAATCTCATCCTTTACATCATCTTGACCTCTTCTTCTTTGACTGAGCCAAGTTCGAAGCTCTAATACCACTGTAATGTTCCGAAATGGAAATCAGCAGCTTTTACACCACTGAATAAATCCTTTTGTTGGAAATATGAACAAGGATATTTCAAAGATGGACTAAGAGGGAATTTACCAGATATATCACCTCTAAAAATAGGGTGAGAACTGGAGGCTATCTGGCCCTTTCTTAGGCTCTACCTATAGCTATGTAAATATTTCTTCCTCAGGAAGATCTTGCTCAAAGGGATGAGCTACAACAACATCTGAACTTTAACAAGCAGCAGCAACAATGAAATAAATTTACTCATAAAATGTGAGAAGAGTGAAAAATTGATATGTAATCTATAGCAGCAAATGATATACAAAATCCTTGAGGAAAATACCTCTCAAGGTGGGCTCAAATCAGCCTCAAAGGAAGATGTACATGCAATGGAGAAAACACTCTGCTACATAAACCAACAACACTATAACTGTGCAGTATATAAGGGAAAATGACTGAAACTGAAATATACAATATGATATGACACTATGAGCTCAAATAAAGAAGGGGGAGCAAGATCTCAACCCCATGAAAATACAATACAACAATCCTTTAAGAGGATTGGCCGAAATCTATGCAAAAATGCCGAATATAAAAAAGGTTGGAGTTGCAGTGTAGTTGTTGCAACTCAAATAGAATACAATGTGGGAGAAGGAAGTAGATGCTGCAATAGACAATGATACCTCCTCCAATGATCTCCAATGTGAAAGGCTACTCATCTCACTGAAGATTTCACTCTCTAGTGCAGCATGTGAACTCCTCCTGCAAACCCTCTCTAAAAATAACGCTGTAAGATGAAGGGACTACACTGGGAATGAGATGAAACAATGGCCCAATGCTAAAATCTACAATAGAAGCTCTGGGATCTCCTTCACTGATATCCTAGAGAAAGAGTGAGCTCATCCTCAACAAAATAGCTCCGAAAATGGATGATGATGAATCCTCACTACAACACCTGCAACACCAACATTCTCTTGCTACAAGAATAATGTTGTAGCTATAGATGATAACTTTGGCCTCAAGCTTGGATGTGAGGGAGATGAATAAAAAATCCTCCAAGGCCTCCCAAGGAAGAGAATGGAACTCGTAAACAGGAATCCCTCTTGTGCTGAGCAGCACAAGCTATCTCAGTTGAACCACTGAAGAGAGCTCCAAAATCGAATTCTCAAGAATAATGAAAAATGGCTCTCCTTCACCTTTTTATGCAAGGAATACTTCCTTGCCATGGGCCCCACCCATTATGGTTTCTATCATTCTCTATTTTCCCTCCATTCAAAACTGCGCAGTCTTCTTGAGCAAGCTTCTCCTCTTAGCCATGTTGCTGACTTGGTCAGACATGGCCTAGTTTACTTGCTTTTGGCCCTTTTCACATTAGGGACTACCAAATTTAGCCACTTAAGTGACTCTTTGCAACTTAGGAGAGTTTATTTTGCTGCTACATGGGCTCCCTTACCCATTTTATTCCTTTTATTGAAATAAAAGCAAAACTAATGTTCCAATTACCTTATTGAAAAATTTGGAACATTACACTTGGTCTTCTTAGGATGTAGCCGTGTTGTTCCCTGCCCTATTTAGCTATGCGTTCTGATTTAATCCTTCTTGTCTAGATATGGCCCTTTTATGGAGGAATAGTAGTTACTCCTACTTTAGCTTTGCCTTTCGAATGGTGGTTTCCCACTTCATTTGTTTCCTGTTTAGAATAAAAGACAATCTTTAGCCAATTTTCACAATAAACATTAATCTTTGCAATTCTATCATAATCCTTCAATATATCGTATTTTTAGAATAAAAAGAGTTATGTTTAAAGGAAAAAGATAAAGAAATGCATGGTGAATTCATACCTTTTCCAATTCTCAACACACCCCCCTGCTTACCCTTTTTCATGTCCTCATGAAAACTATAGTTGACATGTAAAGCAGTTAGAGAATAGGCTGGTGAGTGTTTTTCATTAAGAGGTCTAAAACCATGATTTGCAGCTAAAGCTTCAAATATTTTCCCTGTCTGTCCTTCTGGTAATTCATATTTGGCTTTATAGTCTGTTGCAGGATACCATATAATGGGAATTCAAAACCTACAACCTAGCCAGTATGGGCCTTCACTCAAGATGAGGTTACTATAGAGAACCAAGAAGTCAACAGCTAATCCAAAATTTCTATAATTAAATGGCTCTCTGTCTTGAATATTCCGATTGGAAATATTCCATCGAACTTTAGCTACTACATAGGCCTGGTCTCTGATAGATAGAAATTATTCTACCCCATCCAAGACAATTGCTTTGTGGATGGGTCCCAATGTCTGGATCACACCCTCCTTTGTCATTAGACTCTTCTTCCTAGCCCATAGTTGTAATGGGTGTCTCGGTTCACCCCTAACCCAAAGGCCTAACCCATTTTCTTGCCTCTGAAAAGTATTATAGGCTTTGAGCCATTTCAAATGGTTGACAGCAAATGAAATAAATGCTTGAAATTGGATATCACCCACAAAAGGGTTTGGATTTGTCTCCATTTCCCCAGCTAATATAAAATTGTGCAAGTAGAATTCATAGAGAAGACGCTAGAATTTTACTCCATATAGTTTGTAGCAACTTATAAAATCATCTACAATGTTTAATTCTATAGATTTTCCTGCCTTAACAGCCTTAATTTTTAACTGCAAATATCTTTCTAATAAAAAAAAAGCATAATTTTTGGCAGGGCACCTACATGCTATAACATTTGTGTATAAGGAGTAGAGAGTATCCATTTGATTCTGGATCGTTTTTAATATTTTCCTTACCTTTTCAAATTTCTCTTCTACCTTTAGACATCTATCAAAAGCTTCAGCCTCTGATGCACTGATGTCCTTTAATTGCCGCTATAACTGTTGGTATTTCTTTTTGGGAACAGTCTCTTCTTCGAGCTTTTCTCTAACCCTCTGAGCCTATGCGAGATCCTCTTGGAGATTTGCTATAGTAGGGTCTATTAACAAAACTTTTATGGGTTGAAAATATACCTGGGTGTTCTTATTACAATGTCGAGTGCCTACAGTCTGTGTCTCTTTGTTGGCCATACTGCTAG
The DNA here is from genome assembly GCA_034641835.2 of Pinus albicaulis. Classification (NCBI taxonomy): domain Eukaryota; kingdom Viridiplantae; phylum Streptophyta; class Pinopsida; order Pinales; family Pinaceae; genus Pinus; species Pinus albicaulis. The sequence continues at coordinate 955,629,278 of CM076580.1, read as the reverse complement.
AGGACAGTGCCTTGGTCTGAACATATTTTTCACAGACCTGTACATTTTCAGTTTGGGCAACTGCGTCCATAGCAATTGCCTGATGTTCCTCATTATCCTAAATGAATGTGGGCTCAATTTGAGTCTCCATGGCCCTTGTATTGTGAGGTTCCATTTGCATAGTTGCATTATTTGTTTTCAAGGTTCTTTCAGAGAATTTCCCCTATTTTAGCACCCTAATCCTCTAACTGAGTTGTTTTACTAGTTTTTGGATTTTTTTTCGTTCCCTCCATAGCTTCCCAAGTTCATTTGTCTTCTTCTTCTTCTTGGAAGGAACAACTATTCCTTTTCCTATACTTGGTTGCTCGACTAGGTTTTGCTCTCGAGTGGCCGTGCCTTCGCCCAGGCTTGCTTCTATATTTTCTGTTTGGGACACTTCCTTAGTGTTCCCATGCTCCTGACTACATTCCTTGGGGGAAATAACCCTATTTGGTCCTGCTGTTCCTTGAGGGTTTTCTTCATCAGGAATTTCCTCAGTCGTATCTTTGTTGATAACAACTCTTTCCTGCAATTGGTCTATCTCAATGTTGAGGTTAAGCGGACTGTGAGGTTGTATATATTCACTCATATTGGCCAAAATTTGGGTCAATTGGTCCTCCTATAATGGACTCTGTGGTGGGCTTGAAATGGAGGTTTTGGGAGGTTCTGTTTCCTCTCCTTCATCTTCACTAGTGTGATTACTTTCTTCCTCTTCACCGGTGTGGTGACTTCCTTCTTCTTCACTGGTATGGTGACTTCCTTCTTCTTCACCAATGTGATGACTTCCTTCTTCTCCACTGGTGTGGTGAATTTCTTCTTCTTCCTGATTTCCTTCTTCTTCACCAACGTTATGACTTCCTTCTTCTAGTTGCATGGGTTGTTCATCTTCCAAACTGGGCAATTCTAAGGGTTGGCTGCTGCTACCCTAAAGACTTCATATCATTCCCCTGCTTCTCCTAATCCTGGAGGATTGTTTGCGCTTTAAAGGTTTTGTTGTTGTGCTAGTAAGTCTTTTACATTTTGGGGCAGGTAGAGCTGTTCCTCCATAAATTGAGAATATCAATTCTTCCCAACTAATCTGCTGCTGGGAAAGACTATAACTCACTATCAATCGGATTAAAAAATGATGGCTTACCACCATCGCTATATGAAGAGACTTTCTTATGCTCCGGGTAGCATTATGCAATAAGAAATTTAAATATGCAGGCAGTTTTACAGTACATTTTTGCTTTAATATTGCTAATAACTTAAGGTGGCGTGGTCTTACCACATCCTTTCTTCCATCGCATGTGATGTAGCTCTGTACTATTTTTTCCAGTTCTGTCCATGGTTCTCCCAAAGTTGCCAGCTGAACTCCTTTCCCTTTGACGACCAAGGTCTGCCCTTCGTCTCGAAAAATATTCATGGCTTCTTGAAGTTTCAATTTTTTATTGGTCCATATGGATCCTTTCGCTGGCAGACCAGATACCTCGGTGATTATTGCGTCTGTTACTGTTATTTTCCTACCTCTAACCATGGAATAGCCTTCCTGCAAGTTCTACAAAAATTCAATGGCTACCGTTTCATGTTGTTGTTGTAGTCGTGTGAGGTAGGTAATCCATCCTACTCTTTCCAAAATTTCGTTGGAAACTGCTAGCACCTGTGGCTTAGTACGTATTTCTCATCCTCCCATTCTGTCTACACACTGTTAATTCTTTGAAAATACACCTTTTGTATATTGGCACAATACCATTAATATTTTCTTGTTTCCAATAATTTGATGAACACAGGGATTCGACCCACATGCAGGCATATTTAAAAGACATTTGCACCCCCCCTGAAAGATGACAGGTCGACCTCGACTGTCAAAATAGAAGAGCAGCGTACTGCACAGCAATTGTACAGCATGGAAAGGCATACATACTTATGATATGATCAACAAATTATCGCATTACTGAAATCGTGATTAGATATGAAAATGTTATGTAATGATTTCGAACATAAGGGAAAAGGAAAGCTGATGTAAAAAGTACTTATACGGTCACTATCCACATAAACTATTATGATCAATTTATAAATAAATTTCATGCATAATAGGTTCTGAAAAAAGGGTTTAGGATCATACTCTCATTTGATATTAGATAAAGATAAAAGAAAAGGGTTTAACATTACTATTTATTTGTGAAAAATATGACTCCAATGCCATCAACAGAGCTCTGTTGCCCACAGGTGTCTATAACCTTGACAAAATTGCTTTTTCACCCTTGGAACCATTATCCTTTATTTATGCTTAGGGAGGTGTTGTGTGATGTCATGATGGAGGCTATTATGCTGGCTTGGGAACCAGATCAATCACAATGCCATTCACCAAGAAGGAGTGAAAGGTGGGCAGGTCGGCTTGTGATGAGACCTCCTATTCCAAGGACTTTTTATTTTTTTTTGAGTTTTCCATTGGATCATATCCCTGGTGTGGTGGCCATAGTGGGAATTCCACTTCACTACTTCCTTATGATCATGGTAGGTTGGCTCTTGATGAGACCCCCTATCCTCCATCTACCATATGACAGTATTGTTAGTAATCATATATAGAGATTTTTCTTTTCTTTCTTTTCTTATAGCACTTCCCTACTTATATATAGAGGATGGCTCAACACTCCTTAAAAGTAGGGATGGTGGAAGAAGTCTGAACATCTCAATAGAGAAAATATGCCCTTATTATTATTCAATAAATAAAAATCAAAGAGATTTATGAAGATTTAGGGAAGAACCAACATGATAAATATAATCGATCATATTAATTTTAGTGAAAGTAAAGACAGCAAAGTGATATAGATGGTTGTGCCCTTTCCTTTTTTCTTATCACTACAAAACAATTTCTTAAAAATGACAATTTCTCTTGATTTGCTGATTCCAGTAACCTCTAATTTGTGTGTCTTTGCATAAATTATATGTTTTCCTTTAAAAGAGTCATGAAGAGTTCACAAAAATCCTCAAAATATTGTTCTAAAGCAAGAAAAATACACTCAAAAGGTGTTGTTCCTTAAATGGAACAACAAAAATAATCTGCAAAAATGTTGTTCCTTTTGAAAGGAACAACAAAACAAATCTGTGAAAGGTGTTGTTCCTTTCAAAGGAAAAATAGAAAAAATCTGTGAAAAATGTTGTTCCTTTGGAAAAGAACAACAAAAACATGCGGAAAAACTATTGTTCCTTTGGAAAGGAATAGCAAAAACACACAGCATAAACTACAAGGAACAACAAAAACTGTTGTTCCTTTGGAAAGGAACAGCAAAAACACATGGTAAAACTGTTGTTCCTTTTTAAAGGAATAGTAAAAAGAAACACACAAATGCGCTATTTCTTAAGAGGAACTGTTGTTGTTCGTTAAAAGGAACAGTTTGAGAAATAAACTCTGTACAAAAAAAAACAAAGTAAAAAGAAAAGCTTATGTACAGGTTTCAAATTAAAGGAATTATTCAATGAATGGGTGTTGAGGAGGAGTTATCTCCCTCAGCAAGAATCTATGATCGCAGGCTACCCTGCTATATACCCACATTCACCACAATCTATGCATATAAACATGCATCTCAAATAAATGCCCCAAATCAACTCTAAGTCTGGGCAATTTCACAACTTTTCCATGCGGAAGGTAATAAATTAAATCTTCAAGGAAGATTATTTCACTTTTTAATACATGGTTATAACCCAGATTTCATTTATATGCGGAATTTTTCTAAATCTGAACTTCAATTGAAGCTTGAACCCAATTCAACCCTTGATTATAAAACCAATCGAACCTTCACATCCAAGGTTATTTCAAGATGGAAGATTTTTTTTTTAAATAAATCATTTAACTATGATTATAAAATCATACAACCAATTCTCATATGCGGAAGCTCTCCAAAACCCACTTCATTATTTCTCAATTTAACATTCGACCTTTACATCTTAACCAAATTTAAACATTGACCTTGCTATCAATTAATGCAAGTCTCGGCTTTCATATATCATGGATAATGTTTTACCAACATCTATACAATTGTTTCTTTTCACTTACAATATCGATTTCAAATAAGGTTAAGGCTTGCCGCGGTCAAATATGCCTAGATTTAACCATGCTTATTCAATTCTTGTTTAACAAAACTAATTGGCTCATAACATTTAAACTCACCTTTTTTTAACCGCTGCATCGATCCATTTGATTCGATTTTTGTATGGAATCATGATTCCATTCCTGCAATTCCACATACTTCTGATTGCACCAATCTTTCAACACTGTAGGTTCTACGAACTCCATTCAGCTACAGTTGAACTTAATTCAACTCCGGAACACGGAAATTGATTTGAATTCAACTTTCGGCAAACTCAATGTTATTCCTTCACACAATTCCATCTGGTTCCTTAACTCATTGACTCACCATTTTTTCTCTCAATTCTCCAATCGATGGATACATGTCTTTAACAAGGTTAACACATTCAACTTGCATCAAATTAATACCAGACGTAGTAACACGACTGGCCACTTCATTGTCTTTGTGACACAACAAAAAAGGTCTGTTCCAATCGATTCAAAATAGACAGAGTTTTAAAACAAAACTCTGTGCCTCTTATGCAATGTGAATTCACAACAGTTCATTCAGATTTTAATTAAAACAATTTCACCCATGAGACTCCAATATTTTTTGTGCTCACAATTTACTGTGCCATCATTCAACTTCACTCCTCATGAATAATTTAACTCCGTTTCAACTTGCTATGGAATTACAAATTCCGCTTTCATTTAGCATTCATTCAATTCAATCAGATTCTTCAACGCTAAATGTTGTTACATCGATCCAGCCTACAATATGGTTTTAACTCACTCTACATCAGTCTTTGATTTGAAAACTCACTCTTAATTACTTCAGCATCGATTAATGCTTGCGCGGACTCTGTTCCTATGTAAGAACTTGCACTTTTTCAAGTGGTTCAACTTTCAAAATCGTACAATCAATCAGCACAAGAAATCCCTATTTCTGGCCTGATTTTCAAATCATTGGCCCTTTTTTGTAAAATCTCGTAGGCTTACAAACTCTGTTTTCCAAACCTCTCTCCTATTCTCTCTATATTCTGATCTATTTTGCCTTTAAGGCTTATTAATTTATACAAATTTTGGATGAACCAATTTAGGTTCAAATCCCTTTAATAACTCAACAAACTCCTAAAATATCTCAACACCCCTATAATCTAGATTTTATCCCTAAAATATTGAAACCAAATCTAACTTAGGCTTCATAATTAATTCTTAGATATCTCAAATCTAATTTCTCTCATGTTCTCCAAATCATTTGGGAACATTAACAAATCCTCACAATAATTAATTTAAAATATCATTTAATCACTCAAAAATCCTATTAATATTTACTTAAAATCAATATTTTCTCACAAACATAAGACCCCCTATTTTTTAATAAAATACAAAGTATTTTTTGAATCTAATGCCCCTGCATCAGACTCCCAAGGTTGAAAATGATCATGATCTCCTGATCATGCATTTTAAGTCTTTGTTCGCCTGGATCCCACACTTTATTCTGCAATAATTTATCATCAATTTCTGTTGTTGTTTGTTGCTTTTCTCTAGGTCTCCATACTTTATGCTGCCTTGCTCCACTAGCTGCACTTTCACAATATTTCCTTTTCTTCATTTTTCTACTGTTTCTGCTTCTCTTCCTTGCTAATATCTTCCTCTGAGATAATTTCATCATTAGCTTTCTTATCTATTCAATTTCTCTGTCCAATATTTCTTCAGATTGTTGATTTCTTGCTGTCTCCTGAGCTCTGGCTTGCTGAGCTCTGGTTGCCACCCAATCATCCATACCCTCTTGTTTGCTACAACAGAAAACTTCTTCTCTACCTTCTCCTATCAGCAAATTACTCGACCAGTACATTGTGTACTCCTTTCTACTATCTTCATCTACTTGCATCTCCAATTCCCAATTCTGAAATTGAGAATTTTCCTACACTAAATTCTGATCATTCAACATTATTTCCAGCGGCTTAATTTCTTCATCCCATGGATTATAAATTTCCACAGAATTTCCTTCTTCTTTATTTGACTGCTCAATTGAGTCAAATGTTCTCCAGCATCAACAACATCTGCATTCACAAAACAATTGTTTAAAAAAAAATAATAAGGCCTCAGTGCCTTACTTTCCTCTGCCAGCACTTCAGTATGTTGTCCTGAATTTTCTTCTTTAATCAGCACATCAGTATGCTAATTCTCTCTTCCCAAAGAATTCTCTAAAGAATTCTTAAGACTGTCAAATAGTCTTCCTTTCACATCATCTGCCTCCATGATGTTTCCCTGTTCACTGTGATGAACTCTACCTTCTGCAATCTCTCTATCATACTCTGAATTTACCAACAAGTATTCCAGCAACGCAATTTCCTTGTGGCATTGCTGAAGTATATCATCATCATGTACCATCCCTGCGTTCACACACAAACTTTCAGTTTGAAAATCACAAAGTTCAACAGTCTTAACTGTTGGGTTATATATCAGCTCTTCAGACTGATCCTCTTCTTCATTCACAATAATTTATTCCTGTGCTGTAACAGCTTCAAGTACAAAGGCATCACTTCTTTCTTCTTCAGAGTATTTATCTACAGAAATATTCTTTCCCATACTTGTGATAGCTTCATAAGATTGCTCATCCTTCTCTTCTGCAAAACCTGTAATCACATCACAATTGTCAGTTACGAAAATACAAATTTTTACATTATCCAGTTGATCTGGATTCGCCCAATAACTCAGGAATTCATCAATGATCTCCTCTTCTATTTCATCAATGGAAAATTCCACTTTCAACTCAGCTGTTTTGAGCTTTTCACAACCCAACTGTACACTAATCCTCTGTTCAAGCTCTCTCAGATTTTCGGAAAATTGCATGTTCTCTTGCTGCTCTCTTTTATGTTGTAGCCTCTGCCACTTCACTCTCTTCTTCATGAGCCAACCAAATCTCTGGCTTTCCTTTATCCTCATCTTCAGTTTATTAAACTGTTCCCTGATCTCATCTATCTCTTTATCATATTTTGTATCAGCTAACTGCTGCCTTTTGCCATTTGTCTTGGCATCTTCTTTCTCCTTTCTTCTAATGTGGTCTCTCTCTGAACCTCTGCTCTCTCCTTTATGACTTTAAATATTCATCTTCTTTTCCATGAGTTCCTCACTCATAAGCTACACCAAGCCTCTGCAATAACAATTTCTCCTTGTTACAAGTTACCTCACCAATCCCTTCCTTTAGATCTGGTCTTTTGGTAAATATCAGTTCTCCTTCTGATGGAACCTTTTGAGTGCTTCTTCACTACTCCTTCTAGGCTTCAATTCATCTGCAACTTTTAGAACACAATTGTCCTATCCATCCAACCTCTGTTGAATTTATTCAGGTTCTGCCACATTCACTTAGAATCCCTTGCTGGACTCCTTCATCACTGCTCTCAAAGTTGTGATCTGCTTCTTTCTACTGAGACTTCTTCAATATGCCTGCAAACCAAATTCTTCAAGCATAACCTTCAAACCAGAGTTAAATAATACCTTTCAACTCACCTCCAAGATGACTGTTGATCTTGCTTCACCTCTCACCTGCACTGCATCTCTGTGCTGCAATCTTCATCAGTTTCAAAATTTGATCTTAACACATGAAATTAATTAACAAAACTTAAACCTTCAAACAGAGCTATTCCAACTCTGATACCACTTGATGGCAGACTGCCCTACTATATACCCACATTCACCACAATCTATGCATATAAACATGCATCTCAAATAAATGCCCCAAATCAACTCTAAGTCTGGGCAATTTCACAACTTTTCCATGTGGAAGCTAATAAATTAAATCTTCAAGGAATATTTATTCACTTTTTAATACATGGTTATAACCCAAATTTCATTTATATGCGGAAGTTTTCTAAATCTGAACTTCAATTGAAGCTTGTACCCAATTCAGCCCTTGATTATAAAACCAATCCAGCCTTCACATCCAAGGTTCTCTCAAAATGGAAGCTTTTTTTTAAAATAAATCATTTCACTATGATTATAAAATCATACAACCAATTCTCAAATGTGGAAGCTCTCCAAAACCCACTTCATTATTTCTCGATTTAACATTCGACCTTTACATCTTAACCAAATTTAAACATCAACCTTGTTATCAATTAATGCAAGTCTCGGCTTTCATATATCATTGATAATGTTTTACCAACATCTATAAAATTGTTTCTTTTCACTTACAATCTCGATTTCAAATAAGGTCAAGGCTCACCGTGGTCAAATATGCCTAGATTTAACCATGCTGATTCAATTCTTGTTTAACAAAACTAATTGGCTCACAACATTTAAGCTCACCTTTTGTTAACCGCTACATCGATCCATTTGATTCGGTTTTTGTATGGAATCATGATTTCATTCCTGCAATTCCACATACTTCTAACTGCACCAATCTTTCAACACTGCAGGTTCTACGAACTCCATTCAGCTACAGTTCAACTTAATTCAACTCTGAAACATGGAAATTGATTTGAATTCAACTTCCGGCAAACTCAATGTTATTCCTTCGCACAATTCCATCTAGTTCCTTAACTCATCGACTCACCATTTCTGCTCTCAATTCTCCAATCGATGGATACCTATCTTTAACAGGGTTAACAAATTCAACTTGCATTAAATTAAAGCCAGACGTAGTAACATGACCGGCCGCTTCCTCATCTCTATGACACAACAAAAAGGGTTTGTTCCAATCGATTCAAAATAGACAGAGTTTTAAAAAAAAACTCTGCGCCTCTTATGCAATGTGAATTCACAACAGTTCATTCAGATTTTAATTAAAACAATTTCACCCATGAGACTCCAATATTTGTTGTGCTCACAATTTATTGTGCCATCATTCAACTTTTCTCCTCATGAATAATTTAACTCTGTTTCAGCTTGCTATGGAATTACAAATTCCACTTTCATTTAACGTTCATTCAATTCAATCAGATTCTTCAACGCTAATTGTTGTTCCATCGATCCAGCCTACAATATGGTTTTAACTCACTCTACATCAGTCTTTGATTTTAAGACTCACTCTTAATTACTTCAGCATCGATTAATGCTTGTGCAGATTCTATTCCTATGTAAGAACTTGCACTTTTTCAAGTGGTTCAACTTTCAAAATTGTACAATCAATCTGCACAAGAAATCCCTTTTTTTGTCCTGATTTTCAAATCATTGGCCCTTTTTTACAAAAGCCCGTAGGCTTAAAAACTCTGTTTTCCAAACCTCTCTCCTATTCTCTCTATATTATGATCTATTTTTCCTTTAAGGCTTATTAATTTATACAAATTTTGGATGAACCAATTTAGGTTCAAATCCCTTTAATAACTCAACAAAGTCCTCAAATATCTCAACACCCCTATAATCTAGATTTTATCCCTAAAATCTTGAAACCAAATCTAACTTAGGCTTCATAATTAATTCTTAGATATCTCAAATCTAATTTCTCTCATGTTCTCCAAATCATTTGGGAACATTAAAAAATCCTCACAGTAATTAATTAAAAATATCACTTAATCACTCAAAAATCGCATTAATATTTACATAAAATCAATATTTTCTCACAAACATAAGACCCCCTATTTTTTAATAAAATAGGAAGTATTTTTCGAATCTAATTCCCCTGCATCAATCTGCATGGTAGAATCTTCCCATAATTGCTGGTAAAAGGACTCTCGATTAAGCGGTTTATGGTAAAGTCATACTTGATGACCATTTTCTTTGAAAGAATGTCTGGATCCATCAATGGTTGTTAATGTGATGGTGCCATTATCATGCACTTTTTGTAACTCATAAGGTCCAAGCCATCGTTTCTGGAGTTTTCCTGGGAAATCCTGAAACCTAGATTCATATAGGAGTGCCCAATCTCCTTCGTGGAATATTTTCTCTTTAATGAGGGCATCGTGCCATTTTGCTCTCTGCTGTTGAATTAATGTAGTGTGTTGAAGAGAGAAGATCCTAATTTCATCTAACCCATTTATTTGCTATAATCTTCTGACCTGGGCTTCACTTAAGTCTAAACCCACCTCTTGGGTTGTTCTTAATGTCTGAATTTCAAATTCTATTGGAAAGATGGGTTATTTTCCAAATATCAATTGATATGGTGAATACCCAGTGGTATGTCTCCATGTTGTTCGGTACGCCCACAAGGCTTCCGGAAATCTATAAGCCCAGTCATGTTTGTGTGATGCAACTTTTTTTGTAAGTATGAATTCTATCACCTTATTCATGCTCTCTACCTAGCCATTTTCCTGTGGGTGGTATGGGGTTGTGATTTTGTGCTGGATGTGGTAATTTTCCAATGTTGCAGTGATTTTGTTACCTACAAATTGCGATCCTCCATCTGTAATTACATCTCTTGGGAGGTCATATCGCAAAAATATTTGGAAAAGGAACTATATTACAGATTCCTCTGTAGCTCTTGAAAGTGCCTCTGCTTCAACCCATTTAGTAACATACTCTGTTGCGACTAGTATGTATGTTTTCTGATTTGATGGTGGGTTAATATGACCAAAAAAATCAAGTGCCCAGCATTCAAATGGATCGATTACTAGATGTGGATTCAAAGGCATTTCGTCGAACTGTCTAGGGTGACCTGCCCTTTGGGAACTATCGTAGGCTTGTACAAACTTTTTAGCATCTTTAAAAATTGTAGGCCAGTAATAGCATGTTTGTAAAACCTTGTGACCAGTCTTGCGATCTACAAAATTTCCGCCACATGGCCCGTCATGGCATGCTTTCAGAATATCAAATATTTCATCCTCTTGAATGCATCTATTGATGTTCATATCCGCTCCTGTATGAAACAGGTAGCCCCCAATCCAAGAAAATCGGGTACTACGTTGTACTATTTGTTTTCGTTCATTGGGCATTAGATGCTTAGGTAATTTACCTACTACTAAATAATTTGTAACATTAGCATATCATGGGGTTCTAACAGTAAAAACAAACAAATTTTCATCTAGGAAGTGATCCTCGACTACTGCTGTATCTGTTGGTTTTGGCATTCGTGGCAGAAAATCAACTATAGGGTTCTCCTTTCCAGTCAATCCTTTATTGTGATATCGAACTCCTACAAGAGAATCAACCATCTTGTCACTCTACCATTTGTAACAGGCTTATTTTCTAAAAAAATTATCACAAAGTGATCTGTATATAAAACTACAAGATACCCAGTTATATAATGTCTAAATTTATTTACAGCATGTATTACAGCTAAAAATTATTTCTCAGTCACAGTATAGTTTAATTTAGCAGGAGATAGATTTTTGCTAATATAATAAATTGCATATGGTTTTTTATCTTCTTCCTGCCCAAGGACTGCTCCAATAGCTGTGTCTGAGGCATCAGATGAAATTTGGAATTGAAAATCCCAATTTAGGCCCCTTTACACTAGGGTTGTTGATACAAGATTTTTTAGATCCTCAAAAGCATGGTCGCATTTATCTGTCCAAATAAAATCAACATTCCCTATTAATGCATATAAAGGTGCAGCTAATCAAGAATAATGCTCTATAAATCTTCTATAATAACTAGAAAATTCGTGAAAGCTATGTACCTCTATTTGTGTGGTAGAAGTAGGTATTAAAAAAATTATCTGAATTTTAGCTAGATCTACCTGTATTCCAGCTGCTGAGATATAATGACCTAAGATGAGTCCCTCGGTCATCATCATGTGACACTTTTCATGGCTTAAGCAGAGCCTAGTGTCAATACATCTTTGTAACACCTTTTCCAAAGTTTCTAATGCTAGCTCAAAATCATCTCCGTAAGGTGTGAAATCATCCATATATACTTCCAGCCCTTCATTTATTAAATCTGAAAAGATGCTGAGAATGGCCCTCTGAAATGTAGCAGGGGCATTTCATATGCCAAAGGGTAAAACTCTATAAGAAAATGTCCCCGAAGGACAGGTAAAACTAGTTTTTTCTTGGTCTTCAGGGGCAATCTGAATTTGATTGTATCCACTGAAGCCATCGAGGAAAGAAAATAATTTCTTCCCTGCTAATGTATCTAATACCTGGTCAATGAAAGGAAGGGGAAAGTGGTCTTTCTGAGTTGCTTTGTTTAGTTCTCTATATTCTACACATATCCTCCACTTCCCATTCTTCTTTGGCACCACTACTAATGGAGAGACCCATTTTCTATCAGATATTGGGTAGATAAAGTTGACATCCAATAGTTTTTGTAATTCATCTTTCACAATATCTTTAAGATGAGGGTTTAATATTCGTAGGGGTTGGCGAATGGGTCGAGCATATTTTTCTATATAAATGTGGTGCGTACATAATTGGGGGTCAATTCCCTTCATGTCTAGATAATCCCATGCAAAAGCTCCCTTATATTTTTTTAGTAGTTGGACCATCTTCTTTTCTTGTTCAGCAGTTAGGTTTTTGTTAATGTTTAGGGTTTTTCCTAGCTCAATTTATATAAATTTTCTATTATAAACAGAATTGGTGGGTATTGATTGATCATGAATGTCTTTCAGGGGATCTTCTTCTTCTTTATTATCAAATGCTGCCTTGATCATGTGACATTGCAAATGGGATCTGATTTTTGGTTTATTGATGAAACTATTAATGATATAATCCTCTGTTTGGTCTTTAAAATCGAGGGCATCTTCTATGGTTAATGGTGATCCGATGTTTTCCATGAGTTATGATATAGGTTGTTTTTTTATTATTGATAGGCTTGACTAGGTTAGGGGGTATAAAGCTAAATTATTGACATAGTTCCCTCTAGTTATAGTCATGCTGCCTTGTCGGCAACCAATGTAAGCATCGGCAGTTGCTGGCCAAGGCCTACCTAGGATCAACGGGTGTCCATCTAGCCGGTTTTTGGGGTTGATAATCAGGAAGTTAGCAGGGTACTCCCAAGAATTTACAGATACCATTACATCATGTAGTGTGCCTTCTGGCTTGACTACCAATTAGTCAGCCAATTCCAATAAGGTTGTTGTTGGATCTAATGATGTAATGCCAAGTTTTTGATAAGTGGTGGTTGTTAGGATATTAATTGCAGCTCCCAAATCAACTAAGGCATTTGGAAATGATTATCCATTGATTTGGACCGTCACTATAGGATTTCCTGGGCCCTCATAATTTATAGGTGCTTCCATTCCTGATAATAAGTCAGATAGAGTGCCGACTACTATCACAGTTGGGTTAGTTGTTGTTGTCCTCTTTGGCTTCTTTATACATAGTTATTTGATGGTTTTTTCATAAATATGGATGTCTTGGATAGCTTGGAGGAGAGGGATTTTTATACATAAATTTTTTAGTTCTCCCAGAAGATAAAAATTAGGATATTCTATTGGGCGAGGTATGATTAGTCGTTCTGGGAATGGTGGAGAAGAGGTGGTTGCTTGCTCCTGAGTTTGTTGTTTAACCACATTCTCCTTGTGCATTGTTTGTTCTGCGGGTAACAGGTCTTCAACTTGAACATTTTTGTCTCCCTCTATTTCTATTATGTGCCCAAATCTTAGTTGAAGGTCATTGCACTCCCTTATTTCAGTTTCTAGTTCTGGTGGTTCCATTATTTGAAAAGACTGAACTGGCCTATTTTTAGGGTTTGGGTTGGGTTGGGCTGGGAGTTGTGGTCTCAAGTTGGTCTGGGGATTTTGTGGCAATGTATAAGGTGCTGGCAGTGTAGGTTGAGGGAGACGGATCATTCCAGTTGGTTGATTTGTAGGTCTTTTCCAGTTCAACTACCAAGTATGACTTTGCAAGGTGGAGGGGGACCATTGTGTTGGATAGGTATTATTTTTCCAAAATGGTGGACTGTAAGGAAAGTTTGGCCACTTGATTTTATTTGTTTGATTTGGCCATGGTGATGTAGGAAATGGATGTTGTGACCAATTGGGGAAGGATGGATGATTTTTCCACATTCCATTATATTGCTGAGCATTATACTGAGGAGACTGAAAAGAAGAGGATGGATCAATTGGCATACCTGTTTGTAGTGGCTGCCATTGTCAGCACTGATTGAGTAGGCATACCATTTTTTATTCTTCTTCCGCCTCTTTGTAGATTACTTTCAATCCAGGGAGTGAGGGGAAACCTTCTGTGGAGTGATCTTTTGTGCAGATGGCACAAAATTTGACTACATCTAGCAGGCACTCCTTATGGTTGTGTTTCTTTCTGCATTTAGGGCAGAATATTGCCAAATCTTGTTCTGCTTTTGCTTGCTTTTTTTTAGCTTGCATGATGTTGAACTGTGTTTTCAAAGTCCCTAGAATATCGGTTTTAAAATCTTCTAGTAGATTTCCAATTTCTACACAGGTTATACCTTCACTGGAGGTCTTACTATCTCTTGTGATCATATCACGTTATGTTGACTTTAGCCTTGTGCTGCCTCTCGAACTCCTGATACATAAATTAATAATGTCAGCAAAATTTTCCTGATATATATCACCTTTTCCCATGATGTTTAATGTTTCAACCCATTGTTCCTTCATCCCTTTAAGTAATGTAGTTTTTAACACATTATCATGTAAGGGTAAAGATGCATAAGGTGATCTCTGGAGGTTGTATTGAAAGCGTTCTACATATTCCTCCAGATTTTCATTAGGTTTTGATGTCATCTAAAATATTTCATCCTTTAGTTCCCTAGACCTGCAATAATCTTGATATTTCTTTAGAAACACAGCTTTCATCTGATCCCATTCATTTATAACACCTCCACCTAACCCCATAAACCATCATAGAGCTGCTCCTTTTAATGTGGAAGGAAACAATTTTAATTTTTGGGGATCAGTGGTATAGTCATACCCTCTGCATAATACATCGAATTCAAACATAAATGCATATGGGTCTTCCGATGTTAAGCCATGGAATGTAGGAATATGTTGAAGGGGAATGGGTTTCATAGGTGCATTAACTGTAGTGTCCACAATGGGATATTGCAGTGTGGAAGTTTGAGGGGGTTGCTGGTTCTGCTTTTGGGGCATTTGATTAAATATGTGCCAATATCCTTCTGGGATTTATAGGGAATTATTCCTAGGCTGACTAGAAGGAATAGGAATGACCTTGACAACACTCCCTTGGTCTGGAATAATGAGTGTTCCTTGCTGACCTACTATCTGAGGAGATTCAGGTCCTTTAGCTTTGTTTTGAATGATGTTGACAACACTTCCCTTATCTGGGCTGCTAACTGTTTGGATTACTTAAAAAAGAGAGTTTGGTTCTTCTGTTTCCCCTATTTCTCCTCCTCCTTCACAGAGATTACTAGAGTTCCCTTCTTACAGAGAAATTAGGCGAGAATTATCAATTTCTTGGGGATCTTGCTCAATTGCTTTTGTTTGGCTATGGACCTCAGCAAAGGCTATAGAAGGTGACTCTGTGGCCTAAAGGGAACTAGTAGGTTGTCTAGAAGTAACTTTTCTAGGTCCTACTGATGGCTGAGATTCGACTTTCTTTAGGATTTCGTCGATGAAATTTGTTCGCCTAAGGGTCACCAGTCCCTTAGGTTTTTTAGGTTTAGGATGAATTTTGTTCTGTTTAGATTTTCTATTCATTAAAAAAAACACAAGTATTCATTCCTACCTAAAAATTTTACTCAATTCTGCTGTGAAGTGGGCAGATGAACAAGTATGTTCCTTGCTCGGTATGTAAGTTATTACCTTCCTTTTTTAATACCCAATTCTTTCCTAGCAGAAAAAATCAAATATTCATCACTCTTTCTAAATGGCATACACTCTCCCTAGCAACGATGCCAAAATGTTGAGGTATAAAAGGTGTCTTTTTAACGCCTTTTTATCCTACATTAATCATCAATCCAGGTACGACTTTTTATTTCAAGAGTGTACTCAATCTGAGGCTACAATTCAATCTAAGAGTAATGCTTTGCAATGTGTAGTACAGTGTTGTAAATAAAAGAGTAAACGGATGCTTGGAAATGAAATCTAACTACAATGACATGAAGTCAAATGCTCTGAAATCCAATCATTCACTCTGCAATCATCAATCAAGGATGCAGTAATGATAACTCTTTCCATTAGCAACTAATGTAATTAAAATCAAATGAGAACAAGATAATCAATCTGAGAATGAAGATAGCAATAACCAGATGTCCTTTACAGTTGATGATCTCACATTAAAACAATTAAATGGAAATGGAAATTGAACTAAATCACTAATGCTGCTAATGAAAGTAAACTAGGCAAGATTTCAAAAGTAAAACCAACTTTTTGCAGGAATGAAATAGACTATAAAATTATTAACTGAAATGAACAACAAATCTGGAATTGAACAACAATAGAAATGAACATAAAACTCTAACTAATGGAATTGAACAACAAAACTCTATTAAACAGCAAATCCTATTGAACAAAAAATTGAATGGAACAACAAATGGATTGGAACACCAACTGAAATAGAACAGGAACTGCTGAACAATGTAGCTCTGTTAAAGAATAACAAGACAAGTTATACAGAGATTAAGATTCTTGTTAAATTAGAAAGGAACGTCATCACAATTCACCAATGTAACACACCAATATTATGAAGCAATTAAGTAGTAAACTATTAAACTTGTAAGCTATAATGAAAACAAATGCAAACCGTCACACAACAATAATTGAAAGATAATAATACAAACATCAGATGGATCCACCAGTGCCAAGCCCTTAGCCACCAGTGAAACACTGCTGGGCTACTCGAGAGTCAAGAAATAGAACGGCAACTAGATCATGTATTAATCAAGAATAATAGCATTTAAAACATTCACTCTCTGATCACAATAGTCAATGAGAAATTACAGAGTTACAAAAGGAGTTTCAATAATAATCGTTCTTCCCCCCCTTCGATTTCTACAGGCACTACCTTTTATAACAATTCGTCGGACAATACAAGAAAAAACGATAGACTTTGAACAACGATTCCTCAGGATCGAAAGATCCTGATGGATTCACTCCTTTTTCTTCTTTTAGCTAACGCTTGGACTTCTTAGGCTGTAGCCTTTTTGTTCACTGCCTTACTTTAGTTGTGTATTCTGATTTCATCCTTCTTATCTGGATATAGCCCTTTTCTGGAGGAACAGCAGTTACTCCTGCTTTAGCTTTTCCTTTCGAATGGTGGTTTCCCACTTCATTTGTTTCCTGTTGAGAATAAAAGACAATCTTTAGCCAATTTTCACAATAAACATTAATCTTTGCAATTCTATCATAATCCTTCAATATATTGTCTTTCTAGAATAAAAAGAGTTATTTTTAAAGGAAAAAGATAAAGAAATGCATGGTGAATTCATACCTTTTCCAATGCTCAACAATGGAGACTCAAAATATGATCTCACTTGGAGAGAAATATTCCATACATGATATAAGATGGTGGCCACACATGCATACTTTGGCAAGACCAAGGAGGTTTTGGATAGATGATAGTATTCCATGGGAGACTAACTTCCAATAACTTCCATCTTCATTTGAGCATGTGCATATGCAATAGGGGTAGCAAGGAGGGAATAGAAACCTTCCATCATTTACCTTTGGCATGGGAGGTTTCAAGGAGGAAAGCAGCCATATGAAAACCATTCCTTTTGATAGATCATCACCGCTGTCACTATGGGAGATTGATCCATATTGGAAATCAAAACTATCGGTGGGTTATTCCAAGGATATTTATACATGCATGATACTTGATGACCAACTACATGAAGAGGGCTATTCAATCCAAGAAGGATTCATCTACTATCATGGTAGGATATTCTTTTCTAGAGCCTCCAAGCTCAAGGAGAAGTTACTACAAAGAGCTTATGAAGAGTTATTTTTTAGCCACACTTATTCCATGAGATTCTACAACATCATCATGAGGAGTTATACTTGGAAGGGTTTCGAAGGAGAACTACAGAAAAATTTTCAAATATGCATGAACCATGTGGATTTGGGACAGAAAGATGAATCTATAAAAGATTTAATTCATCCATATCTTCCACTCCATTTGTTTGAGGAGGAATTTTGGTGAGAGACATGCTAGTGTACCTACTGTTTTATTTGATGAACATATGCATTCTTTTACTATGTTTATGCAGGCCATAGCTCCAAGAAGCATTACTATACCATATAAACTTCATGGCCAACTTTGGGCCGCAAATATTTCTGAACATGGCCACTCACTTGGAGATAAAAGGGATATTTTTTTTCATGATGG
Organism: Pinus albicaulis; assembly: GCA_034641835.2. NCBI lineage: Eukaryota > Viridiplantae > Streptophyta > Pinopsida > Pinales > Pinaceae > Pinus > Pinus albicaulis. The sequence goes on along the minus strand of CM076580.1, from coordinate 955,611,065 downwards.
GTGCATTCATAAGGCACTAAATATATCTCACACTTTCAACCATAGTGAGATGACTTGGACAGCAAGTAATTGGTGGGGAAACCACTTACCACATCATGATCTAATGCAGTCAGGAGATACACTACACTGGTTCCACATGTGGGACTATGACCCACCTCCATATGCACAAATTTCTATTTGTATGTATGTAATTTCGATCCCATACATTGATGATGTACTTGTACTTTCTATGTGAATGTATGGAGGGGGGATGGGAGGTATGTATGTGCCCTATGGGATGGAGATTCTCCATGTACCTTATGTTACATGTTTCAGGGAGAACATTGGGAAAACCATGTTTGTTTCATTTGAGCTATTGTCTCCTTATGGGATGGATTATTTGCATCTCATAAGAACTTTGGAGGAGAAATTCATGGAAGGATGGATTGGTGAACACTTAGCTTATGGAGGAATATTATCACATGTTTCTGTCACCAATGGAGGAGGAGAAGAGTTGTAGCACTCACCTTGTCAGTTGCTTGAGGATAAGCAACATTTGGGAAGGGAGGACTGTAATATTCCCAATTATTCATGAGCTAATTAGAATATTAAATTTTGTTTTATTACTTTGTTTAAAGAATAAAAGAGAAAAGGAGGTCCATAATACTCCTTAATAATGAATAAATCCATGCCAAATGTGAAAAGGATAAATCTTGGCAGCTAAATTAAGCACCCTTAGGTGTGAAAGGGGTTGGAACATTTTGACTGGTTCAACCTTGACCAAATCTACAACTCTTTCATAGAGGAGTGGCCATCAATGAGGGACAACGTAGTTTTATATGGAGGTGCCTTGTGTGAAAGAAGTAATCTCATTAGAAGTGGTTTAGGGTTTGCAATCTCTTGTCTTATAAAAGGAAGGGGATGGCAGCATTAGAAGGGGGTTGATGTATATGATATTTTCTAAATATATGGTTTGTTTAGACATATATATTTCTCTTGTTGTTTAGTTGAGATTGAATGTTTTTTAGCATTGGGTGTTCCTGGTCTGGAATCCCACCTCTTCCCATTGAGTAGCTCTTGGGAGAGTTTTTATTGCATTGTCCACTATCTAGCTTAGGGCCAACCTTCTTCTTTCAACTACAGCATAGATCTTGTTGAGGGTTTGGTTTTTTTTGGAAGCTGTAGCAAGTGGAGACTAGATCTTTCAGATCTAGGCCATTTCAGTGCACCCTTTTAGTGGAGGAGGTTTCTACTTCATTGGGAGGACAATATTAAAGGCTTTGGAGCCTATTTTCATATCTTGGCATCAGGCCAACCTTATTTTGATCCCTATAGTGCAGTTTACTTCCAAATATGCGTTATTTCTGTAGGAGGAGTTTCAGGGTGGTTCAACACACCATTTGGAGAGTTGATTTTATAGTGTTGGGGATCTGCCCTTCAGTTTGAAGATCTATTGGAGGATTCTATTCTATTGTTCATATCAGTTCAACCACACTTCCCGATCTATATTTTCAGTAGATTTTTAGTCTTAGATCTCAAATCTACATCTTGTACTTGGTGTTTTACTGAAAACCCCAAGGGGGTTCTATAGAGGAGCTTGTATAGTGCATGGAACTGATATAGATCTAAATTTTGAGGCACATATTTTCTCTATATCTGATGTGTAATCTACAGCTTTTGCAGATCCAATAAAATAACGTTGTAGGGGTTTTCTAGCTTTAATATATGGTTGTAGCACCTCATATTGAGCTATTTTCTTCATTGGAGACTTGATTTTCTTGTTATGCATCTCATGGGCCATTTCTTACACATATTTTGTTGTTGTAATAAAAAATGAAAGGTCTCCATATTGGCCTCTTACTGTTTAAATGATGATCTGCATTATTATTTATACATTCTGCATTATATTGTTGCTTTTCCCATTTGGGAATATTACACGTTACATGTAAAAGGAGTTTATGTGGGCCATAACCCACATGTACACAGTAATGTTTAAATGTAGTTTCGTGCTGCATCATTTGGTATTGGATCTTGGGAACAGACAGAAAGTATAAAATTTCTGATTATTTGGGTAATTGTGGGGTTAATTCCGCTAACCTACATGATTTTGATATTTGCGACCTTATGGTTTCATCATTTTGTATCAAAGCCCGGAGTAAATGAAAATTGTTATAAATGAATATTGCAGAGTTAAAATATGCAGAAGGCATTTGGTAGCAGAACAAAATAAGCTTCAGCGTGATTTCATATCAAAGGAGAAGAAGTCATATTATAAATCTGAAAAGGTGGACACAAGTGTAGAAAGAAAAGTTAGACAGTAAAATCTGACAAAGTGATGATTGTTTTCTTGAGGAGAATGGAGATTCACTCTAATGTGAGGAATGGATGGATATTTCTTGTGAAATCATGCAGGTATTGTTTTATTTAAATATTATTTTAGTTTTGTAGGATAAAATATAGATTGAAGATCAATAATTGCAGCTAATGAAGTATCTCAGTAAAATAATATCATAGCCTTAAGAAGCAGTGATGAAAGAAGTGGCAAATACTTCTTGAGAAAGAAAAGAGTGGCAGTGAACCTGAAGAATCCAAATAAAGGTTGGACAAAGAGAACAAGGGTGTTCTCAAAAGGAAGTGGAATTTCAGAAGCCAAGAACGAAAGGATTTTCTCGATATAGGTTCCATAAATAGAGAACGAATGTCACCAAAATAGACTGAGCTCGAAGGCGAGAAGGCTTGGTGAGGTACTTGCAGCAAGTATGAATGCTTGCTAAGAAAGAGAGGCTTAGTGCATTAAACAAGTGAACGGATGCAGTTCATAAGAGACATAAGAATGACTACTGATAATCGTAGTAGTGGTTTAGAGAGAAGCCACAGCAAAAGAAGAGAGAAGGAAGATGTCAAAGCGGATAGCATGTATGAAGAATATGAGAGAGAAAAGGTTGAGGTAAGAATGCAATTTAAGTTATTGGTGGATTTTTTCGAGAGGAGTAAATAAGACTAGAGGTATGGTTATGCAATGGGAAAGAAAGTGAAATGGCATAGGCTACAAGATAAGAGAAAGCAGCAGGTAAATACACAGTCAATAGAGGAGTTGAGGAAGCTTGAGCAGATAATTAATGTTCAATTCAGGTCGGAGAAGCTCAAAGGAGTTGAAATATGGAAAAAGAAAGTTTTTGGGGAAGAACAAGTTCCTTGTGAACTTGAATATGGAGCAATGATGTCTGAAACATCAGTTGAGGCTACTTAGCCTTTGATTTTGAAATTAAAAATTTGTGTATGGTTGACATGATGATGGAAAATCTTTGGGTATTTTCAAAGAAGAAGAAGAGGAGAGGCATAATCTGAATTTTGTTTTAAAGAAGAAGGATGAGATAGATAGGTCTCATGAGGAAGCTTATACACAGTTGAAGGAATATATTTCTTTTCAGCATACTGCTAGAGATGTAAGCAGAGGGAGTTTGGCTTGTACTTGTAGCCAAAAGTAAGAAAAGAAGTTTAATTTTGTAAACCTAAGAAAGGTATTTTCTTTGATGAATAAAGTGAAGATCTGAAGGAAGGACAAGATGAAGATATTTTGAGATGTTTGACAAGTTCAGACCAGCCTGAAGATTTGGTGGTCAAGACACCAAATGGAAGCATGAAGTCCTATGTTTTTAATACTAATTAATATTATGTGAATGTAGGAAAAAGACAACCATTTGGAACTTTCATGGAGGAGAAAGGGCTTGAGGACATGTTTTCTGAAAGTACAAATGAATAACAGTTGTTGGAAATTGTTATGAGAAATGCCAGAGATGACTTCATATTTTTTAGGTGCAAGGAAGATATTAGAGTACTAGAAGAATTGTTAAGAGAGTCTAAAATTGAAGAATAAATTACAACCAAGTAAGAAAGTATGTTTATAACATCTAGGGAGACTGAGATGAGTTTAAATTGCCAAGTTGATGATGTGTTTGTAGGTCATGAAGAATATACAAAACAGGCTGTGATAAAGGAGATGGAGGACATCTAATCTTTTGAAGGTAAGAGATAGATCCAAAGGCAGTGTGAGGATGAACAAGTTTTTGTCTTCAAAGACAATAAGTATGAAGAGAATGGAATTGTAATTAGCAGCTAGAAGAAAATTTTGACGCACACAAAGAATATCTCATGCAATTCAATATTATTGGGGTATGTGACAGTGCTAATTCTGTCATGGAAAAACAGGAAATAAGACATTCAAATGTCTTATGCATATTTTAAAGAGGTGGAGAAGAAAAGGAAGACAACAAGATGACGCTGGGGTCCCACACCAAATCTTAGTTTATGTGCAGAAAATGAAGGAATCACATGTTAATCAACATGTATACACGGATTTCATATTGGAGGTCCACAATAATCTGACCAATCACCGTCGCTTGCCTTTAGACTTTACTGTCTCTAGAATGCATCTAATCTCCACTGTCTATTTCTCTACCCCCAATCTGATAGATATTGCACTCCAACTAGCACGATATTTAATACTTTGAAAACAAGCAAGAAAAGTAGTTTTCTCTGCCCGTCGGTGTGCTACGTGTCACCTCCTTAGGTTGATCGTGCACTTTAGAAAAATACCATTTACCGTCTTGAGGCCTCGCGATATACCATTTACTGTTTTGAAGGAACTCTTTACTATTCGGCGTGCTATTCACTCGACTCATAGTTCGAAAAGAACACAAGGTTCCAAAAGTGTTTTAAAACATGGATTTTAAAAGAAACACTCTATAATAAAAAGGTTTAAGCGCTTAAGTCTATGGACTTGAAATAAAACCCTTAACGCTATTTAATTGATATTTCCAAATAAAACACATAAACAAAGAACAATACCAAGTATGGTCGAGGTCGATTTTGCACAGGTTTCAAAATAATTATGCACCAAGAACAAGACTTGCACACCACACTTAAATCAATTAATCATAAAATTGAAATTACAGAGTTTATGGCCCCTCTCAATTTGATTACATCAATTGTTCCAGACCTCTGTCTTCTATGTTTCTAACTCTATCTATTCCTCTCTTTCCTCTCGCTCTATATTTCTATCATTACATTTTTTCCCTTTTTAATTGATCAAATCCTATTCTAACTGCATTGACAACTCAATCTCTATTTTTATCCTTTTAACAATTAAATCCCTATTCTAAAGTCTTGATACACACATGTTCTAACAACTTATCTCATATTATAATAATAATACAAATGTAATAATTATTACAATAATTGAAGTAAAAAATAGATTCGAGAGATCCAACCCTCTCTACTAAAAAAAATGACCACTTAGGTCAGTGAAATTCATATCATGTGATGCTCCTTCATTAGACTCCCAGGGAAGAAAAGAATCATTCATAAAAATTTCAGGATTTACTCCATACTTCTGTAATTCTGCTGTTGTCAACCAACTGGCATCCTCCATTGGTTGTCCCTTCCATTTGACTAGATACTGAAAATAAACTTGTCCTCTGGTTCTTTTGGATACTCTTTTCTCTAGAACAACTTCCACCTCTTTCTTGACTGTCTTTGGAATTTGTTCTTCCCAATTTAAAGTCTGGACTTCATATTCTATAGGTTCATCCTGTAGATCTAACTATGTCTCTTTGTATGGGTACAAATCTGCAACATTAAAGATATGTGATATTCCAACCCCTTCTGGAAACTCAATTTCATAAGCATTGGTTGAAAACTTTCTCACAATTTTGCATGGCCCTATCTTTTTCATCTTTAATTTGTTGTAAGTTCCAACAGGAAACCTTTCTTTCCTCAAGTACACCATCACTAGATCACCCACTTGGAATTATTTTTATTTTCTCTTCATATCAACTCTTTGTTTGTATTTTACACCACTTTCTTGCAATCTGTCTTTGAAATCTACCTGTAGTCTCTGCATCTGCTCTGCAAACTCTTCAGCCTTTGCACTTCTTGTCTCCTGTTTGCCCAAATTTTTGAGCTCATAAACACCTCCTGGATTCATCCCAAAAATCATCTGGAATGGACTCATCCCAGTACTCCAGTTTGGAGTATCATAAGAAAAATCAGCTTGATCAAGTGCTAAATCCCATAGCTTATGATTTTTATACACTAAACTCCTTAATATATTTCCTAGACTTCTGTTTACTACCTCGGTTTGCCCATCTATTTCAGGGTGATATGTTGAACTGAAACTAAGGTTGGCACCTAGTTTCTTCCAAAGAGTTCTCCATAAATGCCCAACAAAATTTGTATCCATATCATACATAATACTTATAGGCAATCCATGTAACCTTACAACTTCTGAAAAAAATAGATTAGCAATATGTGTTGCACCACTAGTATTTTTTCATGCAATTAAATGTGCCATTTTAGAAAATATATCTACCACAACATAAGTGGAATCATTTCCTCTTTTACTTTTAGGTAAACCCAAAACAAAATCCAAACTAACTGCATCCCATGGTCGGTTTGGTATTGGTAATGACTGATATAATTCTATATTTTGGCTCCTTCCCTTAGCATTCTGAAAAATCCTCCATTTCTCAACAAATATCTTAACATTAGTTTGCATCTTTGGCCAGTAGTAAAAATCATTTACCTAAGGAAAGGTTTTTTCTTGTCCAAAGTGTCCAAATAACCCTCCACGGTGTTTCTCCTTGATTATGTTTTCCCTCATAGAACATTTGGGAATACACAAATTGTTAATTTTAAACAGTAAAGCTCCTTGGATAAGATAATCTAACCACTCGCTTCTATTATGAATTGTTGGATTTTGTACAGCTGCATAAATATCTTTGAATTATGCATCATATTTATACGTATCAACCATTTCTTCAAATCCTACAAAACTTTTAATTCTTACACAATGAAATTTACCCTGCTCAAAGCATCAATAACTTTTTTCAACTTACCACTTGCATGCTTAATCACAAAAGTAAAACTCTGCAAAAAATCTACCCACTTGGCATGCTTCTAGTTCAATTTTGGCTGGTTTTTTATGAACTGTAATTCATGATTGTCTTAATACAATACAAACTCCTTTGGTATAAAATAAGGTCTCCATTTTTTTAAAGCTTGCACAATAGCATAAAATTATTTGTCATAAGAAGAGTACTTCTTCTTAGCTTCATTTAGTTTCTCACTAAAGTATGCTATTGGTATTTGTTCCTGACTTAAAACTGCTCTAATTGTAACTCCACTAGCATCAGTTTCAACTTGGAAAACTTTTTCAAAATCAGGCAAAGCTAAAACAGGGTTTTCTGTAATTTTCCTCTTCATCAACTTAAAATTTCGGCCTGATTCTTCTATCCACTTGAATGGGTGATTATTCTATTTGATTGTTTCAATAATTGGTGCACAAATCTGACTAAAACATCTAATAAATTTTCTATAAAAACTTGCAAGACCGTGAAAGCTTCTTCCCTCAAATATGTGTCTTGGAGTTGGCCAGTTCCAAATTGTTTGGACTTTCTCTGGATCCATTTTCAGACCTTATTTAGAAACTACAAACCCCAAATAGATTAACTCTTCTTTCATAAAATTGAATTTCTTCAAATTTATTAGCAGTTTCTCTTTCTGAAAAGTTCTGAGAGCCCACTTAAGATTCTCTAGATGATCCTCTTTACTTCAACTAAAAAATAGAATATCATCAAGGTAAACAATGAAAAACTTTCCTGCATATTCCTTCAAGACTGCATTCATCAATCTCATGAATTTTTTGGGTGCATTAGTGCATCCAAAAGTCATCACTAACCACTCATACAACCCACTATTTGTTTTAAATGCAGTCTCCCATTCATCTCCTTCTCTAATCCTTATTTGATGAGAACCAATTTTCAAATCTATTTTAGTAAAATACTTTTACCCACTTAAACAATCCATCAAATCATCCATGTGTGGTAAAGGAAATCTATACCTAATAGTGATCTTGTTTATGGCTCTGGAATCAGTACACATGCACCATTCACCACCTTTGTTTGGAATGAGTACTTTTGGTACAACACATGGACTAAGGCTCTCTCTGATTAACCCCTTATCCATCAATTCCTGCACTTGTCTCCCAAATTTTTCATTTTCTTGAGGAGTTAACTTGTATGCTGCTTTATTTGGAAAACTTGCTCTAGGTATTAGATCAATATGATGACTAATACTCCTGATTGGTGGTAATGCATTTGGAAACTCATCCACAATAATATTAGCAAAATCATTCAACAGAGTTTTGATTTCTTCAGATAAATCATCTAAGTTTGTGGAAGTCAAAATTACCTTAGGTCTCATTTTATGAGTCACCCAAAGAGGATACCTAGCCATCGCTCTGCATTCGGATCTCCCCTGCGCTTGAGGCCACTGGCCTGTCTTAGCCCTCTGGCTGCTCCAGAGGGATTCATTGCTTTCCTCTTTTATGCAGGGTTCTCCAGATCCGGTGCTGTTCCTACGCGACGCTTTCACTGGGAGTCGCGGCGCATTGGGTAGGCGCAAAGCTTGGAGTCGTCCTCCCAGTGCTTCTTTTGGTTGCGCGCAGTGCATTGACCTTGCACGGTGCACCAGCCTTCATGTGCGGCACATAGCACATAGGCCTTTACTGGGGCTCTGTAATTCCCTTTGTTCGTTCTCTACTGTGTTTTCTGCGTTCAGAAAGATTTCGGGTTGCAGGTTGCTTCTTCGTACGCCCCGGGGGCTGCTGCACCCCTACACTCAGCCCTGTGGAGCCCTTTAGCGAACATGGAAACCAGCGAGGGCTCTGCCCCCCTCTCCAATTCGCCTCCTGAGGTTCTTGCGTTCCATCCTATGGTAGTTGCAGGTCCGAAGCGTGCTCCTTCGACGACTCAACATAAGTTCATTAAGAAGATGGAAACAATCCCCTCAGTGGCCCTTCCTGAAGAAGAGATGTGTAAAGCAACTTTGAATCTGGCCAAGAGAGGCCTCATTGGCCAGTTCACGGGCCTCTGGCCTTCTCCTAAGTCAGTAGAAGACTGGACACAAAAAAACTAGAACCCACTGATCAAAGAGGGTGTCAAAAGCTACTTTGTCGGCAAGGGTTTCTTTGTCTTTTTGTTCGAAAGCTCGGAAGATAGAAGCTTAATATTCAAAAATGGCCCATACTTCATGGGACTGCAGGGATTGTATCTGAACAAATGGTCTCTAGACTTTGACCCTTCCCAGGATGTCCCTTCTACTGTCCCGGTATGGGTGAGGCTCCCCCATCTGCCTCTCCACTGCTGGAACCAAAAATCCTTGGAGAACATCGGAAATGTGCTGGGTAAATATATAGATCAAGCAGCAAGAAAAGATCAATACTCATGTGCTCGCATCTGCGTTGAAGTTGACCTAGAGGAGGGGTTACCGGAAGCAATCAAGCTCAATGTCGATGGATGGGCGCACGTACAAGAACTGAACTACGAGCATCTCCCTTTCAAATGTAGACACTGTCATGGGCATGAACACTTCACCAAGCACTACAATAAAAAGGCTGAAGAGCAACCATACAAAAAAAATGGGGATCAATGGACTCTAGTTCAGAAAACAACACACCCAAAAAAAGGTGTCGGCAAAGGAAATACGACAGGTATTCCAAGCAGTTCCAAGCCCAACTAGGAAAACGAAGCAAACCCAAAAGGGACAGCAAGCACTCAGATCAACCCAGCAGACTCAAAACAGGAAAATCTGGCGCAGGCAGAAAGCACCCCCCCAAGCAAAGGAGGGAAAGCAATTCAGACCGAATCCATCCAAGGCAGTCCATCCAACCCCTCATATGCAGAAGCCACAAGGAAAAAAGCAATAGAAAGCTCAAGATCCTCTGAGGATGAAACCTATGAGCGCCCCTCTAAAAGAGCTGGAAGGAAATCCCGCAAAGAAATGAGAGAAGAAGAGGCTGAAAGACTCAAAACTCAAGGAAGTCAAGCCACAATAGAAATTTCCATTGGACGAAATATCAGACTGAGGCCTTCCAAGGGAGGTCCCAACCCTCCTCTAAGTAAATAATGAAGCTTGTCTCTTGGAACTGCAGAGGACTGGGGAATCCCTCTAAAATAGAAGCAGTCAAGGACCTATTGAAAACAGAACCCTTAGACATTCTCATGCTCCAAGAGACTAAGTTTGAAGGGAAAGCCCTTCTAGATATCAGTAAGTCAAAGTGGAATAAAAATACAGGCAAGGCAGTCAGCGCCAGGGGCACTTCCGGAGGGCTGGCTACTCTTTGGTCAGAATGCACCTTCCAGCTCCACAATTTTCAAGAATCTCAGCATTGGATCTTCACGGAACCGATGCATAAAGCCAGTAAGTTGACCATATCCCTCTTCAATCTTTATGTTCCTGTAAATTACTCTAAAAAAAGAGAATGCTGGAACTCTCTCTCATTTTTTCTAGAGCAACGCTCCCCCAAAAACATTATCATAGCGGGAGATCTTAATATAGTTTTGAAACCAAAAGAGAAGAGGGGTAGCTCCAGCTCTAGAGATTCCATGCTAGCCACTGTGGAGGAGCTCTCCCAGAGCTGGGATCTCTTAGAATTCATTCCATTCCGCGGGCTTTTCACATGGTCAAATAATCAGGTTGGACCGGATCACATTTCTGCCCGCCTGGACCGATTTCTAGTTCAAAGCGCCCTTATGATGACCAAAAAGATCATCATCACAAAAATTCTGCCCAAATTGACCTCAGACCACAAGCCAATACAGCTGTTACACCATTTTTTGGTCATCTAACTCTTCATCATTAGATGGACCCAAGTACACCATGTAAGACCAGTTTTACCCCAAGTAAAACTGCTTTCACTATGTTAATTAGGAAACCCCAAAAGGAATAATTAATTAAACCATAATTTAATTATTATTCCCAGTCATGTTTAACCCAAAAACAAAGAAATTAATGAGATAAACCCATAGTTATCTTATTATTTTCTAGGAATAATTATTTAAATAATATTCCTTGTTAAACATGACCAAATCAACCACCATTAATCAACTAAATCATTATTTATTTGATTATATCCCAACCACTTCCTTAAAAAGATAAATAAATCATTTATTTATTTATTTTTCACTAATCAAGGGATTTGACCCAAGTCAAACACCCTTTTCCTCCAACAAATAATAATAAAATATTCCATAGAGGTGGATCTAGATTTGGTTAACATTATTTTAATCATGCACCAAGATCTAGAATGACCCAATATTTTGTTATAAATAGGAGGGTTTTCCCCTTCATTCTTCACCTTTTGTTGCATACTAGATCACTCTGGATCTATACACTTGGTCTCATTTTTCTGCCATTGTTGCTCCCATTGAGCTCTACTTTCTACATTGGGTTTTCTACATCTACAAGAGAGAGAAAGCTTAGATCTGAAGTGCTGAGGACTACAAAGAACCCATCCCATTGAGGAGATCTGGATACACCTTCTTGTTTCCTCCCAGGTGCCCTGTAATATAAAAATTCATTCAAAAATCGTGTTCTTGTCTTGTCTGTTGGATGCATGGAGCAAACTCTTTACTTCACTGCTTAATATCTTTCCATTTATAGATCTGTTCGTTGCAGCACTTTAACTACTAATTGCAGATCTGAAGATGTTTTGCAGCCATTATTGTTGTTAGGGCTATTAGTTATGCGTAGCTAAAGTGGTTCTTTTTCGTACGCTTCGACAAAGAATTCATACTAACAACAGCTCCTTCTGGAAGATGAAGAAGATCTGGGTCCCATTCCTTTTCATTTCAGTCCTCTTTGGATCGAGAGAGTGGGCTTCTTGGAGACTGTGAAAGCTGCATGGGCTAAACCCTTCTCAGGCTCCTCCAGCTATGTATGGGAACAAAATTTGAAGGCTACCAAACATGTGTTGAAGGAATGGATAAAAAATCCAGATCCCACTCCAACCAATCAAAGAAAAGAGGCAGTTCAGATGTTGCACTCCCTGCAAACAGAAATGGAAAATAAAGACATCACAGCAGAGCTCGTGGAAAAGGAAGTAAAAGCTCAACGATCCACTTACCAATCCTTCCGAGCTGAAGAAGAATACTGGAGGTTAAAATCATAATTATATGGCTAAAGGCAGGTGATCAGAACACCTCTTTTTTTCACTGACAATATAGAGCTAGACTGTCCCGGAATCATATAGCTGAAATTAAAACTTCGGAGGGTCAAGTCTGCAAAGGATTCAACCAGGTTAAAGGCGCTACTGAAACTCATTTCAGGAATCTATACAACGATGGAATCCAAGGCAATGATGAGGAAGCTGCTGACTTCCTCTCTAATATCCCTCTTCTCGTCAACCCTGAAGAAAATACAGCTCTTTGTAGTCCCATTTCTGAGGAGGAAATTATTAAAGTAATCTGGTCCATGGAAGCCGACAAGGCCCCTGGGCCTAACGGATTTACAATCCATTTTTACAAATATTGTTGGGAAATTATCAAAGCTGATCTCCTTAAAATGATAAGAGGCTTCATGAACAAAGCTAAGATAGGAGGAGGAACCAATTCCACCTACCTAGCTTTAATCCCCAAGGAAACCAATCCTGATTCATTTACAAGATTTAGGCCTATTTCACTGTGTAATGCATCTTACAAAATTATCACCAAACTATTAGTAAATCGAATCAAGCCCCTACTCAAAAGATTGATCTCGAGCTCTCAAGGCGGATTCGTGGAAGGTAGGCACATTATGTATAACGTCATTCAAGTTCAGGAGACCATTCATTCAAGCAAACAGAGAGGGGAGAAAGGTATGTTGATTAAACTTGATATGGCGAACGCTTTCGATAGAGTTAATCGTTTGTTCCTTTGCAAAGTTCTGCTCTCTTTTGGCTTCTCTCAGCATTTTTTTCAGCTCATAAAAGCATGTATTGATTCCCCATGGATTGATCCCCTTATCAATGGTCGCCCAACCAATTTATTCCAAGCGAGGAGAGGTATCAGGCAGGGATGCCCTCTCTCTCCCTTCCTGTACATCCTTATGGCGATTCCCTCAGCAGAAAACTCTCAGCCGAAATAATCTCTGGCTCCCTCTCGAGCCTCAAACCTTCCAATGGATCAACCCCTCTGAATCACGCTCTCTTCGCAGACGATTCCCTGCTCCTTGGAGGTGCTTCCTCCAGAATTGTGAAAGCCTTCGACTCTATTCTGAGAAGTTATTGCAGTGTTTCTGGCGCTCTTGTTAATGAGAGTAAAAGTGAAATCTTCAGTTGGAATACTAATCAGCAAGAGATCACTAACATTTGAAATCTTCTCGGGTTCAAAGGTCACGCTCAATGAGACAGGTTCAGGTACCTTGGTCTTCCTATCTCCTCTGGCGTGAATAAGAGGTCCCTCTGGAATGACAACATTAGCAAAATTAAATCTAAAATCACTTCTTGGGGAGGCTTCTGGTTATCAAAAGGTGGCAAAATAATCCTCATCAAATCTCAGTTGTCAGCTCTTCCTATTTATCAAGCAGCTTTTCTTCTGGCTCCAAAAAATTTAATGGGGCAGATCTCTTCTCTCCTTAGGGATTTCTTATGGCAAGGTGGGAAAGGCAATGAAAAAAAAATGCATTTAGTTAACTAGGACATGGTTAAGAGGCCGATTGCTGAGGGTGGATTGCAAATTCATGATCCCTCCCTTGTTAACACAGCGCTGGGAGGAAATATATTGTGGAAGATGATCCAAGATCCCTCTCATCCTGTCAGTGTTATTTTAAGGTCAAAATACGCAGACAATGATGCCCTCAAGAAAATGCAATTGGAAAGTTCTGTAAATTGCACGCAGGTTTGGAAGCTCTCCTGCAAAAGTAGCAAATTTTTCAAAAATTTCATGTACATAATTCTTGGTAACGGTAAGCGCACTCACCTGTGGAATGATCGTATCATGGGGTGCGATCCTCTAGCAGAAAATGAGGAAATTGCTGATCTCAGAAATTGGTTGGAAAGAGCAGGGGTAAACAGTGTTTTCGATCTATCAAACTGGGACAATCATGGTGATTGGGCAGGCTGGGACTTACACGGAGTCCCTACTCGTTTAAGAATTCAACAGACCTTGCTCAAGGATCTGCTTGTAGACGCCGCTCTAGTCAACATATACATGAAGGACAGTTGGAGATGGGGCCAGACAAGAGTGTATAAAACAGCAGAGGGCTATATAGCTTTATAGAGCACTAAGAACATCAATCAAAATCCTACCTTTTGGAAACAAGTATGGGAGCCATTAGCTCTTCCAAAAGTAAATTTTTTCTTCTGGACTCTGTCTCACAATAAACTTTTAACGGGAGACAATCTAGTTAAAAGGAATATCGAAGGGCCTCATAGATGTGTGCTTTGCAGATGTAATCTCAAAACTGCCCAACATCTTTTCTTGGACTGCCCCTTCGCCAAAGAGGTGTGGGGTCTTATACTTCAAGACTTTCAGATCTCTTTCCCTTCATAGATCTCTGTCTCGGATCTCTTTGCATCATGGAGTACCTACTACCCTCATCCTATACCTCCCAAGTCTTTCTGGCGCAAATTTTGGATAGCTCTTCCCAAAAAAAATTTTTGGCAGCTTTGGTTGGCACATAACCAGCAGATCTTCAAAGATTTGCAGCATTCCCCACCTCAAGTTGCAGCAAAAGCCAAGTCTCTCCTCTTGGAAGTAGCTCAACAACAGTATTACAAAGAAGATCCTCTGCTCACGCCAGAATAAAAGAGATGGCTAGCCCTTGAGCCTCATCCTCGAAAGTACCTCCTCACCCCCCAGAAAGCTAACCCGGATTGGCGAAAAAGAGTTCCAGATGACTTCTTCCAAAATTGGTGGAGGGCTAAAAAAATTAACCACTATATTCTTTGATGGGGCGTCCAAAGGGAATCCCGGTGCTACAGGTGCAGGTGGGGTCATCTACTCCACAGATGGGTCACATAGAGATTCTTTCTCCTGGGGTCTAGGACTGAAAACTAACAATCAAGCTGAGATCCTCGAGCTCCTCAAAGCTTGTCTTATTGCTAGAGAGAAATGTGCCAAAGACCTCCAAGTATTCGAAGACTCAGAAATTTTAATTAAAAAATTAATCAAGGAGGATCTTTTCAGCAATTTTGGTCTCAACAAAATCATGGGTAGATTGAAGAGAGTCTTACTAGACTTTGATTCGTACAATTTTTATCATATCCTCAGAAACTCCAACAGTGAAGCAAATCGGATGGCGAACACAGGTTGCACCCTCATGAAAGGGATATTAATTGTAAATGGGGAAAGTACCTTCCAAAATCCGTGAAATTGTTATATCTAAAAAGCAGCATAAGAAGGATAATATCTATGTAATAGGGGTCACCACAGCAAAGACCCATTCTCCTTTTCGCATATAAATAAAATCCATATCCGTTACAGTTAAAAAAAAAAAAAATTACCTTAGGTCTCCCTATGACAGCAAAATGCATCTCTTCATCTTTTCAAATTCTTGAAATATTTCTTTTCCACTCATCATCACAACATTGTTTCCAGGTGTTTCTTTGTTTGTTCCATTCTTCAATGGTATAAGTGTATGTTTATTTCCATCCTTCTCTAGAGTGTAAGTATTTATTTTCCCATCATGCATAGCTTTCTGATCAAACTACCAAGGTCTTCCCAACGATATGCGACATACATCTATTGGCATCACATCACATAGTATAGCATCCTTGTAAGTACCAATCTTGATCTCTACCTTGTGTTGTTTTGTCACATTAAGCTGATGTCCTTTTTGTAGCCATGACATCTTATATGGAGTACGGTGCACTGTCTTTTCCAATCCCAACTTATCTACCATTTCTGTAGAAACCAAGTTGTCAGTACTACCACTGTCAATTACCACTTTGCAACATTTCCCCTTGGACTTGCATATTGTTCTGAATAGATTCTTTCTCTGAGCTGGATCTCCTGCTTCTTTTTCTGCTTTAAACAATACCTTTTTCAATAACGAGGATTCTCCAGCTTTGGGTGGTTCGTATTTACCTGCAATCTGAGGAATTTCTTCCTTTGTTTCTTCAACATTCACATTTCTCTGAGTTGTTGAATTATTATGAGGACAGTCCCATGACCCATGTCCCCATTCACCACATGTAAAGCACCAAATTTCTCTTCCTTAGCCTCTACCTCTGGGTATGAACCTTCCTCGACCAAAGTCTCCTCTCTATGGTGATCAGCTACTTAAGCCTCTTGCTTCATTCTGGGAATGTCGAAATCTGTATTTGAATGCTCCTATTCCTCTTACTAAACTCTTTCCTCAGTTCCTCTAGCTTTGCTTCCTATCTATCTTCTCTTCTTCTTTGAAGGTTTCTTTATAAGCATCCTCAATTGTTTTCAGATTTAATAAACTGATCTCATCTTGGATATCATACCTCAAGCCATTTATATACCTAGCTACTTTCTCAATATCATCCTCTACATGTCCAGGTCTGATATTCAATTTATAGAACTCCTCTGTATATTATTTCACTATCATTCCTTTCTACCTCAAATTATGTATTGCTTAAAAATATTTAATTGATAATCCTTGGGCATGAATTTACCTTTTAATTTGCTCACCATCTTGTCCCACTATTTGATTCTGGGTTTTACTTTTCTCTGTTTGGATAGCTATAATTCTTTCCACCATATATTTGCATGGCCTTTTAATCTGGTAACTGCAATCTTCACTTTCTTTTTGTCTTCAACTTCTTCAAAGTCAAAGCACTTGTCTAACGAAATGATTGAGTCCATTAATTCTTCTACATTCAGATTTCCCTCATACACAGGTATGTCCACCTTTGGTCTTCTAGTTGCCTTCACCAACATCTTCAACACCTTATCTGCTTCATTGTCTTGTTCTTATTCTTCAGAAGAAGATTCCTTTGCATCACTAGCACCTCCTTCATCAAGTGCTCTTATCTAGGTTGTTTCCATGGCTTCCATCCATGTACGAAGATCTCGTACTTATTCCAACAAAACTGCATTTGCTGCAAGTTGTCCCTGGCCTATTCCTAGGCCTCTTCTGGTGGCATTTTGCAAAAAAACACAATCTGGGCTCTAATACCAAATGACGTCGGGGTCCCACACAAAATCTCAGCTTATGCGTGGAAAACAAAGGAATCACATGTTAATCAACATGTACACATGGATTTCATATTAGAGGTCCATAATAACCTAACCAATCACTGTCGGTCGCCTTTTGACTTTACTGCCTCCCGAACGCATCTAATCTCCACCGTCTATTTCTCTAACCCCAATCCGATGGATATCGCGCTCCAACTAGCACGATATATAATACTCTGAAGACACGTGAGAAAAGTAGTTTTCTCCACCCATCGGTGTGCTACGTGTCACCTCCTTAGGTTGATCGCGCTCTTTAGAGAAATACAATTTACCATCTTGAGGCCTCGTGATATACCATTTACTGTTTTGAAGGACTGCTTTACTATTCGGCATGCTATTCACCCGACTCACGGTTCCAAAAGAACACAAGGTTCCAAAATCGTTTTAAAACATGCATTTTAAAGGAAACACTCTTTAATAAAAAGGTTTAAGTGCTTAAGTATATGTACTTGAAATAAAACCCTTAATGCTATTTAACTGATATTTCCAAATAAAACACATAAACAGAAGAACGATACCCAGTATGGTCGGGATCAATTTTGCGTAGGTTTCAAAAGAATTCTACACCAGGAACAAGACTTACACAGCACACTTAAATCAGTTACTCAGAAAATCAAAATTACAGAGTTTATGGTCCCTCTCGGCTTGACCACATCAATTGTTCTAGATCTCTGTCTTCTATGTTTCTCAACTCTATCTATTCCTCTCATTCCTCTCGCTCTATATTTCTATCATTACATTTTTTCCTTTTTTAATTGATCAAATCCTATTCTAACTGCATTGACAACTCAATCTCTATTTTTATCCTTTTAATAATTAAATCCCTATTCTAAAGTCTTGATGCACACCTGTTCTAACAACTTATCTCATATTCTAATAATAATACAAATGCACTGATTATTAAAATAATTGAAGTAAAAAATAGATTCGAGAGATCCAACTATCTCTAATAAAAAATAATTTGATCACTTAGGTCGGTGAAATTCATCTCATGTGATGCTCTTGCATCACAAGAGTTCTGAAAATCTTACACAAAGGAAAGGACAACAACATCAAATTAATTTGGATGGAGAAATATAAAATTTTATGAAGCTTATGAGGAAGAAACATAAGGAAAGGAGCTACGTAAGAACAAGAAAAACAATTAGTTGTATGAAAGGCTGGACTGTAACAAACATTGAAGGAAATTTCAATGGAGTGTTACAAACGAAGGTGTGGAAACCAAGAAAAGATAGAAAAATACATGAAAATCAGTTAAAAGGAGCAAGGAAATCACAGGAAAATAAAGTATGGGATCCAGGAGGAAAAATATTGGAAGCACATGATCTGGAGATCATAGATTTTTTTTACTTTGGGAGTGTTATGCAGGAGCATCATGGTTCTAAAAATTTGTACATTTAGTAGAATATAGGGGGTCTTATGTTTTTCAAAAGTGTTGGTTTCCTAAGTATTTAATTAATGTAATTTGCAATGTTTTGAGTGATTTATGTGAGACATTTAGAATATAATTTAATTAAATATTGAGAGGCATATTTGTAAATGTTCTCTAATGTAGGAGAACATGAGTGATTGATGAGTGATTAGTGTGGATTGAGATATTCTGAAAAATTTTAAATATTAGATTAGAAAGTAGTTCATGATTTATGGAGGATCCTTAGGATTTAATTGAATGTTGAGATCCTGAAGGGATAAAGAAGATATTTTAGGAATTAATTGAGGACTTAGAGGATTCTTAGAAATTAGTTGAAGAGATTGAGGATCTGAACCAAAATTGTTTACAAAAACTTTTGCATATATTTGTAAAGCCTCAAAGGCACAAAACAGAATAGAAAGACAGGAAAAAAGGGAGATATTCTTGCAAGCCTATGGGCATAGATAGAGAGGAAGAGAAAAAGGGTCATGTAAAGGTGCATTAGGCCAAAGCTGGATTGTAAATAGGTTTTTTTTAATTTGTATATGTAAATTTGTTTAATTAATGAGGAAATTGAATTCATTGTGACTGTGTGTCATTCCTTTTACGTGCTGAGTGATCCGTAACTGAGAATTTATGGTTTTTGTGTGATAAAACATGGTGAATGAATTTAAATTGAATGTATAAGTCTTTCTGAGTGATAAAGGACTTAATGGCTAGGGGTAGAATCTTTGTGATTCCAATCTGGAGCTAGCAAATGTGTGTACAAGTCAAATAAGAAAAAAATCACGAATTATGGATTCATAGAAGTAATATATAATGGTGACCTGTATTCAGGATGGAAATAGTGAGTAAGGCATGCAGCAAGCATGATAATCCCAAGTTGAGTTAATACCAAACAGGAGGACAAGCTCAGGAGAGACCAACACATTTAAATATTGAATAAATATCAGGAAGGATAGTGGGGTTGCAGAGCATCGACAGTAGAAATAAGAGAAATTAACTAAGGCAGAGTACACTTGATTTCCAAAGAAGGTGATCAGATGACGAGGATCGAATCATAGAATCAAAGTTTTAATATTTAACGTTAGATATCAGTGCAGGCGGAAGAGATGAAGAAGAGTTGTGTGAAGGTGAGCATATGGTCATGATTAGATCACAGGTATGAAGGGGAAGAGATTGGCAGTCAAGATGACTATACAAGTTTAAAAAAAAAAAAATGTGATGCCATGAGGTGAAGGGAGAGTAGTGAGGACTGTTAGATATGGGCGCAAATCAACAACAGACGACGAATTGCAAGTTTGCACATCGCAAATGTTAGTGGATAGTGTTAAGACTTCACTAGATAATTTAATTTGTTTACAATGTGGTAAGGATTGAAATGTACGATGTGATGAGGGAGAAGCCATGTGTTTGCATTATGCATTTGTGCACATCGCAGATTTTAGAGGTTACTGTTAAGAGTTCGCATAGTATGCTATTTTGGTTGTGATGCAACAAGGATGGGAGATGGAAATGTGAGACAGTAAAGCAGGGGTGTTAGATCTGGCGAATATATACGATGGAGATGATGTTGCAACTTTTCATTAGCGATTGTATTGTTTACCATTTAAATTGCAAGTTAAGTTTTTCGATATGTGATGCGTTGTGATTGGTCAAAGGATGGTGGGACCCTGGAACCCCTGTTCCACATGTATGTAAGTAGTTTGAGTTATGTACGATCTGTTTTAAATTAAGTGTTGTTGATTGCATGCATATGTATGTTGAGTAAAATTCCAAAATTGTAATCTGTTGCGTGTAAAAGGAGTTTTTGTGGGCCATAACCCACAGGTCCATAGTAATGTTTAAATGCAGTTTCTTGATGCATCATTTGGTATTGGATCTTGGGAACGGATAGAAAGTATAAATTTTATGCTTATGTGGGTAATTGTGGGGTCAATTCCGCTAACCCTCCATGAGTTGGATATTTACGACCTTATGGTTGCATCACTTTTTTGCTTCATTTAGCATTATTTTGTGTGTTTATCTCTTTGTTTAGTTTATGTTTGTAGATGCATTTTTTTTACCATTTTCAATGATTTGTTTATCTAAGTTTGTCCACTAACAACATCAACTTTTTCTGTGTTCCTTTGCAGGGAACAACCAACTACTAAGGAGGTGTTATTTGGTACTACTAAAAACATTTCCACATGGGCGCTTGGTATTGTTAAACCTTAGAATTGTCCTTTCTCTAACATCCTTTCTCATCACTTTTTCCTAACCTTTTCATAATTCAATACACTCCAATGAATGATAAATGTCATGTTTTATTTCAGGGAATGCATTTAAATGATTTCTATGTTATATTCTGATGTTCTTGTTATTTGAATGGATTTTTGTAACTCAGCTACATAACGCAGCCTATTCTGCAGCTAATTTTTGTTTTCGTAGCTACTTTTATGGTTTGATAGTTTCCAAGGAGAAAAAAAAAGAATGAGCGACATGGGCATCTCCTGAATGATTCACATATGGATTTCGTCCTATCTACTTGATCGAAATCGATAGAAAAGGGTGCCAATGATTGTGGTCAAAGTCTGGTCAAAGGACGTAAGCCGAGAGCGAAGAACTCTTGATATTCTCTGAAGTAGCAAATCAATAAGTTAACTAGTTAGAATTCAATTCTATGTTTCAGTTAGAATCGCCATCTGTAGGTGTAATTATCCCCTCACAGTTACATTTTTTTTTAAAATACCAGTTATGCAAAGAACGAAGACAATATTAATTTTCTAAATCGTTGTGTATGCTTTAAAATTTGTTATTTTTCATAATACAAGGATCATGTCTATGGTTCCATTTTCTTATTAATGCGTACATAATCAGCTAGGATCTCGACCTATTTTGTCACAGAGGGCCCCTACACAGGAGGAGGTTTTTCATTAGTTATTTTAGTTTAATTATTTGCTCTGTTTTTTCAATTTGAAAAGTAGATTAATATTGTGTTGCAGCTTTTAGATCAATATCATAGAATTAAGTTATGAATGTTTTCTTAGCATCAATGATAGAATGACTTTGTAATATTTTATTTCCAAAAAAATCTCAAGAAGGTAGATTCATCTATTTTCCAATTGGATTATGTTTGAGGCAATAGAGGTCAGAGTTTTTTACTTTCCTTTCAAGTTCTTATATTTTCTTTCTTAGGTCAAATCCTTGGTCAATCATATAATTGTATGTTCCTAAATATTAGGCCAAGAAGGTGACTTGTCATACTTCCAAATTGGGTGCTCCAGTGTTCAACCTATGCAATCATTGAGCTTTTCCTTTACATGCTTTTAAATTGTTTTCCTAGATTAAGATCCTCAGTCAATTGTATAATTGGATGCTCCTAAAGATCAAGCCAAGAAGGTGACTTGTGATACTTCCAAATTGGGTGCTCGAGTGTTTAACCTATGTGATTATTGAGTTTCCCTTTACATGCTTTAAATTCTTTCCTAGATTTAATTTTCAAAACTAAAATGTTGCTTGTACATCATTTCAAGAGTGACTATGTCATACTTCCATATTGAATGCTGGAGTGATTGAGCATACATTAGTTGTTTTTTTCCTTTGAATCTGCTTTCATCTAGAATATCATTGCAATTTCATTTTTCAGTCATAAGATTCATATTTCAATCCATGGAGTAGAATTAATGTTAAATTCAAGGTCATTATAATAGGCACTCTTTTTTTAGATCAGGTTCTTACCATTTAATAGTTTTGATTCATTTTTATGGAAGTTAGTATCGTTTAAGAACACTTAATTTTCTTCCTTCTTTCAAAGTTAGTTTTACACATCTAAATTTCACTAGGTTCAGTTGATTCCTTTCATAGTTATAATTTCTTAAGATTAAAATTTAGACATAAGGAACAAAATTCCCCAAAACAACATAAATATACATACAATGAATTAAGAACAAGGTTAACTAAGCGCATATAGTGCACCACACTTCATCAGATTAAAAACCTTGGTTGATAATCTATGTTGAACAATTTAATACATTAAATTGGATAAAAATTTTGGCATCATTGTCGGGGAAGTGTAATTAGGTAACCTCATTTCTTACATTTAAAAAAAAATGATATGCGTAGGGTAAGATATTCTAGGGGTAGATTCATAGCTAGAGGCATAATTTTAATTCCTACAACACCACTCACTCTACCTAGACCATGTAGTGATACACCACCATCTAAAACTCATATTCAATACCTCACTGGACACAGATTTCCTGAAGTCTTAAGGTCACAAATCCAATTAGGAGGATCTCCTACTTCATCCACTAAGGCAGTCTTAGAGGAAGAAGATCCTAGATCTCCAACAAAAGGAGTAACCTTTTTCACCTCTACCGGGGAACACATTTTAGCTGAAGAGTTAGAAATGCCTAGTGGAGAAGAAGAAGAAGAATTTTTCTTCAACATTCCATTTATAGAGAACTAGAGGAAGAAAAATTAACCTTACAAATAAAACCTTATATTAGGTCTCAGGAATCTATAATAGCAGGAAGAGGTGGAGGACAAGGTAGAGGGAATGAAGGAGGAGGTAGAATTATTGATGTATTACCATATCCTCCTAATCTAACAATATTTATCTTCTTTCTAAATACATAATCCTTCCACTGTTAAACTTGTGGAAATTTAAAACTCATTTGCAAACACATGTGAATAAATTCAATTGCACATAACACAGTTGTTTAATGGGAAATATTAAAGATAAAAACCCCAACTACAATATTATTTATATCAACTGAATCATGTAATAATCTCATAAAAATATTAGTACATCAATCTCTCAGTACAATCAACAAGAATTACGCACTGTCAAGCAGAAATTTGCATCTCCATGCACCAATTCTTGCCTCCTAACAACCTGCCTCCACTACACAATCCCTACTGAAGAAGACCCCTGAATGAATTTGAATTGGCCTTTCCTTGACTGCGCAATCCTCATTGGCAACTCCAATGTGTGTCAGATGCATTGAATGCATCATTATAGTCACAACAGATAGTCCATCTCACCCTTTCACCTATCTCTCCACTGGATCTCCACTGGAGCTGACATGCACTATAGTTAATTGTTGTATCTGTTCGGTTGTTAGTGAGCTATTAGTTGTGAATTAATTAACTAATTAATTCACTAAAATCTCACTAGTGTATCTTTAAGTTAGACTAGATACAACTAGCTCAACTGAGTTTAACTCCATTAACTGAGTTAAACTAAATAAAAACTCTTGTAACTACTCTTCCAACTCTGTCATAACTTTTCCACTTTAGTTCTAACTAAGTCCTCCATGCATGAGCCACCAATAACCCTAGGAATTGCATAATTCCTTCAGCCCACTGATTTTCCAAATCAATTCACTAAAATAAAGTGCTCCAAGAGAATAAGTTGATGTTTATTGTCGGATTATTATTAAGGGTTAATAATAATTGACATGCATCTATTTTTAGATTGATGATCTATAAATAGAATTCACACAATATTCTAAAAATATAATTTCATCTATTTTTCCAACTTGATCAACCATCTACAAATAGCATCCTGCAAATTATAGAATATGCTCACCATGTCCAAAAATAGGCATAGACCTAAAAATAACCTGCGGGCCCCACATAGTGAAGGTGCTTAATATTCACTAAGCTCATCATCTTGTTGAATCTCATCACTCCTTCTCAACAATATAGGGATTATACTTCACCCTGATCCTGCCTCTATGGTATTCAAATTTTCTCCTACCGAGTGCCTTCGTCGGAATATCTGCATCCTCATGATCTTCTGTAGGAATGTACTAAAGCAACATGATCTTCTGCTGCACACAATCTCTGATATGATGATACCGGATATCAATATGTTTAGATCTATCATGAAACACATGATTAATCGATATTTTAATGCAACTCTAATTATCACAATGTATCACTATAGGATCTAAATGTGAACCAAACATACCGACCAGGATCTTCCTCATCTAGATAGCCTCACATGTAGCTTGAATTGCTTCCATGTATTCTGCTTCCGCTGAACTAAGTGCCACGGATCTTTGTTTCTTGCTGTACCAAGAAACTACTATAGATTCGATACTGAAAACCCCTCATGATGTGCTCTTTATATCCATTGGGCTGCCTTCCCAATCTGCATTCGTGAAGCCATGCAACTTCACCTCATCCGTCTATCTGTACCATAAGCCATAATCAGATGTGCCCCTGAGATACCTCAAGACATGCTTTCCTACCTTCCAAAAGAGCTTGGTAGGCTTAACCATCACTTGAGAAAGCTGGTTCATTGCATAGCATATGTCTGATCTTGTACTAACTAAATACATGAGCGAACCCACCAACTATCGATAAACAGTGGCATCCACTTCCTCTGCTGATGTAGCATCCTCTTTCCTCCAATTTCTTAGAAGAGGAGTATCCATGGGCTTGTAGTCCTCCATGTGAAACTTACCAAGTATCTCCTGAGCATACTTGCCTTGAGATACAAACAGTTCACCTTCTCGCTGCCATATTTCCAATCCAAGGAAATAATGAAGGAGGCCCAAATCCTTCATCTCAAACTCCTTTCCAAGATCTGCCTTGCATGAGTGTATCAACTGCTCATCACTCATTAGTATTAAATCATCAAAATAAAGAAAAATGATTAAAATCTTAACCTCCACCACAATTTGGTACAAGTTTTCATCTACCTCACTCTTGGTGAAGCCAAGTACAGTGAAATAGTTTTCAATCCATGTGTACCAAGCACGTGGTTCTTACTTCAGCCCATACAACGCACTTTTGAGTCTGCACACATGTGACTCGCTTCTGAAGATCTCAAATCCTTCAGGCTACTCAATGTACACCTCTTCCTCAATGATCCCATTAAGGAATGCAGTCTTCACATCCATCTGATGAATGTGCCAACCCATCTGTGCTGAGAGAGAAAGGATGTTCCCTACAGAAGAATACCATGCAACAGGTACAAAGGTTTCTTCATAATCAATCCCCTCAATCTGTGAGAAGCCTCGGGCAAAAATCTTGCCTTATACTTCTCGACGCTCCCATCAGCATCTTTCTTTACCTTGTAGATCCATTTAGAATCTACCACTTATTTACCCACCGGCCTTGGAACAATCTCCCAAGCACTATTTTTGACAATGGAGTCATACTCCTCCACCAGGCATCTACCCATGAGGGCTCCTGCGCTGCTTCTTCAAAATAATATGGCTCTGTCATGACACACTTGCTTATAAGAGCCATGTATCCAGTAAATCGATCAGGTGACTGCCTCTGTCTGCGCTATGATGTAGGGACTCCTACATTATGTGCCACATCAAGCTTCAGTCTCTCAGCTTATGTGGTACACTTTCTGCCTGTTCTAATGTTTGGTTATGCATGAGTGGACTCCTCCACTCCATGAATCTCCTCCTGTGGCTGATCCAAATCTAGAGGCTCATATTTGGGAACAAGAATTTCCTCCTCTGCATGCAAGTGTAGCTCCCTCTCAAGCGACAACTTCATGGCTTTCACCTCATTGAATTTTACATCCTGTCACACCAAAGTCATTCAACTATTTGGAAAATATACATGATAATTATGGGGTGTTTCTGTGTACCCCACAAATATCCCAAATTCTGCAGTCGAATCCAACTTCTTCCTAGCGTCCTTTGTCACATGAATGTAAACAAATGACACAAAAATCTTCAGATGAGAAATATCAGGCTTCTTATCAGTAAGAGATTCTTTAGGTGTACTCATTCCAAGTACTCTATGAGGACAATGGTTTTGCACATAAATCATAGTGTTGCATGCTTCCGCCCACAAGTGCATCGGTAGGCCCTAGTCATGCAACATAGCTCGTCCAACACCCATGATCATTCTGTTCTTCCTCTCCGTGACCCCATTCTGCTATGGGTTATGAGGCGCTATGAGTTCTCTTTGAATTCCTTCTTTGCTATAGAAGTCTTTGAATTCGTTAGATATATATTCACCACCATTATCGCTTCGTAGAGCCTTCACTTGCTTCCCTGACTCCTTCTCCACCAATGCTTTAAACTCACAGAACTTTAAGAATATTTTGCTCTTCTTCTGCATGAAGAAGATCCAGAATCTACGAGAATATTCATCAACAAATATAACATAACCTGTGTTTTACTGTTGAAGCAATCGAGAAATTTCCACACACATCTGTGTGAATTCTCTCCAGTATCACCGAAGCACAGTTCTCCTTCTCATGAAAGGTGGTCTTCACAAACTTACCCATAGTACATCCCTTGCACTAATCTGACTGCGCAAGAGTACCCTTAGGAAGTCCAGTAGAAATCTGCTACAAAATCTTCAAGGTGCCATGGTGAAGATGGCCCAATCTCTCGTGCCATAATTCGCCCTCATCCCGGCTCACCACTTCTTCTGCTTTGCCCATCATTGCAGTGCAGCCATCTACCTCCAGCTTGTAGAGATTCTTAACTTGAATCCCTATCCTCTTGGTTTGACCCATTGTTTTATGTCGTAGGAAATCTTTTCCCTTGCTGAAAACAATGTCATAACCTCTGGTTTCCAACATTGCGACCGAGACCAAGTTCTTCTTCAGACCTGGAACATGCATAACATCTTTCAATAGAAATGGTTTACCTAACTCCCTCTCAAAGGTAATGGTTCCAATGTCAGTCACACTATATCTACCATCGTCGCTCATCTCTATATGCATTTGAAGATCCCTCTCCTCCAAGTCATTAAACAACTCCTTGTCTCCCGTCATATGGAAAGACGCACCACTATAAAGATACCACACCGATCACATTGAGCTTGAAACCAAGCATGCGATCAAAGAGAAATCAAGTTCAAATTTCGAGGCTAAGGCCTTTCCAGCTGCAGCTCCAGAAACCTTCTTGTTCTTCTTTTTCTGTGGGAAGTTAGTGGCGAGATGCCCATGTTCGTGACAGTGAAAACACTTCACTTTGGAAAAATCTAGCTTCTTACCTTTATCCTCAGATTTTGGATGGGATTTCTTCCCCTTTCCTTTCAACCACTGTTACCGATGAAATAGGTAACCACATTGTTACCTACTTTTTTTTGGTAGCATAAAAAGCACCCGATTTTGAAAAGTGGTGATGCAGAATCACCTTTTTTTTTTTTAGCTCATTTTTAACACTAATATTTTTATTTATGAAGTATGAATATTTGTTTTAAAATGTTAGTGATTTTCATGCTAATTTTGAAACGTATTGATGCAGCATCAATCTTTTTTTTTTTTAGAGCGGTGATTTTCATGCTAGCATCAACCTTTTTTTTTATAGTGGTGATTTTCATGTTGGTAATAAAACACAAAACTTAGATAAATATATATATATATATAAAAACAATAAAAAAAACCAATAAAAATGTAAAAAAAAAACAAAATTAACTCGTAAAAATAAAAAAAAATAAAAAAATAAAAAATTAAAAAAAAAAAAAAACAAAAATATTCGAAAATTATATCAAAAGAAATGACAAAATTTGAAAAAAAAAACACATAATTTAAAGAAAAAAACAAAAATTAACCAAAAAAATTTAAAAACAAAACCTCAAAAACATTTTTTTCGAAGTTATTAAAAAAAACCATATAATTAAAAAAAAATTAAAATAGAAAATTAAAAAATAATTTAATTACAAAATTAAAATTTAGATAAAAAAAATAAAATACAAAAAAGAAAAAATTAAATTTAAAAATTAAAATTAAAATAATAATAATAATAATAAGAAAACAAAAATACAAATTTTAAAATTAACAAAAAAAACAAATTAAAAAAAAAAAATTGAAAATTGAAAAAGAAAATTAAAATAAAAAAAAACTATCATTAAAAAAATAAAAAAACCACGTACAAATAATTAAAAAACAAATATCCATAAATTTACTGTTTTTTTTTTAATTAAACAATTTATAGATTTTAAAAATGAAAAACTAAATAAACTAAAAGATTCAAAATAATAATAATAATAATAATAATAATAATAAATTTAATAAATAAATTTTAAATTTTAAAAAATAATTAATCTAAAATATTAAATTTAAAAACAAAAAAAACAAAAACAAAAAAAACAAAAAAAAAAACAAATTAAATTTAAAATAACAAATTTGAATTAAAAAAAATAATTTTAAATTTTTTGAATTTAAAAAAAAATATTAAAAAAAATCAAATTAAAAAAAAATATGAAAAATAAAAAAAAGAATTAAAAAAAAAAGAATTTTTTGATCATGGTGGCGCCGCCAATCCTCCCGCCCAAGTGGTGGCGGAGGCCGGCCTCCACCGCTACCTGGGCGGGAGGTCGATTCCGAGAATCGCCCTCCTGCCACGGGAGGCCGATTCCAGGAATCGCCCTCCCGCGGCGAGATGCCGATTCCAGGAATCGCCCTCCCGCGGCTGGAGGCCAGTCCCGGGAATCGCCCTCCCGCGGCGGGAGTCCGATTCCTGGAATCGCCCTAAGGCCAATTCTAGGAATCGCCCTCCCGCGACGGGAGACTGATTCCGGGAATCGCCCTCTCGCCACAGGAGGCCGATTCCGAGAATCGCCCTCCCGCCGCCCTGAGGCCGATTCCTGGAATCGCCCTCTCGCTGCGGGAGGCCAATTCCGAGAATCACCCTCTCGCCGATTCCGAGAATCACCCTCCCGCGACAGGAGGCTGATTCCGAGAATCGCCCTGCCGCGGTGGGAGGCCGATTCCGGGAATCACCCTCCCGCGTCGATTCAAACCCAGCGGCCGGCCTTCTCTGCCACCTGGGCAGGAGGCCGATTGGTGGCGCCACCACGATCATTTTTTTTTTTTAATTCAAAAAATTTAATTAATTAATTAATTAATTTATTTATTTTTAATTTAATTTTTATATTTGCAATTTAATTTGTTTTAATTTGTTTTTTTTTAATTTATTCATTTTTTTGTTTTTAATTTTTTTTCTAAATTTTGTTAATAATTTTTATAAAATTTTGTATTTTTTTTTTTAATTTAATTGATTTTTTTTTAAATTTTTATATATATATATTATATATATATATATATATATATATATATATATATATATTAATTATTTTTAATAATTTAAATTTAATTTATTTTTTAAAATCTATTTGTTTTTTTAATATATATTTTTTAAATTTAATATTTTTACTGTATTTTATTTTTCATTTTTTATTTTTAATTAATTTTTCATTTTTTTACTTTTAATTTCAATAATGTTTCCTTTTTTTTGAAATTTTTATTTTAAAGTTTTAAATTTATCAAAATTTAATATATTTCTTTAAATTTAATTTTTTATTTTAAAATTTAATTTTTTATTTTTAATTTAATAAACATTTTCTTTTTCTTTTTTTAAATTTAATTTCTATATTTTATTTTTTTTTAATTTTATTTTTTAATTTGTTTTTCTTTTTAATTTAATATTTTTATTTTGCTTTTATTTTTATTTTTTTTATTTCTATATATTTTCAAATTTTAATCTTTAATTTTTTATATATATATATATATTTTTTATTTTTTTTCCTTAAATTTTAGGTTTTTTTTAATGTTTGAATTAAAATTTTTATTTAGTTTTTATTTTTATTTTTTTATTCCTATATATTTTTAAATTTTAAGCTTTAAAATGTTTTTATTTTTTTAATTTATTTTTTTCTTAAATTTTAGGTTTTTTTTAATGTTTGAATTTTAAAAATCAAAAAATGGTATTTCTATTTTTAAAAATGTCAAAAATATGACACATTTTTTTTTTGTTATTCTAGCATCAACTGGTTTTGTTTTGAGGGTGTTTTCTCAATCCCTTTTTCAAGAAACAATTTTGTTTTTAGCATAATTTTATAAAATGTTGAAATTTGACCTTCAAAAAAAACCAAGTGCGTTCTGGAATACACTTTTTTTGTTTTTGGGGTGTTTTTTCATGTTTTTTGAGTCTTTTTGGGTTAGAGTTCTCGTTTTGAGGTCAGGTTACCTATTTCATTGGCAACAGTGTTTTCCTTGATTTGGTAGCCATATCACAATTCTCTTCATCATCATTCTTCGATGAAGAGTCATCCCTGGTACTTCACCTTATCTCCTTCTACACAAGATCTGACCAAAGTCGCTCCCAACCTGGCAGATTCTCCCATCCATTAACAAATTCTTCATAGCTATGCCAACTCTTCAGAAGCCCAAGGAGAGCTAAGCTCACCAAGTCATCATCATCAACTGTAATCCCCACACTTCCCAGTTCATCCCTACAATGGACAAACTTCGTGAGATATTTTGGAATATTGTCGCCCTTCTCCATTTTTATTTTTCTAAGCTTATCTTTCAGCGCCAACTTCCTCTAGTCGTTGTTGCCTTGGAAAATATCTATCAAAGCCTTCCGCATTGCAAATGGAGTGGCTTTCTCGTGAAGTCTTGAGACAATATGGTGCTTCATACCTTCCAACAGAATTATTCTTGTCTTTGCTACTTTCTTTTGCCATACATCAAGTCTGGTAGTGTTAGGTCTCCGTAGTTTGCAAGATTGGAAAATACAAAGTTGCAGAGCCTACATATAAACCACTTTGGGATTCTACGATCTAGCCCTCCTGAATCCAGATAGGGATCTCTCTATATGTGTGTAAAGATGTGATTTTTATGGCTTGAAAATGTGATTTTAGGCTAGTTATTAAGAACAAGGGCTTTTTTTTGTTTGGTTGGGTGTGATCTTTAATTGAGTGGAAAGTCTTGAAAATGAAAGCATTTCAAAGGGGTGAAGGTGTGAATAATCAAAACAAGGTTCAGCTGATAGGATAGGTATGAAACAACACTTAATCCATTGGGATATGGAGTCACAAAAGGTTTTAATTGCACAACAGTTTTCAAGAGTGGTCCATGGGGCAAGTCATCTATATCAAAAGATCCTTTAGATTAAATGATGGAATGGAACATTAAAAGTGTTGAGAAAGTGGAAAAATCCAATAATTTCAACAAGGATTTATCAAATTTCCAAACAAGAAAATATTTTTTAAGCAACTGTTTGAAACCAGCCAAAGGACAGGGCTAACCATAGACTTCTTTGGACAAACTTGTATTAAAGCTAACTTATCAGATAAACAATCCAGTAATCCACATGACTACTTTTAGAAAGGATGGAAACATATAAGAAAACAAAGTGTAGCTTAAGATCAAGTAAGATATCATTAAAATCTAGACTTTCTTTCATCATACTCTTAGGGAAACTTTAAAACGACCTTGGGAGAAAGAACTAGAAGACAGGGAAAACCATAAACTTTTCTAGTTTAACTCTACTTAGCATGTAATGAAAATATCATTCAATAACAATGCTTAAATTTTAGACAGTAAGACATGGGCTCACCAACATTCCTTGACTGTTTGGACTGTATTAAATCATTCTTAAATACAAAAAGGAGGAAAACATAAAGATAAAGCTTATCAGTGAGAGTAGGGTATTTTAAAGAGTAAATCCTAGCTCTATATTTGTTGTTCTTTATCAGCAAAAAATGGAAAATTTTATGGAAAACATAAGAAGGAAAACAAGTACAATGAGAGGTACATCACCAATGGTATAGACCAGGATCCCATGAATCAGCTTGTGTATTGATGTCAATACAGTTACATACTTCAAGTCCAATGTTTCAGTACAACAACAACTTTTCTTCTCAACCTAACTTCTTTGATTACAAACAGAGCTTCAAAGCCTCTGAGAACTATTTACATGCAGAAATTTTCGAGCAGCAAGTATTACATCAAAGTCGAACAACCAACAATGTGCTCCTCAAGGAGATTTTATAAGAGAATGAGGAGGTGGAATAAAAGGAAGGGTCTCTAGGTTCAATTAATACAAGTTAATGCTTCTCTGCCTTTGAGGGGCTCAATAGAGAAGATTTCTAATATTTTCCATGTATTAATTGGTTTTCATTTAATTTTTAGCTACTTGGTAGATTTTGCTGACTTTAAACTCTTTCAGACAGGCTGGAAATAACTCTGGCTGTCTTTACCAAAATATCACCGACTAAGGCAATTACTATGCCTTCTTTTGATTTATTGACGTTGCAAGTGGCACTTTTGGTAGGCTGGGGATATTTTTGGCCTCTGATGTGGCAGTGGAGGCTTCCTTCGATTGATATAACTCTTTGTTTTTCCTTAAAATATTTTTAATTTTCTTTTGATCTTTGTTTGGCTTGATTAAGCCTTGATATTTATCTTCGGGTCTTTGTTCTTTAACATTGTCTTTATCTCTTTAAATTGTGGATTAAAAACCTCGATCATCAGGCTTAGGCATTAATCCCTTTATCATTGATTTCTTCACTCTGATACACTTCGTTTCTTTGTTTCACTAGCACAAGTGGCTTTCTGTCAGTTGAAGGGTTTCATCCAAGATCAAGGGTCGAGAGCCATTGATAACATGAATTTGGAAACCCTGCTGGTTCCTTTTGCTCGTTGACATGAGTCACAGAATCATCATTCTGGACTGAACTGGTCACCTTTCTGTGACTATGGAAACACATGGATTAACCACTATTAGAACCCTGCAAAACACAAAAAATTATTGAGAAATCCTGCGGAGATGGTTTAACTACGTTCAGAGGTTCAATGGAGGTGGTAATAATGCGTGAGGACGGATGAAATGCAGCGGTGGAGGATGAAAAATCCTAGCAGAAATAGCTAACTAGGTACAAATGGAGGTTTGGGCACGATAGCGAACAGGAGCCGTTGGATTAGGACAATCAACGGTGGAGATCTTTCAATGAATTTTCTTGGGAGAATAGATGAATGGCAAATGAATGGGGTTGCGATATAACACAAGCCGTTCGATCTCAAAGATAGACGGCTGAGATTAAAAGCGAAAATGACGTTGAGGAGGGCAGCGGTATGGTGGAAAACTAGGGATGGTTTTCGCAAAATGAAATGGGGGAAGGCATTATTTCCTGAAAGAAATGTTATACGATACATCACTTGACACCTGTCCCTTTCGACACCACCCATTTCACAAAAAAATTTGGCGTTAACCTTTAGGTGCAAAAATTTTGCGATATGCAATATAAGTCGTTGGATCATCGAAGGTAGATTGGACAGTGCGGAAAGCACGTGACAAGGGATAAGATGCGCAAACAAGGGATGGTGGGACCAACGATTGCGTCAGTGCCTTTGTTGCGTAGCAGACGGGTTTATTGGGTTATTGGGTTTAGTCCTGATCATCCGATCTCTCGAATGGATGGTGAATATTTAAAGATGGAGTAGGTTATTGGAAAGGAGGAAAGCATGGTAAGTTGAATGGGCGGAGGGAAGGAAGGCCTGATGGTTTTTGATCTGCAAAGATTAATGGTCCAGATTATTTTTCAAATTTTATGTCAGGAGCAGAAAATAGAAGGGAAAAGGGGTTTTTTGCATGGGGTTTTATGTTCTAAGCACCCGATTGTGGGCTTTAGGACATATGAGAGAAAGAGCTAAAGGGTATAATCTCTCGAGGGCTTAAATGCCTTATAGTGCTTAGAAGACCGTTTTTAGGCCAAAAACAGAGTTTTTTGAGGCCGAGGAAGGGTTCTGATAGGTTAGAGGAGGGGTTTTAAAACCAAATAAGGGGGAAATATAAGGTTTTAAAAGGGTTTTGAAATGATTTGGAGGTTATATGAAGGTATTTTGAGGGATTTTATGGAGGAAATAAGAGTGAAAATGAAAGTGTTTGTGAATGAAAGGAAGAATGAAATGATGGAAAATGGAGCCTTGTGAACAATTTTTTCTCTTTTGGCAAACAATAGGTACTTTAGGATAAATAGTGAAACAGCAGTGAAGATTAA
Source organism: Pinus albicaulis (assembly GCA_034641835.2). Lineage (NCBI taxonomy): Eukaryota > Viridiplantae > Streptophyta > Pinopsida > Pinales > Pinaceae > Pinus > Pinus albicaulis. The sequence continues at coordinate 955,576,889 of CM076580.1, read as the reverse complement.
GTCAAAGGGTGATTATCATCATAAGACTTCAAGAACTCACAATTTGGATATGAATTGTTTCTTCAAGGATAAAAAAAATATTTAGCCACCATTTGGTATGACAAATTTTTATAGGTGGCTAACAGTGGCTTCGCATGGGGATGGCATATTCTTGAAGGTATCAAGAACTTCAGACAATTTTCTCTGGAAGCTAATCAATGCCTTGCACTTTGATAATATGTTTATCAGCTGCTAACAAAAATGTTTAGAACTTGTCACACCAGTAGAAAAATATTTCCCAAACATCTACCTACACAACCTACTTCCTAACTTTTTTTCTTCTTTCAAAATGCATTTGGACTAGAAAACTCTCTTCATCAACATTTTATTCTTTTGAAAATAGGAAACTAATCTAAGTCTACTCTTATTTCTCCATGAGTTGTTATTAAGCAGTTGAATTCATAATTTCACTACCTAACTACTATCTACCAGGATTAGACTGTCTGATAGACCTGATTCTCTATTTTCTAAAACAAAAATTTAAAAGAAGCCAAGCCAGGATTAAGCAGTTTGACTTGTTGTGGGTCTATGGCATAAAAACAAGCTGCATTTAAACTAAAATTTTCAGAAAATTTAAAGCAAAACAGTGAAGGCTTAAGATCTGAAAATCAAAAGTATCCTTGATTATTCTTTAGCTCTAGTTTTGATTTTGTTTGAAGTGTCTTCTCTTTCTTTTCTGGTTCAAGTTTTAGCATGTTAGAACCAGTTTTTTGTCTATCCTTGGCTCAATATTTAATCTAATTAGAGCCATTCTTTCTTTGAGATTCATAGGTTCAGATATTGAATTGGTTTGAACCTTTGTTTCCTCTATCCTATTCTACCTTACTGATAAGCCAATATTGTGTTTTTTGGATGATCTAATTCACTAACCTATCAGTAATAAATCGAAAAACTAATTAGTCATGATTAGGTTGTATGACTAACTAGCAGTTTGTTTTTAGTAGTGGCATTTGAGCTTGCACACTTTTAGACATTGTTTCTCTTTTTGGTATGTGGCTGTAACTTTATTGTTTTCATTCTGCCCTCTTTTCTATTTTCTATTGTTTTTGTATTTTTATTTTTCTAACTTTGAATGCAATGTTTAGACAATGATAATTTACAATGGAAAGTAAAAAGCTTTGAAACTAGTATAGCTAAAAAAAATAATGTTTGAGCATCCTGCCATTGACAGTACCTCCAAAAAGTTCAGTTCCATTTAATTCCTGCAAGAAATAAGCATTTTTTCCAGTAGTAGAATGAATAAGATAAGGTCCTAGCCATAAGTTATCAAATTTTCCATGTTTGCCCTTATCTTCTCTCTTGGAATCCCACTTTAAAACTTTATCACCAATGCTGAAATCACTGGCCTTTGTCCTTTTATCAAACAATTTCTTGATGCTTTCTTGCTTGTGTAGTGCTCTGTTGTAGACTTCCTCTCTGGTTTGTTGAAGATGTATAGTCTGATTGATTCTTCTTGTCATGTCATTATCCTCAGACTATAATTCTTGGATCAACTTCATGACTAGCACTCCTAAACTGGTTGGAAAAAATGCATCTGCTCCATAAACTAGCTGGTAGGGTGACATTCCAATTGATTTCTTAAGTGTTAATCTGTCAGCCCATAGTGCATGTACTAGCTTTATGTGCCATGATTTCTTATTGTCTTCCAGCAACTTCTTGACTATATTCACCCAAATCTTATTTGAGGATTCTGCTAGCCCATTACCTTGAGGGTAATAAGCAGTAGAATGGCCTAATGAAATTTGATACTTATGAAAAAATTCAACCATCTTTTTGGATCCAAATGCAGCAGCATTTTCAGTGATATTATTCCTAGGACATCCAAATCTAGATAGGATATGATTTTCAAGGAATTTTATGATGACAGAGTCAGTGGCTTTCCTAGAAGGGATGGCTTCTATCCATTTGGTAAAGTAGTCTATTGCAGTGAGGATCCATCTATGTTGGGAAGATGAGGCTGGATGGATTTCCCCAATGAAGTTTAGACCCCACTGTTGAAAAGGAGCTTCAACAATGATTGGATGCAAGGGTTTTTCCTTCAAAGAGTTGGCATTTTTGACAGGAAATAATCATTTTATGGACATCTTGAAAGAGGGTGGGCTAATAGTAACCAACTCTAAGGATTTTATTGGCAGTTGTCTTCCAATAGAAGTGGCCTCTACATTCTCCTTCATGTAATTCATGCTTGATCTTATCTGCATCATTCTCAGGTAAACAATTAAGAAATAATCCACTAGCATTTTTCCAATATAGACATTTATCCAAAATGTAGTAATTAACAGCGTTCAACTTTAAAAATCTTGCCTTCATTTTAGACAAACCAGGAGGTGTATTTAATTTGAGAAAAACATATAAAATATCAGCATACCAAGATGAAAACAGAAAATGATCTTCTACAATGGGATTTGACAACTCCTCCTGTTCATCTAATGCATCTAACATGTTTATATCAAGAGCTTCAAAATTAGACTCAGTCATTAATCTTGCTAGTCCTTGGCCTTTTACGAGATTAGTGGGCTTGATTTCTAAATCATATTCAAGTATCACAGAAATCCACTTTCCTCTTTTTCCATCTGGATCCTGGGTTAAAATGTCTTTTACAACTGAATTTGGCACAAATGCAATTATGTGGGAATGCAAAATGTAAACTCTGAAGTCTTTTAAGGCTTTGACTAAGGCAAAGGCTTGTTTTTCCATGATATTGTACTTCAAAGGTGCATCTCTTAATGCCTTGATAAATAATGTGATTGGCTATTCTTATCCCTTCAAGTTTTTCTGTAATAGAATAGCAGCCACTATGTGTTCTGATGCAAATGAAAAAATAAAGAAATCCTTTGTAAAATCAGGACTAATGAGAACTGGTGTTTTGGTTAATGCTTGTTTTACCAGTTCAAATGATTTCTTTGCTTCTAAGGTCCATTTAACTCCTTCCTTTTTCAGTATGTTTGTTATGTTTCTAAGGAGTTCAACTAGATTGGGTATGAACCTTCTCAAGAAATTAATCTTCCTAATGAAAGATTGAAGTTCCTTGATGTTTCTAAGATGGTTGATTTGCAATATACCATCAATCCTCGTTGGGTCTATCTTTATCCCTTCTTCTGATATGATGTGTCCAAATAGTTTACCTTCTTGGAGACCAAACATTGTTGTCTTTCGATTTAAGATAACCCATATTTTCTGCATTTCTCAAAGACTTTTCTCAAGTGTTCTAGGTGTTCTTCACCTGTCTTAGAAAAAACAGTGATATCATCAAGGTAAATAATGATGAAGAAACCTAATCATTGTGAGAATGCAATATCCATGGCTCTCTGAAATGTAGCACCAACATTCATTAAACCAAAGGGCATTTTCATATACATGAAAGTACCCCAAGGTGTAGTAAAGGCTGTTTTAGTTGATCATCAGTATGTACTAGAATTTGATTGTAACCTGAGAAGCCATCTAGCAAAGAAATTCTTCTAGAACCAACTACCTCTTGTAAAATGTGATCCATCTTGGGTAAAGGGTAGTTGTCCTTTAATGAGGCTCTGTTTAAGTTCCTAAAATCAATACAAAGCCTTATTTCTCCTGTTTTATTCCTAACTGACATAAGATTAGATACCCACTATGAGTATCTAACAGGGATAATAATTCCAACATCATACATTTTCTTAAGTTCTTTCTCAACCAGGGGTAATTGAACAGGGTTTATTCTGTGCAATTTTTGTCTATAGGGCTTCTGGTTTTCTTTGAGGGGTATTTTATGCTGAATTATCTCTGTGTCATATGATTTTAGATCCTCATAACTCCATGAAAATACATCAGAAAATTCTCTAAATAGCTCAATATATTTCAGTTTGATGTGAGCTGGCAATGTTTTAGACAGTTTGATCATTTTTTGTTTTTGTTCACTGCCTATGTTACATTCTTCTACTTCAGTTTCAATAGGTTCCAGTTTTGGTTTTTTTGCAACATCATTGAAATCAAACAATTCTTCTAATGGGAATAGTCCTTTTGGCAAGCTTTGAGTGTTAGATTGTAGCATTTCTAAGTCTTCTTTTCCTAAAAATGTACTAATTTCTGTGGTATGTTCAAGTTTATTAGATAACAGATTTATATCAGCAATCTCTGGAGACTTTACTTCTTCATCAAGTGGGTTTTCTCCAATAGGACAGTCTTGGTCATACTCTAAATATGAACTTGGTGGCTCAAATTCATTTATGGACTGTAAGAAGTCTTCTATTTTTTTATCTCCTTCAAACACTTGCCAGTATTTTTCATTGTCTGGGATAGCTAGTCTAAATTTGACTTGGGTGGTGCATTGCTTGGTTTCATAAGGTATTATACAAGTTCTAGCAGCAAAGGCTAAACCATTGGCAAGGAAATTTTGGTTTCTTGGGACAAAGATAAGTTGGAATTCATCAAATGTTTTTAATAAGTCCATGACATCATTTCTATAAGCTCTAAGTATGGAGTGTTTGGCAGTATATTCCCCATTCACTTGCCTAATAATCAACTCTGAATCACCATGAACTTTTATCCTTTTGGCCCCTAATTTCTTCAATAAGTGTAGGCCTAAAAGGAGGGCTTCGTACTCAACTATGTTATTTGTGAATTGAAAACTTAACCTATAGGAATGCCCTTCAGCATGATTGTTTTCAGTGTTGTGTATCCATATGCCTGCTCCGGCATTATTCTTAGTACAAGACCCATCAAAATTCATTTTCCAGAGAGCATTGTTTTCAGAATTACTAGTTTGACTACCCTCCTCTTTATCTTGTGTGCTTTTAGATTGTTCTTGTAAGTCAGCGCTATGTTGAAATTGGTTTAGTTCCTCATGTTCTTCACTATTTTGAGGATTATTCTCTTGACTCTCAAGGTTGACAAACAATGGATGACTGTTTTGTAGCTCTAGACCTGTGATTTTTCTGCTGTAATTTTCTGTTTTGGCAAATTGTTTTGATACTTTTGTCTTGTCTTCCTCCTTTTCTGTGTCTACCACTATGTTACAGTGAGGGGTGACCACTAAGTCAGTTAAGGTTTCCTTATCATTAATTGTTTCATTATTGAAGAGAATAAATGAGTCAAGGTTTGTATGTACAGAATAAAGAGGAGATTTTTTTGGTCTCTCTTGGCTACTGACCATGTATTGCATGTGAGATTCCCTATAAAGTCTCCTAGTTTGATTAAAAACCGGGATGGTAGCATATGTCATATCCATTTTCATTTTTCCTTGTAACGTAACTCCCCATGATCTTGATAAAATAATACCATACTTGGGGGATACATCAACCACTACAATATCCATCACTAAACACTTGGCTAGAATTTGAGCTAAGTTTACACAAAGGTCTTCGATCAAACCTAAACATTTCAGTCTACTGGAGTCAAAGGAGTATAGATCTTTGTATGGTCTAGTGATTTCAAGGCCTAGACTCTCCATTATTGATTTGGGCATTAAGTTATGAGAGGTCCGTAACTCATGCATGGCATTGCGTAAAATTTTGTCATGAATTTTCAAACTAACATAAAGAGGAGGAACTAGCCCTTCTTGGTATCTCCCTTCAATATTAGGACCAAATAAGAGCTCTGGTTGGTCATAATTGAGGTTGATAGTGTCATTATTTTCTCCTATGTTGAAGGCTTTCAAAATTTGTGATCTATATACATATTGGGTGACTAATTCAGTGAGGGGAACATAGATTTTGATCTTGGCAATTTCCTGTTCCAAACTAAAAGGCATCTGATTTTTTACAATGTTTGTTTCAGCTTTGTTAATCACCACTCTATCAGCAAAATCAGCTTGCTAATTTCCTCTATTTACATTGGTAAAAATTGTTTTGATAGGAGCATTAGCTGAAGTACTAACGCTGCTAAGGACTGCACTCTATTTTTCATTAATTTGAGTGCCTTTCTCTTTGGTTTGATCGGAATTTACAACCACTGTTTTATCTTTTTGTTTAATGTTTTTGGGTTTGCTCACTGGGTTGTTTTTTGTATAATTGTCAAAGGTTTTGTTCTTAGGAGCTCCCTAATTCTTTTTACTCCTAAGGTCATATTCTTTTGGAGTCTCTATGATGAAATTTTCCAGCTCTTGATAATAATGTTTATCCTCCATTCTTCCATCATCATAGGGTGTATATAAACCTTGTTTCATGTTATGAGGAACATCAAAAGTATCATTGTCTACTCCCAACATGTTTATATCATCTTCCTCTATTTGTTCAATTGTTTCTTCAACCTCACTTACATAGTTTTGATGAAAAGAAGGTATAATCTCATGATCAGGGTCTCTTGGCCTGTTTTGAGGTTGGTTTCTCCTGAAATTCTGATTTTGATTTTGAGATTGATTTCTATTTTGGGGAGCTGATTGGTTTTCTCTAGATTGTGCTCTCTCAAGTATGCTCATCTTTTTCATCATCTCTTCCATCATCCTTTCCATTTTCGAGCTAGATGTGGAGGGTGCATATTCCTCTCTAAATGATACTTTTCATTCCTCATCCTCGCTCTTTTCTCAATCAAATTCACTTCCACAGCAAGAGCTCCCTTTTGCATGTCTTCTAAGGTCAAGGGGTCTCTTTCTCTTAGCTGATAGGCCATTTCAGGATCAAATCATTCGGGAAACTAGTTCAAGGCTGAGCCTTGTGTAGGTTTCAATTCTGGGGGTAGGGCATTATACACACTATTGAATCTAGTGCAATAATTTTGAACACTTTCCTTCGTGTTTCTTTTGAGGTTATTGTAATCTGAAAGTATTTGGAGAGGTTTTTTTCTAACTTCCCACTTGTTTAAGAATGACTGATGGAGGGTTTGGAGGTCATTAATACTATTAGGGGTTAAGCCTTTGAACCATTTTCTTACTTCTCACCCTAGACTTTGAGCAGACAATCTGAGTTTGATAGTTTCATCATCAATCTCATTTCTGTCAAAATAGCCATTTGTCTTGTCCACATGTTGTGAAGCAGTAGTAGCACCACTGGCATCATACAATGGTATCTTGGATTGATAGTCCCATGGCACATTTACTAAAGGTAAATGAAGGACAATGGGGGCATACCATGTTTCCATGATAGGAGGTTGTGGTAAAAATGGAGGGTTTACAGGTGGACGGGGTTGATGGAATGGGGTGATTTGAACAGTGGGTGTTTGAAGAAAAAATTTGGATGGACTAGCAAGAGACTGTTGAGCAGATTCTTGGATGAGAGAAACCGAAATTATGAAGGAAATGCAAATCAGGTGGGGTAGTTTCTCTACTACCAGTGTTTTCACCACTATCTTGGGATAAAGGTCAAGGCTCGAAGTCTGTCTAATCTATATCAGCAAGTGACCTAGTTTTGAATGGGTTTCTTAAGTCAACTTGTGAATCTTGTAGAGCTGTAAGGTTTTAAGGAACAGAACTAACTCTTTGGACTGGTCTGACAATAGTTGAAGCTTGAACCTTAGGATACTTCCTAAGTATGCTTTTAGGATTATCAACTATCTATGGTGGATTTGGGTTAGGGTGGGCCCTAGTATGGATTCTTCTAGAAGCCACTATGCTATGTTTTCAGACCCAACAACAAGAAAAGTTTAACCAAATATGACAATCTTCAGCAGGCTAACTAATATTTAGCAAGAAAACTTTAATCCTTAAAGTTTTTTTAACTAATTTTATATGATGTTATGATAGTAATGGGTTTCCCAGTGGATTCTTTAGGTCTGTTTAGGATCGTGGAGTCACCAGGTGGAAATTTTTAGCTTTTTAGAGGTAAAATGTTTTATGGTCCACCACCATTTATTAATTTGAATACCAATTTGAAATATTTTTGGGTTTTTTGAGTTTTTTCAGTCCTATGGGTTATGAGAGTGTCCTAAATCTGTTTCAACACTTAGCTACGGTGATGAGACAAAGAGAGTTTACTCTTATGGCTTAGCTAGTTGATTCCTTCAAGGTTTGATAAGGCTCTATGAGAATCCTAAGGGTTACTTAGTTTGTCACTGATTCAAATAAGTCCTATCATGATTACCAACATGCTTGGTAGTGCTTGAAGAGAGCTACTTATACTGCACTGAATGTTGAGTGTTTTGTTTTAAGAATTTTACTCAGAACACCCCAGCGGAGTCGCCAGAATGTTAGGTCTCCGTAGTTTGCAAGATTGGCAAATAAAAAGCTACAGAGCCTACATATGAACCACTTTGGGATTCTAGGATCTATCCCTCCTGAATCCAGAGAGGGATATATCTATATGTGTGTAAATATGTGATCTTTATGGCTTGAAAATGTGATTTTAGGCTAGTTATTAATAACAAGGGCTTTTGTTTATTTGGCTGGTGTGATCTTTAATTGAGTGGAAAGTCCTGAAAATGAAAGGGTTTCAAAGGGGTGAAGGTGTGAATAATCAAAACAAGGTTCAGCTGATAGGATAGGTATGAAACAACACTTAATCCATTGTGCTATGGAGTCACAAAAGGTTTTAATTGCACAACAGTTTTCAAGAGTGGTCCATGGGGCAAGTCATCTATATCAAAAGATCCTTTATATTAAATGATGGAATGGAACATTAAAAGTGTTGAGAAAGTGGAAAAAGCCAATAATTTCAACAAGGATTTATCAACTTTCCAAACAAGAAAATCCTTTTTAAGAAACTATTTGAAACCAGCCAAAGGACAGGGCTAACCATAGAATTCTTTGGACAAGCTTGTATTAAAGCTAAAACAATCCAGTAATCCACATGACTGCTTTCAGAAATGATGAAAACATATAAGAAAACAAAGTGTAGCTTAATATCAAGTAAGATATCATTAAAATCTAGACTTGCTTTCAGCATACTCTTAGGGAAACTTTCAAACAACCTTTGGAGAAAGAACTAGAAGACAGGGCAAACCATAAACTTTTCTAGTTTAAATCTACTTAGCATGTAATGAAAATATCATTCAAGAACAATGTTTAAAGTTTATACAGTAAGACATGGGATCACCAACATTCCTTGACTGTTTGGACTGTATTAAATCATTCTTAAATACACAAAGGAGGCAAACATAAAGATAAATATTATCAGTGAGAGTAGGGTACTTTAAAGAGTAAATCCTAGCTCTCTATTTGTTGTTCTTTATTAGAGAAAAATGGACAATTTTATGGAAAACATAAGAAGGAAAACAAGTACAATGAGAGTTACATCACCAATGGTATAGACCAGGATCCCATGAATCAGCTTGTGTATTGATGTCAATCCAGTTACATACTTTAAGTCCAATGTTTCAGTACTGCAACAAATTTTCTTCTCAGCCTAAGATCTTTGATTACAAATAGAGCTTCAAAGCCTCTAAGAACTATTTACATGCAGAAAGTTTTGAGCAACAAGTATTACATCAAATTCCAACAACCAACAATTTGCTCCTCAAGGAGATTTTATAAGAAAATGAGGAGGTGGAATAAAAGGAAGGGTCTCTAGGTTCAATTAATACAAGTTAATGCTTCTCTGCCTTTGAGGGGCTCAATAGAGAAGATTTCTGATATTTTCCATGTATTAATTGGTTCTCATTTAATTTTTAGCTACTTAGCAGATATTTTTTGACTTTAAACTCTTTTAGATAGGCTAGAAATAACTCTGGCTGTCTTTACCAAAATATCACTAACTAAGGCAATTACTATGCCTTCTTTTGATTTATTGAGGCTGCAGGTGGCACTTTTGGTAGGCTGGGGATATTTTTGGCCTCTGATGTGGTAGTGGAGGCTTCCTTCGACTGATATAACTCTTTTTTTTTCCTTAAAACATTTTTAATTTGATTTTGATTTGTGTTTGGCTTGATTAAGCCTTGATATTTATCTTCGGGTCTTTTTTCTTTAACACTGTCTTTATCTATTTAAACTGTGGATTAAAAACCTCGATCATCACGCTTAAGCATTAATCCCTTTATCGTTGATTTCTTCACTCTGATACACTTCGTTGCTTTGTTTCACTGGCACAGGTGGCTTTTTGTCAGTTGAAGGGTTTCATCCAGGATCAAGGGTTGAGAGCCACTAATAACATGAATTTGGAAACCCTACTGGTTCCTTTTACTCATTGACATGAGTCACAGAATCGTCATTCTGGACTGAACTGGTCACCTGTCTATGACTTTGGAAACTCACAGATTAAATACTATTAGAACCCTGCAAAACACAAAAACTTATTAAGAAAACCTGCGAAGATGGTTTAACTATGTTCATAGGTTCAATGGAGGTGGTAAGAATGCATGAGGATGGATGAAATGCAGCGGTGGAGGACGAAAAATCCTGGTAGAAATAGCTAACCAGGTGAAAATGGAGGTTTGGGCGCGACAGCGAATAGGAGCCATTGGATTAGGACAATCAACAATGGAGATCTTTTGATGAAGTCGCTTGGGAGAATAGATGAAGGGTAAACGAATGGGGTTGCGATATAACAAAAGTCGTTCGATCTCCGAGATCGATGGCTGAGATTAAAAGAGAAAATGACGTTGAGGAGGGCAGCGGTATGGTGGAAAATTGGGTATGGTTTTCATAAAATGAAATGGGGGAAGGAAATATTTCTCGAAAGAAATGTGATACGATACATCACTTGACACCTGTCCCTTTCGATACTGCCCATTTCGCAAAATTTTTTGGCGTTAACCTTTAGGCGCAAAAATTTTGCGATATGCAGTATAAGCTGTCGGATCATCAAAGGTAGATCGGAAAGTGCATAAAGCGCACAACAAGGGATAAGGTGCACAGACGAGGGATGGTGGGACCGACAATTGCGTCAGTGCCTTTGTCTCGTAGTGGACGGGTTTATTGGGTTATCGGGTTTAGTCTCGATCGTCCGATCTCTCGAATGGATGGTGGAGATTTAAATATGGAGCGGGTTATTGGAAAGGAGGAAAGCACAGTAAGTTGAACGGGCAGAGGGAAGGAAGGCCTGATGGCTGTTGATCTGCAAAGATCAACGTTCCAGATTTGTTTTCAAATTTTATGTCGGGAGTGGAAAATAGAAGGGAAAAGGGGTTTTTTGCATGGGGTTTTATGTTCTAAGCACCCAATTGCGGGCTCTAGGGCATATGAGAGAAATAGCTAAAGGGTATAAGCTCTCGGGGGCTTAAATGCCATATAGTGCTTAGAAGACCATTTTTAGGCCAAAAAAAGAGTTTTTTGAGGCCGAGGAAGGGTTCCGATAAGTGAGAGGAGGGGTTTTTAAACCAAATAAGGGGGAAATATAAGGTTTTAAAAGGGTTTTTAAATGATTTTGAGGTTAGATGAAGGTATTTTGAGGGATTTTATGGAGGAAATAAGGGTGAAAATGAAAGTTTTTGTGAGTGAAAGGAAGAATGAAATGATGGAAAATGGAGCCTTATGAACAGTTTTTTCTCTTTTGGAAAATAGCAGGTACTTTAGGATAAATAGTGAAACAGCAGTGAAGATTAAATCAAAGGGTAATTATCATCATAAGACTTCAAGAAATCACAATTTGGACATGAATTGTTTCTTCAAGGCTAAAAACATTATTTAGCCACCATTTGGTATGACAAATTTTTATAGGTGGCTAACAAGTAGCATCACTAGAAGCAGGCTTAAGAACATCGCTATCGATGAACTCCTTCAGCCCATTATCTTCAAGCACCACCTCCATCCTATCCTTCCAGGCTATGTAATTCGAGCTACCCTCAAGGGCATACTCCAATCGCAACCCATTGAAAAGCATTTCAATGAATACTCAATTGTCGCACCAAAAAATTTCTGCAGCAAATTCGAATTCTCCACCATCACAAACTCAGAAATTTAATCACAATTTCAATCTCCAGTAATCAATACTTCTCTGATACCATGTATAAATTTATTAATACTGATGTATTATTGTATCCTCTTGATCTAGCAATATTTATCTTCTTGCTAAATACATAATCCTTTCACTGTTGAACTTGCGGAAATTTAAAACTCAGTTGTAAACACATGTGAATAAATTCAATCGCACATAACACAGTTGTTTAACAGGAAATCTTAAAGCTAAAAACCACAACTATAATATTATTTATATCAATGGAATCATGTAATAATATCATACAAATCTTAGTACATCAAACTCTCAGTACAATCAACAATCATTACGCACTGTCATGCAGAAATTTGCATCTCAATGCATCAATTTCTTGCCTCCTAACAGTCTTCCTCCACTGTGCAATCTATACTGAAGAAGACCCCTGAATGAATTCGAATTGGCCTTGCCTTGAATGTGCAATCCTCATTGGAAACTCCAATGTGTTTCATATGCATTGAATGCATCACTATATCACAACAGATAGTCCATCTCACCCTTTCACCTATCTCTCCATTGGGTCTCCACTAGAACTAACATGCACTGTAGTTAACTATTGTATCTGTTTAGTTGTTAGTGAGTTATTAGTTGTGAATCAATTCTAATTAATTCACTAAACACTCACTAGTGTGTCTTTCAGTTGGACTAGATACAACTAGCTCAACTGAGTTTAACTCCATTAACTGAGTTAAACTGAATAACAACTCCTGTAACTACTCTTCCAACTCTATCATAACTTTTCCACTTTAGTTATAACTGAGTCCTCCATGCATGAGCCACCAATAACCCTAGGAATTGGGTAATTCCTTAAGCCCACTAATTTTCCAAATCTGTTCACTGAAATAAAGTGCTCCAAGAGAATAAGTTGATGTTTATTGTCGGATTATTATTAATTTTCCAAATCTCTTCACTGAAATAAAGTGCTCCAAGAGAATAAGTTGATGTTTATTCTTGGATTATTATTAAGGGTTAATAATAATCGACATGCATCTATTTTTAGATTGACGATATATAAATAGACTTCGCCCAATATTCTAAAAATATAATTTCATCTATTTTTCCAACTTGATCGACCATCTACAAATAGCATCTTGCAAATTATAGAATATTCTTACCATGTCTAAAAATAGGCATACACCTAAAAATAACCTATGGGCCCCACTTAGTGAAGGTGCTTAATTTCCACTAATCTCATCATCTTGTTGAATCTCAACAATAAATAGGTAAAATGATAATTCTTTTGGATTTCCCATAATTGATGTGGATACAAATTCCACAATGAAAAACATCTCAGCTTCTTTTCTTCCAAATTTCCATGGATTAAAGAGTGAATATCCTAAAAAAAAAAATTTTGAATTTGAAGTTTTGTGTAGATCTTATGATTATTTACAAGACTCTCCAAAACTTAAGCTATTTCCTTCAACACTGAAAGGAGCAACATTAAAATGGTTCATGGGTTTAGTCACACAATCTATTAGGACATGGAATGACATGAAGAGAGAATTTTTAGAAAGATATTTTGATTATTCCATACCCATTAATCATAAGGATGAATTATTCAAAATTATTCAAAGAGAGGATGAGAATTTGGAGGATTTAATTGAAAGATTCAATTATAACATAAAAAGAGCTAAAATGGATAATTTTTATTGAGATACTTTAAAATATCTTTTGTTAAAATCCATTAGAGATGAGTGGATAGATATTATCAACATGATGGGGAAGGGAGATATCGAGTAAACTCCCATTACCTGACATTGTTGAATTATGTATTCATCTCTCCAGTGGAAAAGTAAAAACTGGCAAAAATCCAAGAGATCCTTCTCTTGCTAGAGTGAATAAATCTACAACTGGAACAGTAAGTAGAGAAAAAATTGGAAATATGCTTGATGAATTTAAAACAAATATCTTAGGGAGTCTTAGTGAAAATATAGACACCCTTAAATTACAACAAGCAGAAAGTTGAGACCAATGCCTTAGCTATTTTCTATCCTAAATGCAGAAACAAGCATGCTTTAAGAGAATGTCCTCTTCATGCAAAAGTCATAGAGACCTACGTGATTTGCTCAGAAAATCATGAAGCTAAGATTTCCCCTTCAATTCCAGGTCTTAAGGTTGTTTTTCAAGAAGAATAAACTTCAAATCCAACAGAATATCTTTTCTTTGTCTCGAGAAGACCATGGCAGGGGCCAGAAAATCAAGGTTTTAATAACCAAATGTATACTCAACCCCCACCAAATAATTGGAATTATTGGCAACAACCTTGGAATCAACCTCAGTCTTGGGAAAAAGGAATGTAAAATCCTTATGGTAGATACTCTCAATACCACCAATATCCTCCATCCTATCCAAACTATCCTCCCCAACAAATTCCTCAACAAAATCAACAACCCCAACTTCAAAACCAAAATCCACAACTTTCATTACCATTTCCACAAATACCGAATCAACTACCTGCCCAACCATTACCAAAACCCAATAATAAAATCCTCAAAATGCTTACATGATAGAAGGAAAACAATTTCCAACATACATGATTACTCCACTAGATCTTAATGATGTCCAACTTAGATCTGGTAAAATACTAGAAAGGAAAAAACCTTTTGTAGTTATTCAAGAATAAGATAATTTTGAGGAAGATTCTCTACAGCCAAATAAAATTTTTGAGGAAGGAACATCTCTTCAAAACTAGAATTCCGAAAATGAAAAACAAAATGAACCAATAAACTCAACTCCTATCATAGAGCAATCATGAGTATCTATTTCTAACCCTCCTTTTCCTGAAAGAGTACAAGTTGATAGAGGGGTAAAAAAACATATCATGTTGCCCAATTATGATTCTCTAGATGAATTGAAAAATGTTTATATCAAAATTAATTTGTTACAGGCCATTAAAGAGATTCAAATTCTAGCCAAAATAATAAAAGAGTTGAGCATGAAGAAACCAAGAAGAAAAACAAAAGAAATAAAAATAATTCAACTAGTAGGAAAAATTGCAGACATAATGATGGGATAAATTTCCATACAAAAAAATTTAGATCCAGGAAGTCCAGTTGTAATAAAACATATCAATGGTGTTGAAATTCCAAATACATTGATTGGTTTAGGAGCAGTTATAAACATCATGAGCAAACAAACCATGGAACAACTCAAGCTTCTTAATATTCTATATACACCTACATTACTACAATTAGCAGACATATCTATAATCAAGCTAGATGGTGTATTATAATATATCTCAGTATGCTTAAACTCTTAGGAGTATCTTGTCTATTTTATGATCTTAACTCCCAAGAACAATCTAGGAGGGCATCCACTAATATTAGGAAAATCTTGGTTGGCTACAACTGATGCTTTCATTAGCTGTAGATATGGTGACATGTATATCTCTAATGGTAACTCAACAAAGAAATTCACTCTATATCCTCCAGCAAAAGCAATCACAGAGTTAGAATATGAAGAATGGATTGATGATGACAATGATATACAACCCCTCTTTACTATTTCAAGCATTAGTGAAGATAGTCAAATCTTAAATTCAATAGAAAACTTTGAATCGTCTTTAGAATATGAAAATTATAAATTTCAAGAACAATTCAATATTGAATATTTTTCATCTAGGCAGATGTCTCTATACTATATGGAATAATTTGGTAACTCTAGAGTTGAAATCTTTCCAAGAAAAACTTTGAACATAAACAAAAACTTGGAAATACTACAACAGGAAAATTTAATCAAAACATTACAACAACATTCTTCTGCATATGCATGGGAATACACTGACATGAAAGGAATTAGTCCTAACACTTGTATACATCACATCTACATTGAGGAAAATTGTAAACCTATCAAACAACCTCAAATAAGGATGAATCTGAATCTTAGGGAAATTGTGAAAGAAGAATTGCAAAAATTGCTGAATGTAAACTTCATTTACCTAATTTCAGACAGTTAGTGGGTTTCTCCTTTAGTGATTATACCCAAAAATAATTGTAAGTGGAGGGTATGGATTGACTATCGAGAGTTGAATAAAGTTACCCTAAAATATCATTTTCCTTTACCTTTTATAGATCAAGTATTGGATATATTAGCAGGTAAGAAGTCTTTCTCATTTTTAGATGGTTTTAGTGGTTACAATCAGATTAAAGTAGCACCAGAAGACCAAGGTAAAACCACATTCACCTTTCCATGGGGAACTTATGCCTACCGAGTACTTCCTTTTGGTTTTTGCAATGCACCTGCAACATTCCAAAGGCAGTACTAGGAATTTTTTCTAATCTAATACATGATTGTGTAGAGGTATATATGGATGATTTTACAGTTTATGGGAATTCATTTGAAGAAGCTTTAGAGAAATTGGAAAATGTGTTAAAATATGTAAATAAGAAAATCTTTCATTAAGACATGAAAAATTATTTATAATGTTTACTGAAGGGATTTTTTAGGACATCACATTTCAGGAGATGGAATTAAATTTGACACATCTAAAGTTGAAGTCATCTCCAAATTATCAATTCTAAGTTGTAAAAAGGATGTTAGAAGTTTTCTAGGATTCACAGGGTATTATAGAAGATTTATAGAAAAATTCACTAAAATAACATCCCCACTCTTCAAGTTACTTACCAAAGATTGTGAATTGAATTGGAATCCTGATTGCCAATTAGCATTTGAAACTTTAAAAACAAAAAATTCTAAAGCACCCATATTAATAGGTCCAAATTGGAAATTACCTTTTCATACTTCAACAAATGCTTTAGATACAACTCTGGGAGTTGTATTTGGACAAAAATATTTGATCCCCTACACCATCTATTACACAAGCAAGAATTGGAATCCTACTGAGTTAAATTACATTGTAACTGAAAAAAGAATTCTTAGTTGTTGTCCATGCTATCAACAAATTTAGACATTATATCACTGGTTATGAAACCTTTATTCGTACATATCACTCTGCAATTAGATATTTAATGAATAACTCTGTTACTAATGGCAGAGTCACAAGATGGTTATTACTCCTGCAATAATTCAATATCACCATTGTATACTGACCTGGAAAACAAAACACAGTTGCTAATTTTTTGTCTAGAATTCAAAATGTCAAAAATGATACTCCAGTTGAGGATAAGTTTACTGATGAATATATTTTTTCAATAAATACTAAAATTCCTTGGTTTTAAGATATTGCTAATTACTTAGTCACAGGAAAGTTACCTTCACAATTATTTCCTAGAGAGAAAAGAATAATTATTCAAATAAGTGCACTTTATGGATGGATTAATGATGAATTGTATAAAATAGGTCCAAATCTCATTATCAGAAGGTGTGTTCGAGAATATGAAATGCCTGAGATTCTTAAAGCATGCCATGATGAACCTTGTGGTGGACACTTTGCTGATAATAGGACAACCTATAAAATCCTTCATTTAGGATATTATTGGCCATCCATCTTTAAATATACCAAAGACTATGTCAAAAGGTGTGACATCTATCAAAGAATGGGGAAACCTATTCCTTTAGATGAAATTCCATTACAACCTTAGGTACTCATCGAACCATTTGAAAAATGGGCTTTGGATTTTGTTGGACCAATCAATCCACCATCTAATCAAAATAAATATATCCTGGTATGTACTAATTATATCACAAATGGGTAGAAGCTAAAGCACTTCTTTAGCTAATGAACATTCTATAGTTAAATTTATTTTTGAGGATATATTCACTCATTTTGGTGTCCCAAGATAAATTGTGACAGATCAAGGATCCAATTTTACATCCAAATTAGTGGAAAATCTTGTGTTAAACTACAAGATCAAGTGCAGAAAATCCACCCCTTATCATCCACAAGAAAATGGTCAAGTAGAGTCTACCAATATAGTGATTGAAGGAATTCTCACTAAGATTGTACATCTACACATAGGAGATTGGGAATAAAGGCTTCCTGAGGCTTTATGCGCCTACAGAACAACATGGAGGAATACAACAGGACATACTCCCTATGAACTTGTTTATGGGTAGCAAGTCCTATTTCCTATAGAATTTCAAAACCAAATCTTCAAGATGGAAGTTCAATTGGGGCTTGATTTAACATAAGCTCATAGGCATATATTGGAGCAACTTAATGAGCTCGATGAAATCAGAAAAGATGTAGTTCAAAGAACCAGTATAGTCCAGCAGCAAAGTTCCAAATGACATGATAAATATATCAAGGAGAAAAAGTTTCAAGCAGGGGATTGGGCACTTTTGTTCGATTCAAAGTTCAAATACTTTCAAGGAAAGTTTCAGACTCATTGGCTTGGGCCTTGTGAGATTGAAAAAATCTTTGACAATGGAGCAGTCAGGATAAGGAAAATTGATAAAGAAAATGTACCTCTTCTTGTGAGACATAGATTAAAATTCTATCATAAGCCAATTTCAAGAGAAGAGTTTATCAAGATTTTCGAATATAATACTAATATGAAGTTAGTGAAGAAGAGTCCTTCTTCTTCCCCAAATTAGTTTTTATTTTTTCTATATATATATTATTCAAAAAAAAAATTATATAAGTACGAAAACCAATCAATGATTGGCATTCTTATACAGAAATTATAGGATGAAAATAAGAAGTTTTGACATATTATATTTTCCATTCCATTTCTAAAAATCCCAAAAAAAATTGTGTTCCCTTTCTTTTCTGAAAAAAAATAAATAAAAAACAATAAGAAGTAGTACAAAATTACTTCCATTCTGCAGCTACATTCCATTTTGCAGTTGACATTCCATTCTGCAGCTACATTCCATTTTACAGCTGACATTCCATTTGCAGCTAATTTCACATTATGCAACTCTATCACATTTTTACATCCTACTGAAGAAAGAATAATGAACACAGGAAATTGAAGGACTACATTTGAATACCATCATGCTAAAAGGTACCTGAAGAATCAACACCAAGGAAATGACAACAAAAGGTTAGTTATAAAGGTAAGTTGCATAAATTTATTTAAATAACAAGGTCAAAACATTAGCATGTATAATGTAGATGAACATATGCTACCTCAACATGTCATCATTTGAATTGATTGGGACTCCTATCATGTCGTAGATCGGCCACATCATCTGCATTATGTTTCATAACGGTCCACAATAGACTCCCCCATTTATGATTAACGGTCATGACCTGTTGTCGTAACCTATCCATATATGTTTCTTAAAGACCCCATAAAATATCCAGCTCATTCATTCCTACAAACCCTCAACTTCCTTCATCAGATCAGTAATCCAATTCACTTCATACAAATAAGGATAACTCTGAGGGCTAGACTATTCACAACAAAAGCCATGGATTTGATAGTCAGGACTGAACCAGTGGGAGCTAAATATATGGAGGGATATCCTCAGATCAAGGATATGTTGTAGAAGGCTAAGTGGCTCAATTTTATAGAAATTTTGATGGCTTCCACAAAGAGATCACTAAGTCTTTTGCAAGGTATTTTGATGGAACGGAAGTTGAAATTAGAAACATCAAGTTCTCAGTAACTGAGGCATTCATAGCTAAAGCCACAGAGCTCCCAAGAGTTGGAGAAAGGTGGTTCAAAAACAAAGAATTTCATAGTGAATCATGGAAATTTGTCCTAAAAAATCTAGGTATGGATACTTATTTTTTCAGAAAGGGTATTCCTAGCTTAGCACTTAATAAAAAATGGAGGAACATGCTTTTAATTCTACAGAATTTTATCACTTATGAAGGAAAATTTGGTTGCATGTTTGTGTATCATATTCGATTGTTGATGAATTTTTAGAGGATGGTGAAATAAATCTTCCCTTCTTTTTACTAAATAGCTTAAAAATAATGTCTACAAATGTGTAAAAGAGAATTCAATTTATAGATAATACTATGCACCATCATGGGTTGGTAAAAATACTTCTTTAATTTCATTTGAAAAGTATAGGAGATTATTGGGAGAACTTTCTTATCAAAAACCATTTCCAAGATGAACCAGACGAGCCTAAAGAAGAAAAGACTAGAAAAAGTAGAAGAAAGAAGATTGACACAAGAATTGAAGACAAACCTACATCTCCACTTCAGCAAAATGATGAGGAACTCACCCTTGTAGAACTAATGAAGAACATGAAGTAGGGTGAAGTTAAGGCAGGAGGTAAAATAGAAAAGAGGAGCAAGGTTACAAGTGAAGAAAACATAAATCCTCTACAACTGAGAAGGAGCTCTAGCCTCTAAGGTTAAATAAACAAAACACTACCACAAGAGAGAGAGAGTTTATAAGTTTAGAGAGAGAACCTGCAATACCATCTCCCGTCAATATCTCTCCTCCACATAGCCCTGAAAATTCTCCTATACATAATTTTGAAGGTCTTCCCAGCAGAATATCTCTAGGCATAGACCCAGTACAATAAGAAATATATGATTACATAGAGTCATTGGACAATAGAAATGCAATAGTGAATCCAGAACTACCTATCAATCCACAAGAACCTCTAGTTGATACCCTTAAACAAGAAATCTATGAGCTAGAGATATTGAATAGGCATATTAAACAGGAGAATTAAACTTTAAAGCAGCAGAACCAATTGGAGAAATTTATTAGTGATAATACCATCCTGCACTTGGGAATGTGGTACAAAAATAACAGGAAGTTAAAAACAAAGAAAAAATCACTAAACAAGGCAGTCATCAATCTCAAATACAAACTCCTTATGAGGAAGCCCGAGATGGCAGTCACTTCAAATAAAAACAAGAGGAGAAAAGTAGATGTATTAGCAGAAGTGTCTGAACAAATGTAATAGGAGAATGAATTCACATTTATGGTAAATTGCATGAGGACATGCAATGACTTCTTAGTGGGGGTATGTTGAACCTTAGAATTGTCCTTTCTCTAACATATTTTCTCATCACCTTTTCCTTACCTTTTCATAAGTCCATACACTTCAATCAATGATAAATGTCATGTTTTATTTCAAGGAATGCATTTAAATTATTTCTATGTTATATTATGATGTTCTTTTTATTTGAATGGATTTTTGTAACTCAGCTACAGAACGCAGCCTATTCTGCAGCTAATTGTTGTTTCTGCAGCTACTTTTATGGTTTGATAGGTTTCGAGGAGAAAATAAAGGAACGAGCCACATGGGCATCTCCAGAATGATTCACATATGGATTTTTTCCTATCCACTTGATCAAAATCGACAGGAAAGGGTGCCTATGATCATGGTCAAAGTCCAGTCAAAGGACGTAAGATGAGAGCGAAGAACTCTTGATTTTCTCTGACGTAGAAAATCAAGAAGTTAACCAGTTAGAATTTAAGTCTATGTTTCGGTTAGAATCACCAACTGTAGGAATAATTAGCTCCTCACAGTTAAATTTTATTTTGTTTAAATACCAGTTATGCAAACACCAAAGACTGTTTTAATTTTCTAAAACTTTGTGTATGCTTTAAACTCTTTTCTTTTTCATAATGCAAGGGTCATGTTCATGGTTCCAATTTCTGCTTAATGCATACATAATCATCTAGGATATCGACCTATTCTATTGCAAAGGGCCTCTGCACAGGAGGAGTTTTTTCATTAGTTATTTTAGTTTAATTATTTGCTCTATTTTTTCAATTCACAAAGTAGATTAATATTGTGTTTCAACTTTTAAATCAATATCATAGAATTAATTTATGAATGTTTTCTTAGCATCAATGATAGAATGACTGCGTGATATTTTCTTTCCAAAAACATCTCAAGAAGGTAGATTCATCTATTTTCCAATTGGATTATGTTTGAGGCAATAGAGCTCACAGTTGTTTAGTTTCCTTTCATGTTCTTAAATTTTCTTTCTTAGATCAAATCCTCAGTCAATCGTATAATTGGATGCTCCTAAATATCAAGCCAAGAAGGTGACTTGTCATACTTCCAAATTGGGTGCTCCATTGTTCAACCTATGCAATCATTGAGCTTTTCCTTTACATGCTTTTAAATTGTTTTCCTATATTAATATCCTTAGTTAATTGTATAATTGGATGCTCCTAAATATCAGACCAAGAAGGTGACTTGTCATACTTCCAAATTGGGTGCTTAAGTGTTTAACCTATGCAATTATTGAGTTTTCCTTTACATGCTTTAAATGCTTTCCTAGATTTAATTTTCAAAACTAAAGTGTAATCGATTTCTTGTACATCATTTCAAGGGGGTGACTATGTCATACTTCCATATTGAATGTTGGAGTGATTGATCATACATTAGTTGTTTTCTTCCTTTGAATCTTCTTTCATCTAGAATAGCATTGCAATTTCAATTTCAGTCATAAGATTCATATTTCAATCCATGGAGTAGAATTAATGTTAAATTTAAAGTCATTAGAATAGGAACTCTTTTTTTAAAATTAGGTTCTAAGCATTTAATAGTTTTGATTCATTTTTATGCAAGTTAGTATAGTCTAAGAACACTTCATTTTCTTCCTTATTTCAAAGTTAGTTTTACACATCTAAATTTCACTATATTTGGTTGATTCCTTTCGTAGTTCTCATTTATTATGATTAACATGTAGAAATCAAAAAAAAATTCCCCAAAACAACATAAAAATACATACAACGAAGTAAGAATTAGGTTAACTAAGCACATGTAATGCACCACACTTCATCAAATTACAAACCTCGGTTGATAATTTATGTTGAACAATTTAAGACATTAAATTGGCTAAACAGGTATAACATAGTGAAGCTTGGAAATGATAGAAGGAACATTCAATGGATTGGGAGAAATAAAAAGAACCAATTACCTAGTGATATATTTCCATCCCTCCAAAGCCATAATTTTACTGATATTAGGATATGATAATGAGGATAACTAATTTGCATTGATAGGCATTGATATGCTCGTTACTTGATCTCTCGTTTTGGAAACAATAATTTCCACCTTGTTTAAGACGTTACATTAATAAATAGGTGTTTGTTTGATTTATTTATATGCTTAGTCCTGTAACCTACTCGTCCTACACCTTCTTTGCAAGCATGCATGCAAGCACATACATGCTTGGTTTGATGTATAGTTAAATTGAACACCATAGTCCACACAAATTGCTTTTCTTGCTATCATCCATATTTATGGTTACATAATTTGGAAATACTATTGCGGAAAGCGATAAATATATTACCTTCTTATTGTAACCATAGTATGAATGAGCTTTTTGGCCATGTAAAAGGAAGTGAAATTACCATAATTAGCTTAACAAACTCTCTTTATTTAGCTCATTTTAGATGGATTTCATAAGACTTCATTTTTTCCTATCTAGTTGTAAACTACTATAATGAAAATCATGCAGTCAATTCTAATCCGTGATATGCATCAGATGTTAAGTTGGATCTTTAGAATTACCCAAAAAATTATATTTAGGAGTGGATTGTTTTGATGTATTAAAATAGCTTTTAACTTCTTCCCCAAACAAATCTTCCTCGAGATGAATTCTGATGTTCATATTTTATGTCATGTTTTATGTAAGTGAAAATGAGATCCCACTATGTAATGAGAAAAAATGGAGTGAGCTTGTTGTTTTTCCTCTTTTATGAACTCTTGGAATGGATATGCATTCGGTAGCATTTTCTAGATCCTTTTGTTGGGAACCTAATACCTTAAGGTTTTTGGGTGTGGAATGTGAAGTTGAACAATCAATGGAGTCCAAGAGATCTTGGAAGATGAATCCAATAATCACTCTATGTATTTATATGTAAAATATTTTTGAATAATAATTTAATTCATGCCTACCCTTTAATTCTGAATGGACATTCCAGCAGTGGTATCAGAGGAGTTTTTTCTCAAATCCACCTTTCTAAATTGGTTATATCTGCCATTCTAAGCAATCCTGAAATGCTTGTCTATTATTGTGCTTTTCTCTGACATTCCCTCAACCCTATCATTCGGTGTTTCTCTGCCTAGGAACTCTATAATTTTCATATCATTATCATGGAAATAAATATACTCTCCTCCAGTCAAAATAAATCCTCTAGCAAGTTCTCATCGTGTCTCAGTCATACCTCAATGTTATTTCTATGGTACTTTTCATCCACTACAACAATGGATTTCTTGGTGTACATATTACACTCTTAATGTTTTGGAAAAACCTTCCCTTCATGAAGGCATATGATCTTAGGAATTTTTAACAACTTTTATAATTTTCAATGTCTCCACAGAAGGAGTAAAGTCTTTAGGAGATGTAAATTGTTACAATGTTCTAGAATTTTATTTTGATAACATGCAATCGAAATTTGTATTCTTTCAAATTGAATTGTTCACTCCTAGAACCATTTTCCATAAATTATTAGCTCTGGTGTCAGAGCAGGCTAAGCCTGGTGTTATAAAAACTACCATGAGCATTTATTTTTTGGATGAGCAGCTTCCCTCTATGGCTTTCCAATTAAGTTTATGTGGTCTACAAATTTTCTGATAAAGGACTATTGTTCCAATTTCTGGAATGAATTTGGCTTTGACGCACATTCAGTGTGAGCATTCATTTTCCACATTTATTTCTAGCCTCTTAAGCATGCCCCAATGACCCTATTATTTTTTCACTAATTTCGGCCGACCTGTGCAATTTCTAATTTAGGCACCA
Source organism: Pinus albicaulis (assembly GCA_034641835.2). Taxonomy (NCBI): domain Eukaryota; kingdom Viridiplantae; phylum Streptophyta; class Pinopsida; order Pinales; family Pinaceae; genus Pinus; species Pinus albicaulis. The sequence goes on along the minus strand of CM076580.1, from coordinate 955,552,499 downwards.
AGGTTTAACATTGAGATGCCTAGGAAACATATATCATGGATATCATGGGTCACTAGAAGTTTTGTGTAAGAAACATCATTCTTCAATTAGAGTATCTAAGTAAGTATTGTGCCAAAACTCAAGAAGGTTGTTGTTTTAATTGGCTCTTTGTGTTGTCAGAAAAATGTAGAAATTATATAACTTATGTGTTATATATCCAAGATTATCCTGATCACACACTATTTAACTTCATGCAAAATACAAAATCTATTCCACCATTGATCATCACATGAAGAAATTAAATCAATTGCAATGCACACATGAAACCATAAAAATTCACACACATTAACACAGTGATTTAATGGGAAAGCCTGAAGCTAAAAACCCCAACTATCTGTATATAATATATGTCATAGATATCATGTAAAAATCCTCATACAAAGCTGAACATGTCAATCTCTTAGTACAATACAATTTCTACACATTAATCAGGCCCGATCTAGCAAATCCATGCACCGATCTCTGCCACCCGCTAGCCTACCTCTACTGTGCAATCCCTGCTAAAGAATGGCTTTGAATGAACTCGAATCCACCTATCTTGCACTGCGGAATCCTCATTGGCATCTACACTGAGTGTTGGATGCAATCAATGCATCACTATATTCACAACTGATAGTATATCTTGTCCTTTCACCTATCTCTCCACTGGTCTCCACTGAAACTATCCATGCACTATAGTTAACTGATGTATTCTTCAGTTGATTAATGAGTTAATATTTAGTGAATTAATTGTTAATTAATTCACACCACTCTCACTAGTATATCAATCAGTTAGACTAGATACAACTAGCTCAACTGTGTCTAACTGAGTTAAACTAAACACAACTCCACCAACTACTTCTATAACTCCACCAAACTCTGTCACATGAGTTCTAAATGAAGTCCTCATGCATTAGCTCCAATAAACCCTTAGGAATAGCATAATTCCTTCTGTCAACTGGTGTGCCACATCTGTGCACTTAACTGAAGTGCTCCAAGAGAATAAGATAATGTTTAGAGTCCAAATATTATTAAGAGATAATAATATTCGACATATCTATTTTTAGACTGGAAATCTAAAAATAGATTCCGCCCAATATGTCTAAAAATATAAGTCCATCTATTTTTCCAACTTGACCAACCATCCAAAAATAGCATCCTGCAACTCATAGAATATGATCGACACGTCTGAAAATAGACATAGTCTAAGAATAGACTTTGCACCAAAAATAGTCTGCAGGCCCACTTAGTGAAGGCAACTCTTTTCACTAAGCTCGTCATATTGTTGAATCTCAACACTATCTCTCAACAAGATAGGGATTATCTGCCACTTCGATCATGTCTCTATGGTATTCGAATTTTCTCCTGGTGAGCACCTTCATTAGAATATCTGCATCCTGATCCTCTGTAGGAATGTAAGAAAGCAACATTATCTTCCACTGCACACAATCTGTGATATGATGATACCAGACATCAATATGTTTAGATCTATCATGAAATACTGGATTAACCTAGAGTTTAATGCAACTCTGATTATCATAATATATCACAGTAGGATATAAGTGTGAACCGAACAACCCAACCACGATCTTCCTCATCCATATAGCCTCGCATGTAGCCAAACTTGCTGCCATGTACTTGGCCTCCGCTGAACTGAGTGCCACAGATCTCTATTTCCTGCTATACAAAGAAACTGCTATAGACCCAATATTGAATATCCCTCCAGATGTGTTCTTTCTGTCCGTTGGACTTCCTACCCAATCTACATCCGTGAAGCCATGCAGCGTCAACTCATCTGACTTTCTGTACCATAATCCATATCCTGATGTGCCCCTGAGATACCTCAAGACATGCTTTCCTGCCTTCCAAAAGAGCTTGGTAGGCTTAACCATAGCTTGTGAAAGCTGGTTAACAGCATAGCATATGTCTGGTCATGTATTGACCAAATACATGAGCGAACCAACCAACTGTAGATAAACCATGGCATCCACTACCTCTGCTGATGTAGCATCCTCTTTCCTCCAACCACCAAGAAGAGGAGTGTCGATAGACTTGTAGCCTTGCATGTTGAACTTCTCCAATATCTCCCGGGCATACTTGCCTTGAGACACAAATAGTCCACCCTTCCGATGCCAAATTTCCAATCCCATGAAATAATGAAGGAGGCCCAAGTCCTTCATCTCAAACTCCTTTGCAAGATCTACCTTGCATGAGTGTATCAACAGTTCATCACCTGTCAGTATCAAATCATCTACATAAAGTACAATGATCAACAACTTACCCTCCACCACAATCTGGTATAGGTTCGGATTCACCTCACTCTTGGTAAATCCAAGTCCGGTGAAATAACTATCTATCTGTGTGTACCAAGCACAAGGTGCTTGTTTCAGCCCATACAACGCTCTTTTGAGCCTACACACATGTGACTCGCTGCTGAAGATTTTGAAACCTTCAGGCTGCTCTGTGTACACCTCATCTTCAATGAATCTATTGAGGAATGTAAACTTCACATCCATCTGATGAATGTGCCAACCCATCTGCGCTGAGAGAGCAAGGATGATCTGTATGGAAGAATACCTTGCGACAGGTGCAAAAGTTTCTTCATAGTCGATCCCCTCGATCTGTGAGAAGCCCCAGGCAACAAATCTTTCCTTGTACTCCTCGACGCTCCCGTCAGCAGCTTGCTTCACTTTGTAGATCCATCTCGAACCTACCACTGATTTCCCTTCCGGCCTTGGGACAATCTCCCATGCACTTTTTATGACAATCGAATCATACTCTTCCACCATGGAATCTACCCATGCAGGGTCCTCCATAGCTTCCTCGAAAGAAGATGGTTCTATCACGATACACTTGCTCATGAGAGCCATGTATCCAGTAAATCGGTCAGGTGATTGTCTTTGTCTGCACTGTGATGTAGGTGCTCCTACATTTTGCGCTACATCAAGATTCATTCGCTCAGCTTCTCTAGTGCGCTTCTGCCCTCTGATGTTTGGCGTTGCATGAGTGGTTTCTTCCACTCCATGAACCTCATCCTGTGGTTGATCCACATCCATAGGCTCATCTATAGGAACTAGTAGCTCCTCATTTGCATGCAAGTGTAGCTCCCTCTCAAGCGACAACTTCATGGCTTTCTCCTCATGAAATTTTATATCCCGTCGCACAACAGTCTTCCGACTATCTGGCAGATATACACGATAATTATGGGGTGTTTCTATGTACCCCAAAAATATCCCAACCTCTGTGATAGGCTCCAGCTTCTTCCTGGCATCCTTCGTCACATGAATGTAAAAAGGTGAGCCAAAAAATTTCAAATGAGAAATATCAGGCTTCTTACCAGAAAACGCCTCTTTGGGTGTACTCATGCCAAGTACTCTATGAGGACAATGGTTTTGCACATAAACCGCAGTGTTGCATGCTTCAGCCCACAAGTGTATGGGAAGGCCCTGATCATGCAACATCGCTTGTGCAACACCCATGATCGTTCTGTTCTTTCTCTCCACGACCCCATTCTGTTGTGGGTTATGAGGCACTATGAGCTCTCTTCGAATTCCTTCTGCGCTGCAAAAGTCTTTGAATTTGCCAGAGATGAATTCACCACCATTATCGCTCGTTAGAGCTTTCACCTGCTTCCTCGACGCTTTCTCAACCAGTGCCTTGAACTCACAGAACTTTGAGTATGTCTCACTCTTCTTCTGCATGAAGAAGATCCAGCACTTACAAGAAAAGTCATCAACAAATATCACATAATACCTGTGCTTTGTTGTCGAAGCTACTGAGAAAGGTCCACAGACGTTTGTGTGAATTCTCTCAAGGATCGTCATGGTGTGACTATACTTCTCATGAAAAGTGGTCTTCACAAATTTTCCCAAAGTACATCCCTTGCATTGATCTGACTTCACAAGTGTACCCTTTGGAAGCCCGGTAGAAATCTGCTGCAAAATTTTCAAAGCGCCTCGGTGAAGATGGCCCAATCTCCTATGCCACAATTCGCCCTCATCTCGGCTCACCACTCCTTCTGCTTTGCCTGCCATTGTTGCACAGCCATATACCTGCAATTAATAAAGGTTCTTAACTCGAACCCCTATCCTCTGGGTTTCACCGGTTGCTTTACTGCGCAAGAAAGCCTTTTGCTCACTAAAAACAACATAATATCCCTTGTCTTCCAACATCGCCACAGAGATCAGATTCTTCTTCAATCCTGGAACATGCATGACATCCTTCAAGATGAAAGGTTTTCCAGACTCCCTCTCAAAGGAAATGGTCTCTATACCAGTCGCACTGTATCTACCATCATCACCCATCTCGATGTGCACTCCAAGATCCTTCTCATCTAGATCATTGAACAAATCTTTGTCTCCAGTCATATGGAAAGACGCATCACTGTCAAGAAACCACACTGATCCCATCACACTTGAAACCAAGCATGCGATCAGCGAAAAATCCAACTCAAACTACGAGGTTAAGGCCTCTCCAGCTGCAGATCCAGCAACCTGCTTATTTTTCTTCTTCTGTGGACAATTAGTGGCGTAATGTCCGTGTTGGTGACAGTGAAAGCACTTCACCTTGGACATGTCCTGCTTCTTGCCTTTCACACTGAATTGAGAAGTATTCTTCTTGCTCTTCCCCTTCCTTGCTTTGGTAGCTAAAGCGCAATTTTCTTCATCTTCATTCTTCGATGAAGATCTGTCCCTGGTACTCCGCCTTAACTCCTCTTGCACAAGATCCAACCAAAGTCGCTCCCATCCCGGCAGTTTCTCCCAACCATTGACAGAGTCCTCATAGGAATTCCAACTCTTTGAAAGCCCAAGGAGAGCCAATCTCACCAAGTCCTCTTCATCTACAGTAACCCCCACACTTTCCAGCTCATCCCTACACTGGACGAACTTTGTGAGGTACTTGGGTATACTATCGCCTTTCTCCATTTTTATCTTCCTGAGTTTATCCTTAAGCGCCAACTTCCTCTGGTCACTCTTGCTTTGGAACAAGTCTGTCAAAGCTTTCCACATCAAGAATGGAGAAGATTTACCATGAAGGCTGGACACTATGTGATCCTTCACACCTTCCAACAGAATCCTTCGACATTTTTCTGTCTTCTTTTGCCATGCGTCAAGTGCGGCAGCATCGCTAGAAGCAGGTTTTGGAATTTCTGCATCTATGAACTCTTTCAACCCATTGTCATCCAGCACCGCCTCCATCCTGTCCTTCCATGCAATATAATTCGAGCTTCCCTCAAGGGAATACTCCAATCGTAATCCGTTGAAGGACATCTCAATGAATGCTCAACTTCGACACCAAGAACACACCCAACAAATTCGAATTCACCGCACAAAACTCAACAAATTTCTTCAATAATTTCAATTGCTCAAATCACGATCAGTTTACCACACCATAGAATATACAAACTTAAAAATATATATCTGTACCCTGAGTCACACACTATTTAAACTTCAAAACAATATATCCATTCACTGTTGATCATCACATGCAGAAATTAAATCAATTGCAATGCACACATGAAACCATAAAATTCACACACATTAACATAGTGTTTTAACGGGAAAGCCTGAAGCTAAAAACCCCAACTATCTGTATATAATATATGTCATAGAGATCATGTAACAATCCTCATACAAAGCTTATCACAAGCTCTCAGTACAATCCAATTGCTACACACTAATCAAGCCCGATCTAGCAAATCCATGCACCAACTGCCACTCAGCTCGCTAATGGCAATCCTATCAAGAAGGGCTTGAACAACTGGAATCCACCGGCTTGACCGCGCAATCCCACTGGAATTCCACTAAATTTGTGGTGAAAACAATGCAACACTAGAGTCACAACTGATAGTCACACTTGCTCTCTCACCTACCTCTCCACTGGTCTCCACTAAAACTATCCATGCACTGTAGTTAACTGATGTATTATTCAGTTGATTAATGAGTTATTATTTAGTGAATTAATTTTTAATTAATTCACACCACTCTCACTAGTGTATCAATCAGTTAGACTAGATACAACTAGCTCAACTGTGTCTAACTGAGTTAAACTGAACACAACTCCACCAACTACTTCAATAACTCCACCAAACTCTATCACATGAGTTCTAACTGAAGTCTCCATGCAATAGCTCCACTTAACCCTCAGGAATAGCGTAATTCCTTCTGTCAGCTCCTGTGCCACATCTGTGCACTTAACTGAAGTGCTCCAAGAGAATAAGACAATGTTTAGAGTCCAAATATTATTAAGAGCTAATAATATTCGACATATCTATTTTTAGACTGGCAGTCTAAAAATAGACTCCGCCCAATATGTCTAAAAATAGAAGTCCATCTATTTTTCCAATTTGACCAACCATCCACAAATAGCATCCTGCAACTCATAGAATATGATCGACATGTCTAAAAATAGACATAGTCTAAAAATAGACTTTGCGCCAAAAATAGCTTGCAGGCCCACTTAGTGAAGGCGACTCTTTTCACTAAGCTCATCATCTTGTTGAATCTCAACAAAGAAAAAGTCAATGGTCCATGGAATGCATATGATCCTGAAGCTGATAGGTGGCATCCCTTGCCACCAATTTAGTGGGTTTTATATAATTACAACCACTATGTATTTTCATGTGTTACTATAGAAATTAAATCTCCAGTGATTGTGGCTACTACACTCCACATGACATTATTGGTCAGCAGAGAAGGTTTACTGCAACTAATGAGGTGGTTGTGAATTATCAAATGCAAGCACACTTTATCACACAAAAGTTTATGAACCTATTGAAGATAATCGATTCGAGCATAAGAATGAAATAGTTTTTTTATCTGATTCAATGGTAATTGAAATTCCACCAGATCTACGGCCGACAGAGGCAAGGAAAAGTGTACTCATATGTGTGCAAGGTTATCAATGAAATTTCTATGTAAACATGTGTATTTTTATTTTTAAAGGAAATTGACAATCCAATATTTGATTCCATGTCCTAACCGTGGGTTGTTCTTGGCAAGTTTTTTAACCCACCATAGAGTGCAAGGGTCATCAGGTTTATATGCAAATTATTCACCCATTATTTTGAAGATATATTCTATTTGAATTAGCACACAAATTTTTATTTGTTGGATTTGGGAATTCTCTATTCATTTTTAAAATCATTGTACATATTGGGAATTCATTTAAAAATAATGGTAACTTGCAAATTGTGTTTATTTTTGTAAGTTTACCAGTCAAATTTTAATATCCCAAATGGAACATTATGGCTAAATTTTCCAGAAATACTTAACCCAACATTTTGCTGTAAAATCAACATTTTATTAACAGAATATTTCCATGTAATAAGACATACCAGAACATGAAATTCCATAACACCATAATGTGGGAAATAAATTCAACTTTATTATAATATAAACTGGGGTTTACATGTTGAAATAAGAAATAGTTGAGATAAATGAAATAGAGCTGGCCACAAGAATCTATTGCAATGTTGCACTGATCCTCCACCAAAACTGAACAACTGCACTCTACCTCCAACAACAGTTGCCACCGAATCAACTTAATAAAGCACCAATTGAGAATCTGAATGATCCTCACCCCAATATCCTTGAAGCTCTGTGAAATTCTTGAATGAAGTCTCCTCAAAGAGAGATGGGTTTTGGTCCAACACTCGACAACATACCCGGGGGTTTCCATCCTAGGGCTACCAATGGAGTAGAGAATTAGGTTCTCAACCTCACATACAAGAAAATATATCAAATCTAAAATATCCCTCAATGGCCTCCTCCTTTTATTTTATAGATTTCATGGATCATTCTAGAGTCTTATTTTATTATTATTTTAATCATGGAGCATTTTTCCCTCTTTTTTTCCAATTAAAATATTCATTTTTTAATTCTGGAAAGAGTTTATTGGCTACCGTGTTTCCTCAGGTCACTGAAACTCATGTCCAACCACCCCATCATGTAGGTATTTGCGTCCCAACTCCAACGAGCTATTACACTAAGGTTTTCTATCACATATTCCTCTCGGAATGCCACCTTGAGCGTAATTGATTGAGTTAAGCCCAAAAATAACTCATTTTTCAAAAAGTTGTTGGAATGCACCCCAAATGAAAGGCAAACAGTGTGAATGATGGAATATATCAAGTGAATTCCACCGGTCCTCATAGAAACTCCTCAGAACTCCTCCACAAATCCCCTGGGCCCGTTGATGACACCAACCTGTATATGTTACTTGTCTGGTACTAACTCTGCAAGTCCATCCTAACCCTGTCATAGGTGACACCAAAAAAAGGAATATTACAGACCTTCTGCCCCAATATTGCTTGCCCTCAAGCAATCCAAATATGTGAGCCACCCTATTGTCCCGATGAAATTGAGACCCAATGCCAAGATCCCATACAAACCCTTGGATGTTGCTATGATCCTGTGTCGAGTCACCCAAAACAGACCCCTCAATGTCGGGATCCCAAACTGATCTCTCACTACACCTATCATCAATAAATCCTCCCAGATCCCAATGACACCATGGCCAATCATCGCCCAAGTCCTCTGGCTCAGACTGCACACCACCTCTGGCTATATCTGCTACCCCATGAAGCGAAGACCGCTAAGACGCATCAATGCTCCATCACTCCTATTATGTTGTAGCTCTGACTGTACAAGCTTCCCTACCAACTGCGTACCAACTCATCACCTCTCTCCATTCCAACCCCTGACTCAATCCAATGCTAACCTTGATTTTCCAAAGTCAGGATGGAATACTGAAGAACTGTCGACATGTGTCCCACTTCCAACTAGAAATTGTAGTATATTTCATGTCTACAGGTCCTTGCTCTGCTATGCTCCTGACTAAGAATATTGTACCATCAATAGGATACCAACTCATGATCTTCCTCCAATCTATCTTGGAAGAAGAACCAAATGAAGTGACACCTGCATGCAAAACAATTCTAGTGTGAGGTCACCATTCCATACTCAACTCATAATGCCTTGTCCCTTCTATTGATGAGATTTTCCTATAGAAGAAATCCCCTCTCTCTATAATCGGCCTATGTGGGAAATATATGCTGCAAACCCCATAAATGTACTCTTGGAGAGTGTTTCTCCCTAAAATTACTGCAGCTCTTCTAACTACATGTGCATCTATCTACATCTCATCAGTGGGTCGACCCAAATATGGATGCTCCACCATCTCCAACAACTCCTCCCTCTCTAGATCATAAATTTCATACTCTTGTTGTCTACTAGCCTCCTACAAAATTATCCCATCAACCTCCAAAATCTCCTGAGGATAAGTATCTGCAACTCCTGTCACCATTCTATATTTCCCTGCAGCTATATTCTCCTCGCTAATGGTTGACCCCAAGGTTAGCCACATATCCACCACCGACTCCATGTGTTCCTCCATCTGGATCTCCCCCAAAGGACTATCATGCATGATATGCATAGCCTCCTCCTCAGTTGACGCATGCTCCACCATATGCTGCTTTGGCTGAATCAACACAAGTGAATCACAACACAAATTTTAAGGATGGACGTTTATCTTAAAGTTTAAAAACTTGGCAAATATTGTTAGTCCCCAATATGTGAATTGTAAAATTTGTGATGTTTTTTTTGTAAAAATATTTAGTTTTGTAATCATTTTATATTAGTATATATAATTTTTTGGCGATTTTTAGGGTAAAATATTTGTATACTATAAAATTTGGGCGAATCAATTTTTAAAAAATGGGAATTGGCGAATCTTTTTTTTAGAAAAGCATGGAAAATTAGCCCACCTGCGAATATTAGCCCCTAAAATTTTCCATGGTGACTCATCATCCTGAATATCTCCCATCGAGTCCTTTGACTTCTCATCACACATACTGGAATACAAATCCGGCCTACTGTCATCAAATCCGTATGACTGCTCATGCTCCCCAGTATTTTCCTCATATGACCCCATGGACTAATCCAAATAAGATTCCACCTCTTGATATATAGAAGGAATTTCCTCCTTCTCTATCTCTTCCCCTCATCAGCATCTCCCAAGCATGAGTGACCCAACTCCCAAGGTTCTTTGTAGATGAAGAAAAGTCCCTTCCTCCTCAGCTCATTTTTTTTTTCTTGATACACCAAACTGGAGCAACCCCTCTCTAGTCATCTGTCTCCTGAAGAGCCCAATGTTCTTCTCAACCAGCCCTTGGGCTAGCTCATAAGAAATAGGTGAGACCAACTACTCTCTCCTCCAAATGGTCAACAGTCTAGCCTACAACTCCCTGCAAATGGCATCACGATTTCTCATACATTATGACAAGATGGATTAAATGTGTGCTATGAATGTGTCAGGATAATGTCTCCTAATGCTAAAGAAGCATCAGAACATTTGCAGAAGCAAGCCATCATACTCAAGATCAAGCATGATCTGACAAGTCCTGGTCATGGCCATGACTTCTAAAACCACAAGATTATGCCCAAAGGTAGAGTCTGCATTGTTGTCCAAATCTCGAAAGGTCCCTACCATCAGTCTGAAAACTCTCGTCATAATTTCATCATTGTAAGGGGCTTTAGGGGCGGTTAGTCTCATGATGTTGCTGAGATAAGTTGCAATTGGAAATGTGACCCCTCCACAAGTTTCCTCCAAGAACTTGGTTGTATGAGATCAAGCATATATGGTTTTAAGGCCCAAATTAATTTTCTCCCATCTAACTATTTTACTTTGAAAAGGATTTCATCAAGTTCCTCAAGTTTGGAAAGAAATCTCCATGTGATCTTCATGTGTTACGAATTTTCCCCAAACGCAAGGATTTTGTGCCTTATTTCTGGTTCTTTCTATAGGTCCCTGGATTTCCTCTTTTGAAGAATGGTATAGACCCCCTTTGAGAAAGGTATATTGTTCTGCTTGGTTTCTTGTTCAATATAAACATTGTGGTTCAAGGCTTCAACGATTGTGCTGGCATGTGGGTTTAGGAGGTATTTTAAGAACCCCATGTTTATGGCAACAATATAAAGTTATGGTATCAATAAAAGGTACCACAAAAACACCCTACATACATTAATACATTATCGAGCCATCAATCGGAAATGAAGCTAATGCAATAGAAATGATGCATTGGCATGTTGCTGCATATGATACATTTCTCATTACAATACCCTATCCCAATAGATAAATCTAGCTTCGACAAATAATTTAGACTCTGGAAAATAAATTGGGCTCTAGAAAAATAATTTCAACAAGATGAATTCAACTTAGCAAAGCAAGATAAACAATCTCAGGCGAGAAAAATGTTACCCTAGATGCAAGGAAATGATCTCTCCTCAAGCTTTGCACTGACTCTGGGAATTCTACAATTTCTGGTTGGAAGGGACCCTTTTTTGAGCCTCCAAAAGCGCTCAAAAAATTCTACCAAATTAATCTTGAGCTCTCCACCACAAACCCAGAAAAACCCAGAAATCATTTTTGCAAATTCGACTGGGCACCTAGGACCCAAAATTTAAGCTTACTCCTTCCCCACTAGTTGCTAAATAATTCGGTATGTTTGGAGCATCAAAACTCCCCTAAAAAATCTACAAAATTAAGGGCCAACTCCTTGACGCGTCGCTGACAAAACCTAGATATTTTTTGGGCTAATTATGACTCACCCAAAATTTTCAAATAGTGTGAAATCTCAGCTAAACTAACAATTCGCCCTATTATAAGAATGAAGATTTCAGGCTTGAATATCGCCCGAAAATTTCTGAAATTTTATCCACATGTGCCTTTCACAAAACCCACAAAAACCCAAAAATATTTTGTCTAAGTCACGATTGACCCCAATAGCAAGCTCCTCCATAAACTGCGTTGTTGCTCATAGGTTACATTGCTTCTTGACTTCAGCCTTTGATTTACCCACTGAAAACTGCTCAGAAAATTCTACGAATTTGGGAAGGTGATCCTTGCCCAAAACCCAGAAAAACCCAGAAAGGGTTTCCTCTAATTCAAACCTTCAAAATATGATCCTTTATACTTTGGCCCTCTTCTAATTTCGTTTTTTGACACTGCAGCTGCTACTATCTATGACAGCGCTCCAAAATCTCAGCCAACCTCCTCAAATGGCTCTTCTATCAATCTCCCAACACCCCAACTCTAAAATCCCACCAATGCAACTCCCACAAATGAGCCTCCTCCAATGACTGTGTAGGCCCTTCTAACCAAAATAATTGCAACTGAAAATGGAAAACATGCAGGCTGAGACAAGATCGAGGCTTTAATACCACTGTAATATTCCGAATGGAATATTATGTTTAAATTTTCCAGAAATAACTTAACCCAACATTTTTTCGTAAAATCAACATTTTATTAACAGAAGATTGTCATGTAATAAGACATACCAGCACATGCAATTCCATAACACCATAATGTGGGAAATATACTCATCTTTATTATAATATAAATTGGGGTTTACATGTTGAAATAAGAAATAGCTGAGATAACTAAAATAGAGTTGGCCACAAGAATCTGTTGCAACACTGCACCGACCATCCACCAAAACTGAAAAACTGCACTCTACCTCCAACAATAGCTTCCACTGAATCAATTGAATGAAGCACCAATTGAGAATTTGGATGATTCTCACTTCAATATCCCTGAAGCTATGTGAAACCCCTGAATGAATTCTCCTCAAAGAGAGTTTGGTTTCCTTACAACACTTGACAACATACCCGAGGATTTCCTTCCTATGGCTACCAATGGAGTAGAGAACTAGGTTCTCAACCTCACATACAAGAAAATATATCAAATCCAAGATATCCCTCAATGGCCTCCTCCTTTTCTTTTATAGATCTCATGGATCCTTCTAGAGTATTATTTTATTATTATTTTAATCAAGGAGCACTTTTCCCTCTTATTTTCTAATTAAAATGTTCTTTTTAAATGCCGGAAAGAGTAAATCGGCTACCATGTCTCATCAGGTCACTGAAACTCATGTCCAACCACCACATCATGTAGGTATTCTTGTCTCAGTTCCAACGAGCTATTACACTAAGGTATTATATCACGTGTCCTCCCAGAATGCCACCTTCAACGTAATTAATTGAGTTAAGCCCAAAAATAACTCAATTTTCCAAAAGTTATCGAAATGCACCGGATCAAAAGGTAAATGGTGTGGATGATGTAATATACCAAGAGAATTCCATCGATCCTCATAGAAAATCCTTAGAACTCCTCCAAAACTCCCGTGGGCGCACTGATGACGCCAACTTGTATCTATAACCTGTTTGCTCCTAACTTTGGAAGTCCATCCTAACCCTGTCATAGGTGACACCAAAAAAAGGAATATTATAGAAATTGGATTATAAATGGGTGAATTTTCGGTAGAAACCGACACCCTTCTTAAGTTCCATGTATGAAGGATCATTGTGTTTTTTATATTCATCCATGTGAAAACTCTAGAAACATATTCATCCTCTCACTTATATGGATAAGAGGGGATTGACAATGAGGCTTCTTGTGATTTGAATCCCTATTAATCAAGCATGTACAAGCAAGCCTGGGTAACAGTCATATCATATTCTCATCTTGTATATGATATGGGCAAATTGATGATAAACTACAAGTTTTTAAGATCCTCAACCACATCCATAGCAACACCAAAAGCGAAGCCCCTATACCATAATCAAAGTTGCACCCAGATTCAAAGCATGATTCAGTTTATGGTCATCTTCAAACTGGAATTCAGAGCACTTCCTCTAGCAGAATACTTCAACCTCTAGCAAGATTTGGAAGAGTGTCGGGAATTGCACTAAGCATTCTAGAATTGGTGGTCATCCTTAAACTGCTTCAGTTTGAGACCTGTTGAAATGTGTAACTAGGTCGGTCTTCATATTGACTATGTAATTATGCATTTTATGTAAAGAAGAAGACAAAGATAATAAAACTTATTTTGCAGTTGCTTCATGGGTTTCATGAGAAAGAGTTTATTATAGATTAAATAGACTTCTTCTTGATGTCTATTAGGGTTTTTGTCTTTTAGAATAAATATAATTGTCATTCATATGAAGGATCGAGTCTAGAGGATCCTCCAAGACCTTGTGGAAGAATGACTTGTAATAGCCCTCACCAACGCTGGAAATCAAGCACTTATGATATGGTACAAGTCGGCCTTTAAACTGTTGGATGAGTTGACCTAAAAACTACAAGTATAATTAGCTTCAAGACTATAAATATGCCTCTATATATATACCTATGTTTGTGGCTCATTGACATAACGTTTTAACGATGATCTCTGAAATAACAAGTGTGAATATACATGATATACAATGCGATGATATCTGAACCAATTATTGCGGTGATCTTTGAAACAATTATGTGGTGGTCTCTATAATATGAAGTGCGGATAATACAGGTAATATAGTGCGGTTTATTCATATGAAGAAATGCGGTGATATCCAACAAGGTTGTCGGTGATCATAGAAATAGAATTATGGTTATATCCAACAAGGTTTTCAGCGATCACAGAAATATAATTGCGGTGATATCAAACCAAGATTTGCGAATAGTTCTGAGATGAAAATGCGGATCTCTCCAAGGAAAAAGATGTTGGTATAAGACAAAATAGAGTGTGGATGTAAAGCAGGATCAAGTTCGGATTTGAGACAGGATCAAATGTAGGTATAAGTTAAGATGAGTGCAAACAACCTAAAGGGATAAACAATGTGGATTGCACTGGACTGTATAGCAGACTTCTGGATGAAGTAATATTGTGGATTTTTGTATAAGTACAAGATCAAGAAGCTATGAAATATACTATCTATATAATAAGGATAAGGATGCAGAATTAAAAGGTGGCGTGACACAGAAGTAGAAGTAAAGTATAGCATTCCAAGTGTGGATTTGTTTAAAGAAGGTCCTGAAGTATATTCACTCACACAGTGCATAAAAGAGATCAATTTTGAAAGGTGTGAAAAGATACCAAGTTCTCTAGGTCAAGTACAGAAGAGTGCAGATTGTTATAAAGGAGAAGAGTCGGATTTTGGATCATATGAAGACATTAGGGGAATTTTGAGGTCTAAAATGGGCATCATAAGGAAAATATACAATCAAAATTCACTTTATGAGAACCAATCACATTTTAGGGGATGACATCATCCCTAATGGTTGAGATGGCATTGCTTGAGTTAAAGGTACTTACTTGTCACATTCTCAATGGTGGATAAAAACTCATGGTTAACCATGGTAGTGCTCTAAGTACTTTTAAAGTCAAAGGAAAGTACTCATAATAAATGTCATTTACCACTTTTTGAATAAAAATATATTATTTTCATTTCATATTTCTTGAAAGAAACAATGCATATCGCTATACATTTATTATATTATATTATATTATTTTTATATAGTATATTAATTATATGTTATTATAAAATTTAAATAATAAGAAATTTAATTAATAACATATAAGATAATTTTATAAATTTATATTTATATTTTATTTTAAGTTATTTAAGTACAAAGGACAGATGCATCAATTGTTCAATGATAATGAATTTTTCTTGAAAAGATCATTCTTATTTATAGTCACATCAATAAAAAAAAATTATTAATTTTATTTCTTTTGAATTGAATTTAACTATGTTTACATGGATTCTCGTGCAAAAAGCAAATTGCAAATCCATAAATATTATTTTATTGGTTTAGCTATTATTTTATTATTTTCTTAAGAGGCCCATTTTAGACCTCAAAATTCCCCTAATGAGCTATATCAAGGTCTTGGAAGCATATCTAGGTCAAGGGTCTAAGTCTAGGTCATGGTACTTCTCATTTTAAGATCTATAAGACGAATTCTTTGAGGGTTTTCCTCTCCAAGAGGGAGAGGTTTTTCCCTGACTCTAGGAGCCTAAATTTGTGTCTCGTGCATTTTTATAATTTACTTGATGAAAGACTAACTAAGCTAAAGAAAGAAAGGAATAAGTAACTCCAGCAAGCTCACAAGTAATTATCAAGAAGATAATTTGTATTAACCTCCAGCCCTCCAAATTCTCAACATGGTATTAGAGAAAAGGTGTTGAACTCAAGGGAGGCTTGACAAAGGAAACACTCCAGGAAGCAAAGATAAAATGTTTGGGTTGGAAAATCAAATAATTTTGAAAGGGGAGACTCTCTAGCTAATTCAAAAAAAAAAACCTCCTATCTCATTTAAAGGATCAACTCAATCAAGAAAGTAATATTTTGTCATCAAAGATTCACATTCAAGACATTGTTAGAAGGAGGACTTCAATTTTTGAAGATATACTTTATCATCAAGGATTCAAGAACATATACATTGAATATTTCTATCTGAGAATAAACTCTTGAATTCATCTTTAAACATCATCAAGGAAGCTGCTAAAGGAGAAAGTCACTCTCTCAAGTAAGTATCTATGACTTTATCTAAATCTATCAAAATGTCTTCTTTGCAAAGAAAGCAACAAACTGGTTAGGGTTTCAAAATTTCTTGCATGCAAGACAAGGACATTGAATTCATGCCAAATACATGAAGGAGACCAAAGGATTCCTATAGAATCCATAAAGGACTCTATCATCTCTGATATACCAAATCAAGAATTATCAAAAGGAATATATGAGAAATTGGTGGAGCTATTCTCTATGAGTACATCAGGAGAAGAAATATCTCTGATCAACTGCAGGAACAAGGGGAAGTAATGTTTGACTCTGAGATGATTATAGTGGTGCTAAATTATTTTCCAGAAGAATGGGTAAAACTTCACTTCATGTTTATATAGGAAGAAAGGAATATTCAGTAATTTTTGTCCTCGGAATAGTATGGACAAAGCATGATTCTTTGGATGTGATGAACTTGGGAATTATAAAATATATTGTCCTAAATTTGAAAAGGAAAAGAGAAATAGGCAAGAATCCCATGTCTCAGAAATGAGAGAAGAACCTAATGCAAAAAAATCTAAGAAAGAAGAAGTGAGGGATCTCCACTATGATTAAGGTCATTTTCTCCTTCAAGTGATTTCTGTTGGTTGTATGATAGGAGTCAGTGCAGCATCATGATCAAAGCATGGTAGGATTTCTTGGTAAAAAAACTACTGGAAAACCTCTCTGATAACTATACTGATGGAAGGAAGTCATCAATATCAAGGGTCATCATGAAAAACAAAATTCTGGGATGTGATGACATATCGATGGAGCAGGCCAAAGAAATGAAGATCTTCATTCTAGAGAAATTGCTACAGGGTGAATCAAGGGAAAAAGTT
The DNA here is from genome assembly GCA_034641835.2 of Pinus albicaulis. Taxonomy (NCBI): domain Eukaryota; kingdom Viridiplantae; phylum Streptophyta; class Pinopsida; order Pinales; family Pinaceae; genus Pinus; species Pinus albicaulis. Next base: position 955,535,277 of record CM076580.1, on the reverse strand, counting down.
ATGAGGTATGTATATATATATTTATATGTTGACACTGGATGCTGCGAAGTCATGTCATATGGTTGCAGGTAATAGGCTTCCATATTTAGAAGTATGTTCTATGAAAAAGGATATCTCGGTGCACTAACAGATGAAATCAACATAATATGCCCTCATGGAATATGAGGTGGTTGTATATGAATGATAAATTGGAAATTTTTTAAGTTCCCGGGAATGGAGAATGTGCAGAAAGGAAGAGTTCATGAAATGAAACCATGTCAAGAGGCAGTTATCATCCAGAAACTAAGAAGATGTGACTAAGAGATCTCCTGGGAAGATATGTAGACTCTGACGGAAGTCTGGTAAAGAAAAATATCCTTGGAAAAACATATCATTAGGAGATATGTCAATATCAATAATGGATTTCAATGCCTACAAGAAGATGTCATGGCGAAAGATCATCACTTAGGTAACTTTTGTTTTAAAAGTTCATATGTATATGTTTATCTGGATGAATTTGCAGGGTTTCTAATCATGAGAAAGGATGTATGATCCTTGGAGATGATTAGAAGGAAAGCAGCATGGCATAATGGTGAACCAAATGAGAAATATAGATGAATCAATTTTTGGTAGATGACATGACTCATGAATAAAATTGATGGATTATTTGTGCCCTATGGAGCTAAAAGTTGAATATTCCTCAATATCATGACATCGAGGCGAGGAATTCTTCATGAGTAGTTGGGTGTCTCACCATTGCTATTGCAGGTCCCTAAGGCAACCTGGTGATCAGTTTCTTACATGGAAATAACTGGTTAATTCCTAAGAATGAGCTTAGGTACATTCCTAATACAGGAATGGGTACATTCCCTTCTGGAATAGGTCGTCACTAGTTGAGAGGCAGAGATAGAGACATCATTCTGGTCTTCATTTGGGAAGACAAAATGGAGGATTGGGTAATCATTTGGCATTCGATACTCTTTCAGAATGTGTTAGGGAATTCAAGATAAGAGTAGTCAGGGACCGATATTCTTTGAGGGCTAGATACTCTAGAGAAGAATAGTTCAAGAAGTTCATTCTTTGGGAGCACCTGGGTGGAGCATGTACCTTGGAGAGACAATGACTATGGTGTCTATAATTCATGTGTCTCGCCAACATTGTAACCCATTGTCTTATTGAGAGATGGGTTTGTTAGTCAACGCCTTGCACTAGGACAATGTTGGTTGATATTATGTTATACAGATGATATTACCAATCTGATTCTTCTTATGAGATTCTTCAATTTGAAAGTGACCATGTACATATATGAATACCTCCCTAGTTAAGAGGGAGTGTTGAAAAGTGTAACTAGGTGGGTCTTCATATTGACTATGTAATTGTGTATTTTATGTAAAGAATAAGATAAAGATAATAAAATGTATTTTGCACTTGCTTCATGGGTTTCATGAGCAAGAGTTTATTATATATTAAATATACTTCTTCTTGATGTATATTAGGATTTGTGTCTTCTAGAATAAATATAATTAAGTGTCATTCATATGAAGGATCGAGTCTAGAGAATGCTCCAAGACCTTGTGGAAGAATGGCTTGTAATAACCCTCACAAACGTTGGAAATCAAGCACTTATGATATGCTACAAGTCGGCCTTTAAACTGATGGATGAGTTTTCCTAAAAACTATAAGTATGGTCGGCTTCAAGACTATAAATATGTCTCTATATATATACCTATGTTTGTGGCTCATTGACATAACGTTTTAACAGTGATCTCTGAAATAACAAGTGTGAATATACATGATATACATTACAGTGATCTCTGAACCAATTATACAGTGATATCTATAATATGAAGTGTGATAATACAGGTAATATAGTGCGGTTTATTCATATGAATAAATGTGGTGATATCCAACAAGGTTCTTGGTTATCACAGAAATAGAACTACAGTGATATCCAATAAGGTTTTCGATGCTCACAGACATAGAATTGCGGTGATATAAAATTGATATTTGCGGATAGTTCTGAGATGAAAATTTGGATCTCTATGAGGAAAAGATGCAAGAATAAGACATAATAGAATGCGGATGTAAAGCAGGATCAAGTTCAGATTTGAGACAAGATCAAATGTGGGTATAAGTTAAGATCAGTACGGACAACCTAAAGGGATAAACAATGGAGATTGCACTGGACTATATAGCAGACTTCTAGACGATATAATATTGCGGATTTTTGTATAAGTACGGGATCAAGAAGCTATGACATATATTGTCTATATAAGAAGGAGAAGGATGTGGAATTCAGAGGTAGCGTGACACAGAAGTAGAAGTAAAGTACATTAGTCCAAGTGTGGGTTTGTTTAAAGAAGGTCCTGAAGTATATTCACTCACATAGTGCATAAAAGAGATCAATTTTGAAAGGTGCGAAAAGAGATCAAGTTCTCTAGGTCAAGTATAGAACAGTGCAGATTGTTATAAAGGAGAAGAGTCAAGTTTTGGATCATCTGAAGGAACTATATCAAGGTCTTGGAAGCATATCTAGGTCAAGGGTCTAAGTCTAGGTCATAGTACTTGTCATTTGAAGATATATAAGAAGAATTATTTGTGGGTTTTCCTCTCCAAGAGAGAGAGGTTTTTCCCTGGGTATAGGAGCCTAGCTTTGTGTCTCATGCATTTTGATGATTGACTTGATGAAAGACTAACTAAGCTAAATAAAGAAAGACATAAGTAACTCAAGAAAGATCACAAGTAATTATCAAGAAGAGAATTTGTATTAACCTCCAGCCCTCCAAATTCTCAACAAGACCTCCCTTTCCAGGTTGATACCTCCCCTTTTTAGGTTGATGGTATCCATTTTCAAGACATTAGGGACACTTCCTCTTGTAGACGACTAAAAATTTCTTGCCATATTGGAATCGTTCCAAGAATTTCACTAAGCGTTATAGTGTTGGTGGTAATCCTTAAACCATTGTTGTTTTAGATCTCAATTTATCCCACCTTATGCCATATTTATAGACAGTACATTCATCCATTGGCTACAACTTTTTTATTACAACTCTCTTCTTGGACTCGTATATACCCATTTGGATTAAGGGGGGAATTTAGGACACCTAATCTGTTGAGGGTTTTGGGTGTGGAATGTGAAAAATCAATGGAGTCCAAGAGACCTTGGAAGATGAATCCAACAGTCAGTCCATGTATTTTTATTTAACATATTTCTGAATAATAATGTAATTCACGCCTATTATTTAATTATAGTTGTGCATTCCAACACCTGGTCAACTTGGAGAAGGATGGTATGCACTACTAGGTGTAAACAATGATTCCAAGTGAAGAAATTTGATACATAGGGTTGATACTGTTGAATATTACAATTTAAAATTTGTAACTTTAGGGAAAAATATTTTCATGCCAAAGTATGGCCTTTGTCCATGGCTAAAATAGTTCTACCGAGTGTGTGATAACTGATGCCTTAATAACAATTTTAAAATGTCAAGTCTAAGAGATAAATTCCTTTCTTAAAATTAAATTATTAGAAGTGGAAAATTGAGGGATAATTATTGATAATCTAGGGCAAAATTATGGACAATTGAGGGATAATTAATGATAATCCAAAGAAAAATTATGGCCTTATATCAAATGGGAAATTCCTTGATTTAACTAAAACTTAAAAAGTGAAAACCAACTTAGAGCGAGTATAGTAGGAATTTCTAATGACTTCTCTTCTAGTTGAGAAATTTGGATCATATTTCACATACCAAAAAATAAAGAGAAAATAGTGATAATATATATAACCCCATTTTCATAACTTTGCATTGCAATTATGTATGTGCAATATCGGTGTGGGTTTGTTATAGGTGGTAACAGAGCTCCCAGATTCAACACTTGGACATAATGGGTTCTATCACAAAAGAGATGTAGCTTAAAAACCCAACCCTAGAATCTTGAGGGATAAATTTGGTCATGCTTTCTCCTAGATGAAAATTGAAGAGGATTCTTGGATTCAAATTATGATTTTTCAAAAGTGATCAATGCATGTTGTTCTCATGCTTTTGTCAATTATTTTTGATATTATGTAACTTGACCCTCAAGAAATTTGTTAGGCCAAGGGTGAATTTGGTGTTTGATTTTCACCTTCTTGATTGAGGATGAATGTTGGAACTTATGACATACCCTAGTTCCTGCTAAAACTATAGTGGCTACATAGATGAGGCTCTAGGAATAGATTAAAAATTTATTATATCACAGTTTATCCTTCAAAGGTGCAATATTATGCAATGAATATCATTTTCAAGACTGTCCACTTGATATAAATTCCTCTTATTATTTTATATTTTATATGAAGTTTATGGAAAGGAATGGGAAAAGAGTGCTCTTATAAAACCTTGATGTATCAATCTCTGAGGGTTCCCCCATCTATGATTTTTTACACCAAATGTGTGCTAAGATTCTAGTCTAACCTTGGTATCAATGTTAGAAGGTTATAGTCCCTACACACTACTCTTATTTTCACTAACCAATGATGTAATTTTGCTAAAAAAGTTGACCCTTATGTTGTTGGCATGTGTGCCTCATCCTAGTGGATGACCGCAATCTACGGGTAGTTGATTTTTCTTAGTTTTGGGTAGTTGAAAAGGGATCTTAAAATCTAACACCGCTTGTATTTGTGTGTGTTGAGCTATAATTTACAAATTGATATCCAAAGATTGAGTATTGAATAATTCCTTCAATTGCAACAATTGTGATAGATAGAAAACTCACTCACTCAAAGTCAACTTTCCCTATAAGATTTTGAAGGGGGAAAGAAAGCATGCTGAGTTGGAAAGGTTGTGATTACTTGCCTCCTATAACCCTTTTGTTGTTTACTCCTCCCTTATTTGTTGTTAAGTTTGTACTTGTAGCTTCCATTACATCTGTTCAACCCCGCTCATCTATTCATATGATGATTTCGAATGGAATGTATGATGCATGCATTCTAAAGTAGGGCAGTGGATTCTCTAGTTACGGAATTTCCGAAACGTACAAAAGCAAGTTGTTTCTTGTTGTAGATTAAAAAGGGGGTAAGTTTTGATAGGATATTATTACTTTCTTATATATATATATATATATATATATATATATATATATATATATATATCACAACCCTCCTCTTCCTTCCACTTTACACTACTTTGTTGGATGATTTTTAACGGATTCTTCAAGATCACCTCTTAACATATTTATCTATAACACACTTGAAAATAATTTCATATATTTTTTAATTCTGGATGCTTCAAATGGTTATTTTTAGATTTATAAAACTCTATAATATAACCAAAATCTAAATATGGCAGCCATATAATAGTAAACTTACATTGCACTCTCTATTACATTCAATCTATTCCAATTTCAAGCATTAATAAAACCCAATTGTGGCTCTAAAAGTGGTTAACCAAGCATCAGAATAATTCATATGTACTTGATGATATCAAGAAGTTAACTCAATATTATTGTAATATTGGCTCGCATCTACTACTATATAAGTTCATCAATCATGGCAGTGTGTAAATAACTCTCACTTTAATCTTCTTCAATTCTATATAATATAGGAATAATCTCTATTCTTCTTATTCCTTCTTGGGTATGACTAGCACTTGAGAACCACAAGAATTATTAGGATAGATCTACAAGAATATTTTTAGGTGTTTTCCAAATATTTTCTCTCTCAATAGAAGTGATGTGATATGTAAGAGAATTGTGAAGTGACAAACCTAGAACCAAAACCAGTTTGCATTAGACGATGTAAATACAAGGCAGATTTGTAGGTTCATGAAAAAAAATTAAATAACACTCCTAAACCGTAACATCTAAGGGAAGGATCGTCCCTATTTTTTCTTCTATGGTTAGAAATAATAATATTAATACCACTTCAACAAAAAAAAATTCATTCCCAGTATATGAAAGGTTACTACACTTGCATGATTGGTAATGTTTAGTAAGTGTACAAATTCTCAATGAAAATAAATACCATATACCTTGGAGGAATATTTTTGAACCTGTGCATGTAATAAATGCATACCATACAAATGGAAACTCAATTCTCCTCAGTTGGAAACCACAAATCATTCAATTTCATGACCATTCTTGACATCATTTTATTTGAAAATATTATATATGCAAAGAGGAAAAATGGAATTTATGTATAGCCATGTTTTCATACATATACAATGTGAATGATGGTTTCAAGGAAGTTAATATAATTCCACTCCTTCATATGAAAAAAGAAAAATATATCACTTTGCATCCTCTACACTATCACAAATCAAAATACATTGAGTGATATCTCCATGGGAAATTAACCACAGATTTTCCTAATCCTTGTGTGACAAGTGTTGAAGAAACAACCAAGTTCCCTTGAACACATCCAAATCCATGGTTCTCAAAATTTGGAATGGCTTCCATTTTTTTTCTAAGAAATTTATTTATGGAAATTATTCACCACATATATCAAAACTATCAACTTTCTCTTTCACACCAAGCCCGTAGTGGTGGAAAACTTTTTGATTTGCAATGATAGCAGGGAAATTTTTTTTTATCCCAAAAATTTGGGTCTAAGAGAGTTGATGACCCTCAATGAGAACAACCTATTCTCTAGTACCTAAATTACTCCCAACATACAAATTGTTCCAAAAAGGTATTAGTTTAGAGGCAAATATCTTTAAGGTGAACATACTCGAGTTGGTAATCCTTTAAGACATACTCAAGATAATGTTGCAAGACTCCCTAACTATAAATCTAGTTAACCTCTTGTAACAATGTTTAGGAAAAAAAATAATAGTATAAAAAATTCCCTTGAATTCTCAAACATTATAAGCAAAGAGGTAGGGGTTAAAAATCTCTACCTAGACTATAACGAGAGGCCACAATCAATATTTTACAATTCATATGTCCAAGAATAAGCGGAAACAACAAGGTACTCAACCTATAAATGAAATTATAAACGTAGTAGAATCAAATGGGACTAACCCTTCCATATCCTTCACTACCACATTTCGGGTTAAAATCTGACAGTGGAATCCGAAAAATGGATAAAATAGGAACCGTCATCAGAAATTTAATGTATTTTTCTTTTTCTTTTTTAAATCCTGATGATCGTTGACTATGCGACGTTGATTACATAGAGTCACATATTTGACGATCATTGTCTTGTCACTGGAAAATGACCAAATTTAGGCATTAATGGAATTTTACGGTTGTGCAACGTTAATCCGACAAACTAGCATCAAATATCTGAAGGGAAATTTATTTCTATATATGTAGGCCTGAATATCTATTTACAAGTTCCACATTCTTGTTATACATCCCATGTTTTTGAAATGTTATAGGCCTATTTTGAGGTTAGTTTTGATTTATAATCATCACTAAAAGCTATTTGGTGAGGAAAAATTTCAGATAACATTCCTCAAGGACTATGCCAAGGAGACGTGGGATCAACATTGGGGGCTTGAAAGGATAGAAAATGTTATTTCCCTTGTAAAAAGTGCAAGGGATTGAAGGTAACGAGAATTTTCATAACAACAGCTAAAAAGCATTGTAGAACTTATGGACATGTTGAAGGCAGAGATGAATATCATCCATTATTAAGTACTTATTCATTATCATCCATTAGACCATAAGATACTTGTTCGTTATATTTCTTATAAATTCCATAAGAGACTTGGTCTTTACTTAGTTCAAAGATATAGTCGATTTCACTAGTGAAAATCTTCCAAAATATTCATTTTTTGTTTTATGCATTAAGAAAAAGTATCATGATGAGTTATAGGGAGTTAATTTGCAATTAATATTTACATTTGTTCATGAATATTTATGCTAGGTAGTTTGCAATTAATATTTATGTTAGGTAGTTTTAAATTAATATTTATGGTAGTTAGCAATTAATATTTATGCTAGGTAGTTTTGGCATTCACCGACTCTCTCTCTCTCTCTCTCTCTCTCTCTCTCTCTCTCTCCAAAACTAACCTCCTCTCCTCATTGGCGTGCTATGTTTATCATTTATTCAAGTTTCTATGGCTAGGATTTCATTTTTCCCTCCCTCGTAGCACTAGGTTTTCCAATTTCCTTCATTCCTAGCACTAGCGTTTTAAATTGTCCTTTTCATAACACTATATTTTTCACTTTTTTAACTTTCTAGTTCTATATTTTTTCTCATCTACCTTGTTTTATAGTGCTAATATTCCTCCTTGTTCCGTTTTCCAGTGCTAGGAATTCCAAATGTGCCATTTTTTAGTGCTAGGCTTCCTAATTTCTCTTTATACTAGCATTGAGTTTGTCAATTAGAATTATTTCTAGCAGTAGGATTTGAAATTAGGTTATTTTATAGTAACAATGATTTTGCAATTGTACCCTTTTCCAGTGCTAGGAGTCTCCAAAATTCATGATTCCAACATTGATCAGTTTCCCATTTGTTCTTTTTTCCAGTGCTAGGTTTTGAAATTTTCCTCCTTTTGACCTTTTTCTATCTTTTCCTTCATCTCTTTTCTCTTCAATTGTTCACAAAGGGACAGTTTCCTTGGGACAGTAAAAATGAATATTCAAATGCAAACATAGAATTAAAAAAACAAGAGAATATAGGAATAAGAAATAAATAGTCCATCAGATAAAGAGCATTTAACCATGAATGAATTATTTAATATGACTTTAGATGAATATTTGTGAAATGTTTAATTGATATATTACAAAGAAAAAAAGGATGAATTATGCATATGTATTTTGCAATCAAACATGAAGATAACACAAAGATGAAATAAACAAAGAAGAATCACACACAGATAAGAGATTAATACATTATTCAACACACCATACTCTTAGAAACTCTGGTATAGAATGATTATGTACTTCTCCACTGATTTTTCATTAATAGCTCAAATTTACAAAATCACAACAGTTTTTTCTCCAAAATTACTCAAAACACGAACCCTTATTACATCATAAAAGACTGTATTTATACAAGCTTATACTCCTCGAGTCATTTTTATAAATTACAGAAAAAGATAAATAGAAACAAATTTTCTATAATATTGGATCTTTGTTCGTGGAAATAGCATACCCAAAAAATTTCTTCAGGCATTACTGGGATAAGATATCCCTGAATAACTTATGGTGCTGAATAAAAGTAATAGCCTTTGAATCTATTGCTTCCTAGCCTCACTCCTTGAAAATCTCCTAAGTAAACTACTTTTCCCGATCACTTTATTCTTTATCCTCATTTTTTTTAAATATTATTTGAATTTAAAATCAAATCCCTTATGATTTTATTATATGCTTCTGTGCTGCTAGATCTTTTCTGTTTCTACTTGATGCTCCACTTGATTTCAAGCATATCAAAATCTTCATCACTACTGCATGTTTCTTCAAAAATAGATTCTATCTCTTCCATAGATTTCTCAGGTTGAAATAACTTTGTATTTTTTATTGGTTGTAACTCTTTTACGTCAATATTTGTCCTCTTACCTTTTGTAATATTCCAAAATTAACAAGCAGCTAATTGGAATATTGATTTTTTCTATTTACACTTAGGAGATGAATAAATGGGTAAGGGGCCCCATACATTTCAGAAATAGGAATAAAATCCCTCACAGTGTGAAAATGGATCATCATAGGAGCTGGATTTCACACCCTTATGTGCGAAAAGGGACATTTGCATGTGGACAAGGTCAATTTTGACCAAGTCAACAATTCTAGGATAAGAGGTGGAGATCATCTTTGGAGACAGTGCAGAGATAGTGGGAGGAAGATTCCTTGGTGGAGGAAACCCTAATGAGTGGGACCCAAGGTGAAAGGGCTTCCATTTGTATAAAAGGAGGGAAATTCAGTCATAGCAAGACATCTTCTGTTATTGATTATTAATTTTATGGTCTGTATGACTTTGTGCTCTCTCTGACTGTTTAGTTGAGATTGATGTGCTGCTTAGAAAAAGGCATTCTTGTTTAGGAATTCCTTCTCCTTTCTTGAGAGGCCTCTTGATGGAGCTTGCACTTCATTTCTCCACATCTAGGCTTAAGGCCAAGCCACCTCCTTCAGCTACAATGTTATTTCTGTAGAAGTATAACATTGTGTTGCAGGGTGTTGCAGTGGAGGTTTCACAACACCACTTCCGGAGCTTGTTTTTCAGAGGAGAGAGCTTCCATTTCTTTAGGAGATTAGTGAAGAAGATTCTGAAGCATATTTCATATCTTGGCACTTGGCCAATACATTTTCTATCTCCTATAGCGTAGTCCCTCTCTTTGACTGCGCTATTTTCAGTGAGGGTTTGCAGTGATTGTTGGAGGGTGAGATCTTCAGTGATTAGATTAGCCTTTCACCTAAAGGATCCATTGGATGATATTCATTCATCACATGTTCTATCTTCAGCCATATCCATCCAGTTATTGAGTTGTAGCTACTACTGAGTCCTAGGACTGCAACTCCGGCATTTTGTACTTTTTGCATATTTTAGGAAATCCTTTCCCGATTGCCTTGAAATTGTCATTGGGAGTATAGATCTTCACTCCCAAAATTATATGAGCTATATTATTGTAGATCCATGTATTGAAATTTTCTAGCAGCATTTATTCCTAATAAAACTGCATTTTTATAGCCTTGGGCATTTTCTGTGTAGCAGTATACTTCATATTTCATGTACATGCTTTCTTGAGGCTTGTTTTGCCTAGCTTGAGTGATTATTTCCTCAAGGATTTGTATAAATTTGCTGCTATGAGATTAATATGATGGATATATGGATATTCTTACATTTTATGTGTTGATGTATCACTGCTCTTTCATTATTGTGTTCATGTATTGCTGCATCCCCATTTTGGGATATCACACCCTTAAGCTCTACTTTATTTTCTACTTTCAAATCCATGCCAAATCTTTCCCTTTTCGACAAATTACTTGTGAATTTAATATTTACTCCATAAACATAATGAATCAAAAGAAAGATCTTAACAAAAAATATAGACTCTCAACTACCAATTTTATCTGCAATCATAAATGAAAAGAACTGTAAAGATAGCCTCCCTCTCCCACAACATGTGCAACATGTGTGCCTAATTTTATTCTCATGTAACACGTGCAAGGTCACCTCCAAATCTTTGACCAATCTATTTCCCATTACTAAGCCTGAAATCCCTGATAGGTAGATATTCTATGCTCACGTGCCAAAAAATTCACCCTCGAGAACTTGTTGCAAGAGACAAATCTCAAACATTCCACTTATCTGCAAATATGGAAATTTTTTGCTAGATAGATGATGAAGGAAAAGATAGTACCAACATTTCTATGTTAATTGCATCTAATTCTGAATAGAAAGTATATGTAACTAGTGGTAAACCAACAATCACCTTTCTAACTTCATAAAGCAGTAAATATCTTCTTTCATGATTTTAATTATTTCCTCTCCCTTCATATTTGTATTGATTTTATTTATGGCTGATATACCATTTCTTTTAGCTAGCAACATCATATGATATTCACTTTTTGGAATCAACAAACTGTAATATTCCTAATTAGCCATGAGCTAGTTATAATATTATTATTATTTTTTATTTCTTGTTTAATGAATAAGAGGATAATGGAGATCCATAAATCTCCTTAAAGTTAATAAAACTAATGCCAATGTGAAAAGGACATATCTTGGTAGCTTAATTGAGCACCTTTAGGTGTGAAAAGGGGTTGGAACACCTTGACTAGGTCAACTTTGACCAAATCAACAACGTTGTCATGGAGGAGTGGACATTTATGGAGATACAGCGCAGTTTTAGATGGAGACTCTTTGCATGGAAGTAGTGCCATTATTGGATGGGGCTTAGGGTTTGGAAGCTCATTTCTTATATAAGGAAGAGGATGGCAGTCATATTCAATCATGTTGATGATTATATTTCTGAATATATGGTTTGTTTAGACATATAGCTTTCTTTGGTTGTTTAGCTAAGATTGCAAGTGTTGTTTAGCACTGGGTGTTCTTGGTCGGGAATTCCACCTCTTTCCTTGAGAGGCCTCTTGGAATATTTTTGTACTTCACTTCCACTTTCAAGCTTTAGTCCAAGCTTCATCTTGCATCGACAACACAGATCTTGTTGAGGGTTGAGTTGTGTTGCAGGTTGCAGCAGTGGAGACCACATTGGGTCACTTCAATGCTTATTTTAAGGGGAGAAGGGTCCCTTTCAATTGGGAGGAAAGTAAGGAAGTCCCTTGAGCTTATTTGCAACATTTGGCATCATGCCACTTATTTATTTTCCCCTACAACGCAGTTTCTATATTGTACTACATTATTTTGAGGGAGGAGTTGCATGGTGGTTTCAGTACACCATTTGGAGAGGATATTTTCTAATGAAGGGATCATCCTTTCATCTAGAGGATCTATTGGAGGAGGCTTCATTATTTATCATATCATATCAGCCACAACTTTCCAGATCTATTATTGCAGTGAATCTTCGGCCCTAGGGCTTTGATTCCTATCTTGTACATTGATGTATTGTGGAAAACCCTTGTGAGGTTCTTCGTTGGAGGTTGTATAAAGCATAGATATGTATTTTATATATCTTGTGAGGCATATAACAACCCTACATATTTTTTGTATTCATTTTCTATGGCTTCTCTCATTAAACAACATTGTATCATCCTTCCAGCATTTTGATATATAGTAGTAGCACCTCTTTTGATGGTTTTGTCCATTGGTGGCTTATTTATGCATGTTGTATCATTTTTGGCCCATTATTTTACATGTATATGTTGTTGTTATAATGATTATAAGGTCTCCATATTAGCCTCTTTCTTTCATATGATGTTTTACAATTCTATTTCAATGTTTATGCACTATATTTCTGCTTTTCCCAATTGGGAATATTACAGTGGTATCAGAGCATAATCTTGGCTCAGCCTGTGTATCTTGAAAAGCCAATATTTCATCAGAAGAAGGATATCCTCTCACAGATAGAGAGAAGATATATCTCAAAAGAAGAAATTGGAAGTTTGATTACACAAATGATTAAGAAGACAAGGGTAAAACCCCCATATCAGGAGAATATGAAGAGAAGGAGTTTCCTAAGATTCTTCTTCAAACTATGCAAGACATATATAGAGAAATAAAGGAGTTTAGGATGGATATATACAAGGAATCTCCTAAAGGATTTCTAGAGGGTGAAGGCTCCGGAATTTCTCATCACTGGAATGATCAACTAGTGAAGTAGCAGTAAGTTTCCCAACGCTCTACAAAGCCTACATTCTTAACATTGGGAAATGAATGGTTTCAAGAACAAGAGTATCTTGAAGACTATTTCATGGAGTATGAGTCTCAATCTCAGAGATTCAAGGATCACTTGAGTTTTCAAGAATTTTTTCAAATCAAGGACAATAAGAGACCCAGGCATCACAATAGAGGTGGAGGATTCATTCAGAATCATGATCTACACCACACTATGGGTAGATTTTTCTTACCCAAATTTGATGGGTTATCTAAATGCACTGCCAAATCATGCGTATAGAAGCTTGACATCTACTTCCAGCTGAACAAAGGTTCAGATATAGAGGCCATTAAGATAGCAGCGCTGCACCTTGAGGGTGAAGCAACATGATTGGTGGTTCCATGGCTTGTCTACATTGGGTCATGCCAATGTGATTGCATATTCAAAGTTCACAAGGGGTTGGTGGAGAGGTTTGATAGACAATATCCTGAGGCACCATTCATGGGCCTAGAAAATCTCAAACAATCAGGTAATCCAAAAACTTACATTTTTGAATTTCTTAAACTTTATGTTATGGTTCCTAATTTATCTATAGCAAGAAGGGTATATATGTTTGTTGATGGGTTAGAAGGACCTCTTCATGGGTTGGTTAAGTCTACCAGGCCCACTACCCTTCAAGATGCCTTGCCAAAAGAAAATGCAACATTTCAGCAAAAGCCCTCTTTTCCATCAAAGGGAAAAGATGAGAAGGCTCCTCTTTCAAAAAAGAGCCAAAGTAAAAAACCTCTTAGTGATGATGTCCAAAGAGACTTGACGAAAAGGAAGCTTTGATTCACTTGCCAAAAATCATGGGCACCTAGAAATAGATGTGTAGTGGGGAAGGCACACTATATAGAGGTCTTCTCAGATGATGAGGAGGAGGAAGAAGAAGAAACAGAAAGGGAGCACAACGCTTGAATAGCAGGAGATGATCCACCACCACCAGTAGGTGAGGATGGAGCAACTGCTCCAATTAGAAGGACTCTTGAATCAATGAGAGTGGTGTCCAATTATCAAGAAGCCTCGACACAAAAATCAAAGATGGATTTGTGTAGTGGAAGCAAGGACCTAACAGTCCCATATATTATGCACATGACTTTGGCCCATGAGAAATTGTTTTTTTGTGGCAAACCACCTAGGAGGCCACCTGATCGATATTTGGTGAGAGATGTCACACAACATGAAGCACCATTCATAGATCCAAGAGGAATGGGGGCATTGGGAGGCCATGATACAGCGCTGAGAGTCTTGGGTAGACTCAAGAAGGAGGGAGACATTCTCCCAACATCATCATTACCCACTTTCATTTCAGATTCTTTGCTGTGGAAGGAGAAGCATGGGGAGGATAGGAGCCTTTCAACATGTAACTTTGGCAGAGGAGATGTCAATGAGAAGGGCAGCCATATGACATATGTTCTTTGTGATAGATCATCAGCGTTGTCACTATGGAGGATAGATCCATATTGGAAATCCCAACTGTTGGTGGATTATTCCAAGGATCATTTTACTTGCATGATAATTGATGACCATATTCAAGAGGAGGGTTATTCAGCCCAGGATGAAGTCATCTACTATCATGGTATGATATTCTTATCTAGAGCTTCCAAGATCAAGGAGAATTTTCCACAAAGAGCTCACGAAGATTTTCTCTTCATCCATACTTATTCTTTGAGAGCATATCACTCCATCATGGAGGGATACACTTCGGAAGGCTTTGAAGAGGAGATATATCTGCATTTGAAGAGATGCATGGATCATGTGGAGATGGGAGAGATACATAACTCTATGGAGGAGTTATCACAGCCACCTCTTTTCTCTTTGGGAATGAGAGGGGATCTATCTATGGACCACTCCATTTGTATGAGCAGAGCTTTTAGTAAGGAACATGTTTATGTGCATGATGTTTTACTTCATGATTATTTGCACTCCTTTACCATGTATATGCAGGCCATAGCTCCAAGGAGGATTATTCTTCCATATAAACTTCATGGCCATCTTTCGGCCATAAACATTTATGAACATGGCCACTCCCTAGAAGGATATAGGGAGATGATTTACCACTCTGGGTGCACTCCAATGGCACCAAACATTTCTCACCTTTTCAGAACTTGTGAAAAAAAGTGGGCAGAAATTAAGTGGTGGGGAAACCACTAACCATATCATTATCTGATGCATTCAAGAGACATACTCCGCTAGTTCTACATGTGGGACTGTGACCCACCTCCATTTTTACAAATTTCTATTTATATGTACTTAGTTTTGATTTCATACATTGATTATGTACTTATACTTTTTATGGGAATGAATGGAGGAAGGATGGGAGGATTTCATGTGCCCTATGGGAGATAAATTCTCCATGTTCATTATGCTACATGTTTTAGGGAGACCATAGGTAAAAACATGATTGTTTCATTGGATCTATTGCTTCCTTATGGGATGAATCATTTACATATCATGAGAACATGGGAGGAGCATTTCATGAAGGGACGGATTGGGAGACACTTGGCTTATGAGGGAATATTATTACTTGGAGGTGTCACCAATGATGGAGGAGAAGAGTTGCAACACTCACTTTGTCAGTTGCTTGAGGACAAGCAACATCTGGGAAGGGAGGATTGTAATATTCCTAATTAGCCATTAGCATTGGAATTTTTTTTTTTTAATGAATAAGAGGATAATGGAGATCCATAAATCTCCTTAAAATGAATAAAACCAATGCAAATGTGAAAAGGACATATCTTGGTAGATTAATTGAGCACCTTTAGGTGTGAAAAGGGGCTGGAACACCTTGACTGGGTCAACTTTGACCAAATCAACAGTGCTATCATGGAGGAGTGGAAATTTATGGAGAGACATCGCAGTTTTAGATGGAGACTCTTTTCATGGAAGTAGTGCCATTATTGGATGGGGCATAGGGTTTGGAATCTCATTTCTTATATAAGGAAGAGGATGGCAGCCATATTCAATCATGTTGATGATTATATTTCTGAATATATGGTCTGTTTAGACATATATATTTCTTTGGTTGTTTAGCTAAGATTTCAAGTGTTGTTTAGCACTGGGTGTTCTTGGTCGGGAATCCAACCTCTTTCCTTGAGAGGCCTCTTGGAATATTTTTGTACTTCACTTCCACTTTCAGGATTTAGGCCAAGCTTCATCTTACATCTACAATGCAGATCATGTTGAGGGTTGAGTTGTGTTGCAGGTTGCAGCAGTGGTGACCACATTAGGTTACTTCAGGGCTTATTTTCAATGGATCAGGGTCCCTTTCCATTGGGAGGATAGTAATGAAGTCTCTTGAGCTTATTTTCAAAATTTATCATCAGGACACTTATTTATTTGCCCTTACAACGCAGTTTTTGTCTTGGATTGCATTATTTTGAGGGAGGAGTTGTAGGGTGGTTTCAGTACACCATTTGGAGAGGAGGTTTTCTAATGAAGGGATCAACCTTTCATCTAGAGGATCTATTAGAGGAGGCTGCATTATTTATCATATCAGATCAGACACAACTTTCTAGATCTATTATTGCAGTGAATCTTCAGCCCTAGGGCTTTGATTCCTATCTTGTACATTGGTGTATTTTTTAAAACCCTTGTGGGGTTCTTCATTGGAGGTTGTATAAAGCCTAGATCTGTATTATATATATATATATATATATATATATATATATATATATATATATATATATATATATATATATATCTATATATTGAGGCATATAATAGCCCTACATCTTTTGTGTATTCATTTTCTGTAGCTGTGCTCATTAAGCAGTGTTGTAGCAACCTTCCAGCATTTTGATATATAGTAGCAGCACCTCTTTTGAGGGTTTCATTGGAGGCTTATTTATGCATGTTGTATCATTTGTGTCCCATTATTTTACATGTATATGCTACTGTTATAATTATTAGAAGGTATCCATATTGGCCTCTTGCTTTCATATGATTTTTTACATTTCTATTTCAATTTTTATGCATTATATTTATTCTTTTCCCATTTGGGAATATTACACAAACCCTTTGAATTCCAAAACCTTGGAAAACCCAACAGAAACATCTCTCTGAAAATTATTCAAAACCTGATATTCTTGCCATCATGAAAATTGTTTTCAATGAAAGATCCTTCATCATTTGATTTTTGATGATATACTTTCTTGCTTGGGATATCATTTCTGCTCTGTCATCTATCCCTGACAAACTCAATTAGGCTTTTTTTCTTGAATTTAAATAATTGATAGCATTTTGAGCCTTTGATGATTTATCTCCCAACATCTGTTGAAAATTAACAATATTGGTTGAAACAGTGGAAGAAAATTCTCTTTCATCCTCCACTTGTACAAAATAATATTTAATCTTTTTAATTTATGAAATGATACGATCCCAGATCAAATATTTTTCTTTTATCAACCTCTGCTTTGTAAATTTCAATTGTTGGTGTATAAATATTTCTCACTTATACTTTTCTCCAAAGCTTTACCTTTCTCTTGAATCTCCTGATTAACTTTATCTAAATCAGAGTGCAAATTTTAAGCTTCTCATCCTGCATTGAAATCTTTTGTAAATATGAAATTAAAGAAGAGATGGCTTCAGATTGATCTACTTTCTCTTTATTTGTTTTCAATTGCAAAACTTCATCCTTCAAGTTTAATGTTTCCTGCTTAAATCATTTCTATGTTTTTGCAAATCTAGCAGATCCTGAGTCTGAGGATGATCAGTCTCAACAATATTAAATTTCTTCTTCAAATCCTAAATAAAATTTTCTTTTTTCCACCAACAATTTCTTTGATGTTTTCTTTTCACCAACCTTCCCTTCTGTTGCTATCAAATCTGCTTCTAATTTATTGACTTGATTCTTCCATCCTTTTGAAATGGCTTTCTCTTTCTTAATTTTTTCTTCTAATATGAAAACCTTATTCTCCAATTTATTATTATTCAAAAATGAACTTATTAGATGTAAATATGGTACATCTGAGACTTTCTTATGGAAATTAATCTTATCTAGAACATTAATTTTATCCATTTTGATATTTACCCCGGACGTTTTCTTCTCATATACCATAACAATATTCAGGGCATTACTAATAGCTTCCTTGGAAGAAAATAATGAAACATCCTTAATATCAACCTTCCTATTCTGAGATGATATTATCATACTTTCTTGAATGGACATCTTTTTTGTTTTCAGCGTAATCTCTAAGAACATCTTTACAGGATTGAAACTGTGAATGTGACTCTTGAAAAAATATGATTTTTTTCCCTGGAAACTCTTCACCTCCTTGTTGGGCTTCAAATTCATACTGAGACATAGTATTCTTTGAGGAAGAAGTAGCTACTTTTTCTTCTTCTGCAATAGTACCCTTTGCTTGGTAACTTGATTGATCTTCATCATCAATCATCACAATGTCAAGTCCTTCAGGAATAACCTTTTTCTTCTTAAGATATTTTTCAACTATAACCTCTGACTTTGATATTTCCTGATGTAACCTTTTGTATTGAATATATTTTATCATGGGAGTCTTAACATCTACAGCCAGAGGATTAGACTACATTTCTACAGAAGAAGCAGGTTGCACTTGAGGTTCCAAACCTATGTCTTCATTTATTGTATCAGAATTATCCCATTGAATTAACTCTGTCATTTCTTAATTCTCAAAATAACCACATCTATTCTGACTCTTTCTCTAATTAATAACTCCCCTAGGATCATACCTAAATTCCCGAGCTTCCCTAAAATTAATTCCTTCAATAATTTCCTCTATGATTGGAAGAGCAAAAAAGCAGAAACTACAAAAGGTTCAACTATGTATTTGAATTTTATACATGCTCCCTTTCTGTGCTTGACAAAATTCTCTTGCTCAATGAATAACCTTTTCCTCAAAAGCTCTAGAGAAAACAATATTTGAACCAGAAAAGAATGCAACATGACAGGTGCCTTTGTGAATCCATAAACCTTGATTATTGTAAAATCTTTGTACAAAAACCAATCTGCAATAGGCTCATTTTTCATTTGCATCTTAATCCTTGTTTCCTTAGAAATCCTAGGCATAGTTGAATCATAAAATAGTTGATACACTACAGCCATAATTTCATTGACAAATTTGAAGAAGGAAAATTCAACTGCTTCCAATAAGCAACTAAGATCCCTTATGAAAATCTACGAATTTATATCTTGCAGTGTAATTTGATTCTCATGCACACTCATCTTAAGTAAAAATGTTTTATATCTAAAATTATGTTCCAAGTGGAAGTTTTCTAACTAAGAATTGATTTTCTCAACCACAAACTCATCAAAATTAAGGCTTTTGGAATTTTTGGACTGACTCACCTATACAAGACATCCTATCATGACCTCATAAATCAAACTATCATCATCCAAACCTAAGACCTTACATAATAAAGATAGTAAAAATTGAATGGGGTGTTGAAAGATAGAAATTTGATAAGGAAAAGAAATTCCTTCAAACAAATAGAAACAAATGCAATTTGTCTTGACCTAACTCTACAACTGAACTCAGACTTGACAGCTCAGAAAATAATTGCTCATCTAAATCATCATGTGAACCTGGGATTGATAAATCCTTTCTGACAGTTTGGGAATTGACTTGATACAATACTTTAGAACCCTGAGAACCCATTATAACACTCTGAGAACTCGAATAATTCTCTATTGACCATTTAATGAAGTCTGGAAGGGAAAGACTCACTCAACAAAAAATTGACAAAATGCATACCTCAATTTTGTAGGAAGAACCAATGGATTACTTACAATGAATTTATTCAACTCTTTAACAAATCCTATTGATAACCTAGTTTCAAAAACACCTGATACATAATCTGAAAGATGTTCCTCCACGAGATCTAGATCTTTAGCATTAACAAAAGTTACAGAAGTAGATACCATTGATCCAAAAAAAAATCTAAATCAAACACAAGGGAAACAAAGCTCTACGATGATTGAGTAACCAAAAAATGACAACAGAAAAATGACTTACCTGGAGAATGAGAAAACCATTATCTTGCTCTTCGATTTTAAATTTGTTTGCAAATCGCGCATTGAAAATGGAAAGCAACCTCATAGTCTCACATGTATACCTCCAAAATTGTTAGTGGGAAAGTGCTCACCGATTTAAAACTAAATTAGCCTCTTCACAACTTAATCGAAGAGAAAATATAGATCGTTAGATCATCGCTCGATCTATGGTTTGACGCATTTCCCCTTTTTATATCTTTCCACTAAATTTGTTATGTCGACCATTAAAAAAAATGAAAGCCTCGTATATTTGTGAAGGAAAGTGTATCTCCAAAACATTAACTGAAAGAAACAAATTTGTGATCTCATCCATAAAAAAAAAAAAAATGTTAAATAAATAAAAATAATTAATAAGAAATAAGGTCTCTTTTTTTACAATAAAATATTAAAAAAACTACCTATGTTATCACAAAACCATGTGCAAATACTCTTAATGCTACTTAATACAAGGTCAAATACAACCCATTATTTTATAGTAAAACCATGTGCAATTATATCCTCAAATACTTTTAAACCAATACCCCTTAGCTCATGGTATATCCACCCATAAAAATATTTGCCAATTTCATTTAATAATCCATTTGACAAAATGACTTTCTTTCTTGGAATAACACATTGTTTAAAATAAAACCATGGGGATGAGCCACTTGCATCCTCCATATAAAATAAAACTCACATAGAACCATCTAAATCCAGTTCTAGGAAGCCTCGAGAGGGATCAAATCTCTTGAGGTGCAAACCTCTCCTCACTTTTTTACTCAAAAAATGGGTTTTCACCTCAAGGGATTTGATCCCTCTCGATGCTTCGTAGAGCAAGAGTTAGATGGGTCTATACCGGTTTATATTTTTTTTCACTATTACATGTTCATGTTATTAAACTCATTAAATATATGTAGTTAGATTGATTTGCTAATATATTCAATGGAATCATTCCCATTAAGGGTATTTTTACTTTGATTATTATGAACGTGTAAGTTTTAAGTTGAGACATATGAAAATGATTACTGAACTAGCTAAGTTGTCTTTGTCGAGATATTTATTGTCTTTGTTTTCCTATATTATATTTGTAAACATTTCTATCATTTAAATATTTGTGATATTTGACTAATATTAGTTTATTTATTGTAATTATCTAGTATGGTGCTCCTAGGGAATTCCTCGACAAGGAACAGGACGTTGTAGTACAAGTGCCTATTTAAGAACATGAAGTGAATATTGAGTCGAATAAAGATAATGATCCTATGGAAGAATATAATGATGTTGATAACACATTGGATGAATATGGGATGAATAGATTGATCCAAGAGACATTTAATAATGTTGAATGAAGGGATGATGATGATGACCCATATGTTGGTGGTTATGATATACTTGTGCTTGAGAGGGGAATTCAACCTCTTTATGAAGGATCATAAACATATCTTCTCTCTAATGTTGTTGGGGCCTTTGTATTGGAAAAGGAACAATTTTGAGTTGCAGAAAATAGGTGGTGGAGTGCAATCAAGGTAGATAGGGAACTGTCACGGTTGCAGAAAGCTGGAAGATAGGTGGCGTGACAGTTGTGGAGAACAGCGCAGATGGAAGATATGGGAAACAAGGACAATTAGTAGAACTCACAGTAATCAAGAAGAAGCAGAAAAAAACAGAGAAGGAAAATAAGAATGACTAATAGTCACGTTGGTAGAAGAAAAAATAGGAAATCACCCAACAGAGATGAGTTAGTTAGTATGGTAGAGGGCCGAGTGAGAGAGTAGAGCTGTAGGAGATCTCTGTTGTACTAAATAACCTTGTAATAGACTCTACAGAGTGATTTATGCCATTGGATATTGATAATGAAATATATTTATTGTTGTTTTTGATGTTCTGATTTGAGTGTTAATCATTTTCTTATTGTGAATGTATGCCCCTTTTTAATTTTTAATCCATCATTCATAACATGCTTGATGAGTAATAGTGTTTACGTAATAGTGAGATTTGTTTTTTGTTTCAAGTTCCTTTATTTGTTCTTCGTGTTTGTAATAATTTGGTATATGATCTGTCTCCTAACCTTACTAAGGTCACGACATGCCTCCAGTGAGCTGCTCTGCTCCTTGGAGTAAGGTGAAAATTTCTGCGTTGTGTTAGACTACTGCAGAAACCTTGTTGGCCTCTAACCTGAACCTGGGTCTTGCTTAGAGACCTCCTTTTTCACCAAAAAATGGTTTCATTTCCGGGACCTGAAAATTAATTTAGGAGTTAGATCATGGTATCGTGGATCTACGACAGAGAACTATGAAGTTGGTGGGATAACAACTTAGACTAGTTCATATCGCAACAAGTGGAGATGCAACAGCAGAGGGAAAAGACTGTCAAGGATTAGGTCATGTTTTCTGAATTTGCAAGTGATCTGTATGAAATTTTCTAGGGAAATTTTCCTAAAGACCTTTATAATTGGTTGCAGAGACTACAAGTCAAGTCACTTCTAGGAGGGTCGCGTAGAGTCTGTCGCAAGTGGATGCACACGGATCTAGTAGCACTCCATCAGATAGATACTAATTTGACCCAAGCTATATGTTTCGGGGTACAATATACCTTGGAAGGATACGTTGTGGAATTCACAGATGAGTGTTACCAATCCTTTTCAAAAGCTGAAGAAATATTCAAATTCAGATTGTGGGGAGAACTGTTGAAGGAAATCTCGTTGTGGATCAAAGCTTTAATGGTGGACGATGGTTTGATAGCATTTCAAAATTCTGAGATGGAGACTTAAACCTCCAGTACTAGGGGAACGAGTTGAGGGAAATATGCTACAAGTAAGTTAGAATGGGGAATAGGGATATGGATGCTGGAACCTCCAATAGATTGAGAGAGCGACGAGAACATCGGAGGGCGCAGATTGTTAAGAAGTGGTGGGAAAGGGTGATGAAGGAGTTTGAGAAGTAGGAAAGTAGTCAACATGACAAGGAGAAGGCACCGCAGATGAAAAAGGAAACGAAAGGTCAGATGGGATCCCAAGAAATAGGAGGGACCATCAAATAAGTTAGGTAAATGTATAGGAGCCCAGCCCAAAGAGAAAAAGGAGAAAAGTCCAATGTGGAGGACGCGCACCCTGAGGAGATATCTGATGCGGAGCTACATGTTGTGATGGAGAAACTATTTCGAGAGAGGTCAACACCCATAATTCAAGGTAATTGTATTCCCCAAATTTCAAGTAGCTCTAGTCCCAACCTTCCCATGGTACTCTATCAGCCACCAGATAAAAGTTTTGTTAAGTTACGAGAGTTTATCAAGTTGAATAGTGTTAAGTCTACAGTACAGATATCTACTAGCTACAGTGCTATTAATACAATTTCACAGCCAGGGAGTAGAGGTTTTATTTTAGTACCACCTATACAAAGAAATATGGTAGGATCGTTTACCCAATACCCAGAATTATGTGGGAGAGGCAACGATGATTTGGAGCAACACTGGTATCTCTATGAAGTGATATGGAAGGCTCGGCAGACACCAGAGGAAGTTAATTTGAATGAGTTCCAGACTAATCTAAGAGAGAGAGCTCTTCACTGGTTCATTTAATGGTCTAAATCTCATCAAAACCTAGCGATAAACAATGTAAAGAAAGAATTTGTAAAAGAATTTAAATTACCTCAGACAAATCAGTAAGGATTATCTGAGCTGTGGGAGATTAAAAAACGAGAAGGTGAAATGGCGTGGGACCTAATCAGAAGGTTCAAGGATGATATTGGGAAACTGAGTTACCCAATTGATCAGAATCATCGACGAGATTGGTTTATTAAATCACTTCTTCCCTTGACAAGAAATCCACTGACAGAATAGAAGATTGATACCTTACAAGATGCCCTGGAGCAAGCTATGAAGATAGAGGCTATGGTGGAGTATCCACAATATTTTAGAGGAGGAGAACTAGTACAAGACCCTTCCATACTAGGGCTACAACATCATATATCCAGTTTAATAGAAAAACTGAAAGATATTCAGATGATACGACCTGCAAGGCCCAATGTGTGGTGTACCCATTGTCTGATGGAGGGACACGTGGCCACATAATGCCCGAGGTTGCGGGGGAAAAATGTGGGAGCTTCAACAGCAGGGACATAAGGGACTCCACTAGTTGCGGTATTTGCGCAGATAAACACTTAGGGATTATACCAACTGCAACCCCACTTTCCAGGGTTCCCCACTCAACAGAATCAAACCGCAACTGAATAATGTGAATTATTCAAAGGAATTGGTCATCCTTCGTGACTATGCCCAATATTTCAGAAATATTCCAATGTTCCAAACAATACATATTGTGAATTTTGTGCTTCTACAACGCATAATACAGAGCATTGTACAGCCCTCGATGCACTAGCAGAACGATTGGACATACCATATTATAGAGTGAATGAAGCTCCAATGGGACGAGGAGAAGGAATGAGAGGAGGCAGAACTGGAGGAAGAGGGCCAGTAAGGTGCTACAACTGTGACCAATAAGGACACGTAGCAAGGGAATGTCCACTACCCAAAATACCATTGTGCTCTCAGTGCAGATTCAATACACACGCAACTGAAGACTGATCAAAATTAATTAAGAGATGGGTGGAAAGATCCAGATAGAGAGGAGCGAATATGGTGAATGCAGAACCAAGAATAGTAGAAGCTCAACCCATGCAAAGTGTAGCCATAGTAACCCAAGGAGGAAAGAGAACAAGGGAGGATGCACAGACTATGGACCTGATACAGCTGATCATGCCAGCATCTCCAAAAACCGCTTTCAAACCAAATAGACAGAAGCAATATTTTAAGGAGGCAGTAGAAAAATTTTCCCAAATAGGGGGGATTAAAGGCATTGAGCTTCCACAGCTGACCGTAGAAAAAGAGAAGCAGGCCCATATAAGTACAATGATTGAGGAATGGTTCTGATTATTTTTGAAAATTGTAACCAATGCACCAATGCTGGAACAACAAAAGAAAAATCTAGAATTGGTGGTGCAGGAAAACACAGAACCGGGAGAGTCAAGAGATTCAACCAAAAAATACATAAGAAGGATAAAAAGAAACAATAGAATAACAGGAAAGGAATTCTATGTGAACACTCAAATCACGGTATTTCAAATCAAAGACACCATGCTCGACCTAGGATCAAATGTCAACATTCTACCAAGAAAGACTTGGGAAGCAATGGGAAGGCCAAATTCGACATACTCACCAATACAGCTCCACATGGAAAATATGTACTGTATTGTGCCCATAGGAAGGTTAGAAGAGGTTTATGTTGATGTCGCAGGAGTGAAAACATACACAGATTTTGAGGTTATAGACATCATGGGGGACAAGGATCCCTATCCTTCATTTTTGGGGATAGATTGGGCCTTTAAGAACTATGAAGTGATTGAATTGAAAAAGGAATTAATGATATTTGAATATGGGGAATTCAGGGTCACTCAACCACTTGACCCATATCAAGGACCCTGATATATAGAAACTGTTGACAACAAAGAGGATGTTCAACTTCTCGATCACCTTTACCAGATGACATCAAGGAAGAGAGAAGACTATATCAATCCAACAGTGGGAGGGACCGCAAGCTGGAGAAGTGTTCAAAGTTCAGACTTGGGCTTAGAAATAGCTTGGGATGATTGGCAACAAGAGGGATACGAGACTAATACAAGAAGATGTGATAATATCCAAGGAGTCAACTGGATTGGAACTGAGGTAAGAGGATATTCGACTCTATCAAATATGAATGTTGTAAATACATTTATTTCAAAATTAGAAGAAAATGTACCAATAGAACATAGAGCCCCTCTTATGGATGTATCACTACAATCCACGTCGGCAAGATGGTGGATCAACCATCGCAACTCACTTCCAAAATGGGAAGATGTTGCAATAGCACTAAGAGCTAGATTCAAGGAAGATGCAGGACCACAATTTATTGAGAAGTACCAAGGGGATTCTAACCCCACGAAGCATTTAGAAAATTGTGAGTACAACTGGAAGAAATCAGGGTATTCGGAATCTCTGTGGATGCACAATTTTATACATTCAATGAACACAATTCCACAAGCTTGGTACTTAACCGAAGAAAATAAGAGAGGAACTGGCGCCTGGAAAGAATTTGCGGCAAATTTTACGCAATTTTTTTCTTTTAAAGGAGAAAAAAAACCGGTTATAGATGCAGTACAAGCCATCAAAAGAATATTTTTTTTTCCAGATATTCAAGAAGACAAAGAGCAACCACTCTTGGAGCAAATTATCAAACAATTAGTAGCATGAAAATGAATATATAGTGAGATGGATGACGACGATTTAGAGAATCTCCAACACTTATACTTTGAATAGAGAGAAGGGGAGCGGGATATACAGGAGGAAACAACAACAAAAGGACTACACCTGTTACCATTTAAGACTAAAAAGTTGAACATTGGAACCACGAAGAAACCCAAAATAGCTTCCATTAGAGACTACTGGGATACAAAAACGACCAAGGAAATCTTCGACCTTTTACAGGAATATGAAGACTTATTCCCATCCTCAGTAGCGAAGCTAAAAGGGATAAAAGGGGACATGCAGGAAATTTGCATAGTCTTGAAGCCCGACGCAAGACCAGTGAAGCATAGGCCTTACCGCCTAAATCCAATGGTAAAGGAGAAAGTCAAATCAGAAATAGATAAAATGCTGAAAGCAGGGCTGATTTTTACAATGGAGGAAGAAGAGTGGGTCAGTCCCATTTTCATACAAATCAAAAAGGAAAAATATGAGATTAGAGTATGTGTTGATTACAGAAACCTCAACAACGCATGCATACATGATCCATTTCCCACTCTGTTTAGTGATGAGGTTCTCGACAATATGGTAGGAAATGAAACCTATTCATTCACAGATGGGTTCTCGGGGTATCATCAAGTGAGAATAGCAGAAGAATACAAGAATAATACCACTTTCACAACTGAATTGGGATCGTTTGCATACCATTTCATGCCCTTTGGACTGAAAAATGTGCCAGCGGTGTTTTCAAGAATAGTGATAGTAGCATTTCGGGATTATATCCATAAGTTCCTTGAGGTATACATGGATGATTTAACAGTTTACAATTTGCTGAAAAATCATGCAACTTTACTGAGAATAATGTTTGATAGATGCAGACAAATCCAAATTTCCCTCAACCTTAAGAAATGCATTTTGCAGTACCTTTTGGGACAGTGCTAGGGCATGTTGTTTGTAAATAGGGTGTCTAAGTGGATCCAGAAAAATTAGTATTCATTATTAACATTAAAGTGCTAAAGACTTTGAAACAGTTAAGATCACTACTCGAGCATACTGTGTACTATAGAAGATTCATCCGCAACTATGCAATGATAACAACACCATTGGAAAAGTTGTTGCAGAAGTAAGAGAAATTCATGTGGAGTGACGAATGCACTAGTGCCTTTAATACATTGAAAGAAAAGTTAGAAAGTGCACCCATCTTAGTTCACCCTAACTGGGAAAAACATTTCCATGTCCATATTGACGCCTCTAGCATTTCATTAAGAGTGGTATTAGCTCAGCCAGGGGAAAATTTTGTTGATCATCCTGTTTATTTTGCAATC
Organism: Pinus albicaulis; assembly: GCA_034641835.2. Classification (NCBI taxonomy): domain Eukaryota; kingdom Viridiplantae; phylum Streptophyta; class Pinopsida; order Pinales; family Pinaceae; genus Pinus; species Pinus albicaulis. The sequence continues at coordinate 955,507,453 of CM076580.1, read as the reverse complement.
AAGAAGTTGTTGACTACTAAAAGGAACTACACAGCAATAGAATGAGAAGCTCTTGCGATGGTGTATTTCCTTCAGAATTTTCGCCATTACCTACTGGGAGGTACGTTCAAATTATTCACAGACCACTCAGCATTGAAGTACCTAGTTAACAAGCTTGTGCTTGAAAGAAGGATCTATAGATGGCTCCTACTATTCCAGGAGTTCACTTTCTAAGTGGTAGTGAATCCAGGAAGGTTAAACGTGGGTCCTAACCATTTATCAAGGTTGGAAAATGTAGAGAATCGGGGATCGCTAGATGATCAGTTATCGAATGTTGATCTCTTCAGATTAGAAGCCATCCCAGATTATCTGGAGTAGATAGCAATATATCTAGCAACAGGACAGTGCCCAACTTAATACACGACAACTCAAAGAATACATTTGGTAGTGAAAGATCCTGAGTATCAACTGATAGCAGGAAAACTATATAAGATGGGGTTGGACCAGGTCTTCGAAGATGTGTCATTGACCATGAAAGATAAGAGATCTTGTGGGAGTGTTATTGCGGAGTTGCAAGGGGCCTTGTCGGCGTGAAACCAAATACAAGAAAAATATTACAAGCAGGGTTATGGTGGCCCACAGTTCATAAAGATAGTAAGGCATATGTAAATAAATGTGATGTATGTCAAAGAACGGGACATCCATCACACCGAGATGAGTTGCCACTACAACCTATAAAAGCACTACAACCATTTGAAAAATGGGCCATTGATTTTGTAGGGCCAATTGCACCAGTGGCAAGACATTCACAGGCAAGGTAGATAATTACCACAACAAATTATCTTACAAGATGGGTAGAAGCAGCACTGGTGAAAGATTTCATAGTAGACACAGCAACCAGGTTAATTTTTGAAAATATCATTAGCAGATTTGGTTGCCCCAGAAGCCTAACCAGTGATCAAGGTACACACTTCATCAATACAACAATCAAGTCTCTGTTAGATAATTTTATGGTGTAACATCATAAGGGCAGTCTGTACCACCCTCAAGAAAATGGAACTATTGAAGCATTCAATAAGATCTTGGAAAAAGGACTAACCAAGATATGCAATGCCAATCAGGATGACTGGGATGAGAAGATACCAGCAACATTATGGGCATACAGGAAAACTGTAAAAATATTGCACAATCAGACTCCTTTACAGCTGGTGTACAGGAGAGAGGCGGTGGTACCTTTTGAATTTATCATACCAAGTTTATTAATCGCTTCAACAGTACATACAATAGAGGAATACTCAATCACTAAATGCCTCCATGAGATACAAGAGCTTGAAGAAGACAGATTCCTGGTGGAATTCCATCAAATGGTTCAGAAGGAAATACAGAAAGCTTGGCATGACCATCACATGAAGAATAAGATGTTCACTATTGGAGGAAAGGTTATGTTCTACGACAGCAAATTTCAAAATTTCCCAGGAAAACTCTGAATGCACTAGATAGGACCATACGATGTCATTGAAATTAAAGATTCAAGTGCAGTCCAGTTGGTGCAGCTAGATGGCCAAGTATTACAAGGATGGGTGAATGGCGCATGCTTGAAGCCTTATCATGAGTAAGTTTCATCATTTATTTTTCAAATAACTCTCGCAACCGAGAGGAGTCAGTAGGGTAGAATAGAAATAGATCGATTCAATAGCTCTCTCACACGCAAGATGAGAAATAGAATAGGAATCCCGATAAAAATAAATCACAATAACGCAGAGAGTAAATGCATCTATTGCGATACAAAGACCACATCACAACCAATTGTGGTCAGGGGTTAGCGTCTAACATGTCATCCGTGTTAGAAATCTAAGTGTGTCAAGTATCATTCTGTCATAATAACCCATCATACAGTTGTCAGTCCGTAGGATCACCCGGATTTGAGAATTAACTACCATACTTAGTAACAACCATACCATAATAAATTTTCCATATTAAGCCGTAATCATTACCCATCACGTCTACCCAAATCTCGAAGACACAGTCAGCAACGTCAGAATACTCTTCACCATGGTAACTATTCGCACAATTATAGCCACAGGTGAGACACGAAAAATTAATTAGTTATGGGGTCTTATCAACCTCGTTCATGCCAGTTACATTACTTAACCTGCATGAAAAAAAAGCACGATAATGCTGCAAAATTCTGAGTTAGAACAAGAAATAGCCGCAGCAACAAGTGAAATTTCATCAGAGGAAGTTCAAAGAGATAGTCCAGTAGCAAGAATTCACAGAAAGAGATCAGGAATAACACTCCAAGTATACAAAATAAGGACGAACATGAAAAAAGTAGCACTAACATTCTTCAAGCCCGAGCTTGATGAGAGAGTTCAGAGGATAGAATCGTTAGTGGGAAAGTATCACAATGCATCGCTAATTGATACAGATTTCACGAATTCATATCAATTTTTGGCTATGAAGAGACAAGTATACATAGAGAACTATGCTACAGAGGGAGGGGGTGAAGTAGCAAGAATGAATCTGGATTTCAAAGGTATCCAAAAATCGAGAATACTGAACCTCAGGAACCTCACAGTGTTTGGAACAACGGGAGCGGTAATGCAGTGTACGAAATTCCTGTTGAGTAGAGTCCAGAATGGATCATTGTGGCTGGGGTGGGAAATACCAATACATGCAGAGGATATTAGTAGGCTTACAGGATTTTTAGCATAAGGAAATGATTTCTCAACAACATTTAGAACATGTCCAAGAGAGCTAAGAAGGTAGGAGATTGTGATTATTATAAGAAATATGCGACCAGAAGAGGAGGGAAGGGGGAAAATATAGACCTCATCAATAATCCAGCAGTGAATTTTTCTTGCTATCTAATAGCGGGTAAGACGATGAGGCATTACACCAAAGGAAAATGCACCCTCAACACCATTTCAGTGGTGGAACACTGCCTCCAAGGAACCTAGCTAAACTAGTGTACCTTCCTACTGAATGAACTGTTTAAGGGCTGCAAGGATAATTACAGATGAGCCACAAGATTCATTTATGGCTACCTCGTGATGGAATTTTTGATGTGGAAATGGACTCCCCTGGGGGCAAGACAGCTCGCAAAAATCACAAATGACCAGCCAATGGCGTTGAATTTTACGCCCTGGAGAATCTCGGGAGATCCCAGCACCAAGGAGGTAAATGAAGATGCTTTCTCATTCTGGTATAGGAAGATGGTGGATGTGGCAGCGAGACATAAAATGGTTTTGAGGAACCTGTTGGATAGATATTCTTCACAAGTATGGTTTGGGGTCACCCACAAGCAGACATATATCAGACCTAGTTGCGTGGACGAGACCACATTCAAAATGAGATCGTTAAAGTTTCAAGTTGAAGAAAATGCATTCCATACCGAATTTTGTTCGTGGCAAGGAGTTGGGATGGAGATAAGAAGCAGAATACCTCACTATTCATTGGAGGGCATGCTGCCAAAAGCACTTCCAGGGGAGACACCAGAGGAAACAACGAGTAGAATTTCTCGACTGTAGCTAAAAATTTTACTAGATCAGCTGGAAACGAAGGTGAAGGACTTAAATCTTGTGATACAGAACCTCACAAGTTTTTCTACTGTGTTTCCTTCTTTTCTGATTTTCAATCTTCAAATTCTACATCACCATCCACATTCACTCCTATCGTCACTTCCCTACCTTCCACCATGTTCAATTCACCCCCAGAAACCACAGTCACCTAAATCTATAAGAGCAAAGGCACCTAAACCCCTGGTAGCTACACCTAAGGCCAAGAAAGCAAGAATTATGGTGCCCAGGAAAATAGTTAATCTCGCCGAGGAAGATTTGACCCAATCCATGGATACAGGAGTACCGGTTCGAGAAGAACTAGAGGTCACCACCCAAGTCACCTCCGCGCTACCTATTTTTGATCCATTCTCGGTCTTGAATATACAGACATCATCTCCACCCCACACTCACGCCTCTTCACCTCATACTCACCTTTCATCACCCCATACTTCATTTACTTCCAAATAACAATCCACCCACACTCCATCCACCTCAGCAACTATCTCTGACCCAAAGAAGCTAAGGAACAAGAAAAATTGGGACACCGAGGTAGAAGTTAACTCCAGTATGGCTAGGGTACCCAAGGTTAAGAAGCCTTTGGTGGGGCAAGGCACTTTCCTAGAACTATTAGTTAAGGAGGATATTTTACTGCATATACAACACCCTCGCCAAAGATCTGAACCCATTTCATCAAGCCAACCTCATAATGCAGCAGATGAAACCAACCATTAGCATGAATAATCCAGAACCTCAACTACTGCAACAGAACCAACCCGCATCACCACATGAGCACTTAGAGAGATTAATCGCCAGCGGGAAACCCCTCAGAGAAAGACCACCAACACAGGACATTTCAGGCGCTAAGAGCATGTAGAACTAGGGGACTCGACAACTATACAACTTCATTCAACGAGTAGCACAACAGGAAAAAGGGCTACATAATGACCTCCAACAGAGGTTTGAGCAGCAACAACAGTAGGTCATCGTGCTTACTGAAGAACGCAATTAGCTAAAAGGGGAGAAGGAAAGTCTACAGGAGAAACTGGAAAAGGTAACAGATATCTTCAAGGACCTCTGGCCAATAGTACTCGCCCAGGATAACAAGACGCTAGAGGACATATCAGCCTATTCCATCGTCAAAAGGTCTATCCGAGTGAAAATGACATGTGCAAATCTCAACAAAGAAAACCAAGAGCTAAAAACAAACGCTAGTTGCCAGACCACCATTACCAGACCCCACCGTGATATATGCTAAGAAGGTTACCAACAAATGAAGGAAACCCTAGGGACGACAGTCAAAGAGGCCTACAGCCTACTAAAACATTTACACAAATGCTCTAATTCGTTAAACATGAAATCCCAACCTATCTCGGCACAGCTTCAGCAAATTTCACAAGAGATCAAAGAGGCCATAGATCTCGTCGGCATAACCCAGCTCTATAACCAAGAAGAGATACTAGAAACCAAAATACAGAAGATAGAGGAGCATTCCGCTTCCACAAATCAGGTCCTTAGAGAGCTAAGGCAACCAGTCAAGCAGAAAGTAGAGGCAATACAACAGATGGTAGCCTAAGTTGGGCCAAAGATTCAAGAGGTATTCAACAAGCTACCACTGGTAGCAGGTGAAACTGAGGCTGAAAGAGTCGCCACTGAAACCGAACTGCTAATTAGAGAATAGCAACAGGAAATTACTGAGTTCACAGGACTCGAGTCTTCATCATTGAGCAAGGTTCAAGAGTTGGGGCCTTTGTTTGGACAAAGTCAGCCTCATAAGTAGATAGACCGAAGGAAGCCACAACAGCAGGAAAATATTGACTTGGGATGAGTTAATAGCATTTTTTCGGGGCCTATTGGGGCCTTTGTTTTGAAAAAGGAACAATTTTGAGTTGTGGAAAATAGGTGGCAGAGCGCAATCAAGGTAGACAGGGAGTTGTCATAGTTGCAGATAATCAGAAGATAGGTGGCACGATAGTTGCGGAGAACAGCGCAGATGGAAGATATGGGAGACAAGGAAGTGGAAAAAAGATAAGAGCAGAAAAAGAGGAAATACTAACAGCGATGTTGGCAGAAGAACAAATAGGTAATCATCCAATGGAGATGAGTTAGTTAGTACTGCAGAGGGCCGAGTGAGAGAGAAGAGCCATAGGAGACCTCTGTGAGAACTCTGTTGTATTGAATCACCTTGTAATAGACTCTGCAGAGTGATGTATGTCATTGGATATTGATAATGAATTATATTTATTTTTTTGTTTGATGTTCTGAGTTGAGTGTTAATCAGTTGCTTATTGTGAATGTATGCCCTGTTTTAAATTTTAATCCAGCATCTTGAACATGCTTGATGAGTAATAGTGTTTACATAGTAGTGAGATATGTTTTTTGTTTCAAGTTTCTTTATTTGTTCTTCATGGTTGTAATTGTTTGGTACATAATCTGTCTCCTAACCTTACTAAGGTCACGGCACGCCTCGGGTGAGATGCTATGCTCCTTGGAGTAGGGTGAAAATGTCAATGTTATGCTATAATACTGCAGAAACCTTGTTGGCCTCTAACCTGAACCTGGGTCTTGCCCAAAGACCTCCTTTTTTGCCAACAGTTGTATTTCTTTTGGTCAACTTGAAGGTGGTGAATGGTTTTTCAAACACATGTGTGACACAGCTCCGGAGGTATGTAATATATTTGGTAGCATTTAGTACATCATGATAAAGCAATAATTTTTTTTCTTTGCTTTCAATGTTATTGTGTCGATCACCATTTGTAACATTATTTGGATGCAATATGTATATTTTTTACATTAACCAGCACTACTGATTTCTAATGTTGTAGATTGTTAGGTGAATTTCTGTTACAACTGTCAAATTTTTTACCTCGCAGGTACCTAGATTTACATGCCATTACGAAATATATTGGAATGGAGTGTCAATTTATTCATGCATGTCCTAATGATGATATTCTCTATTATAAATAACATGCATCGAAATACAAATGCCCAAAATGCAATGAGATTAGATATCAAACTGATTAAGTAACAAAAAAGGTTCCTCGCAAGGTTCTTCGTTATATTCCCATAATTCCACGTCTGCGAAAATTGTTCAGGTGAAAAAGCATAGCACAATTTATGGATTACCATGCAATGAAAAGAATTCAATAAGGTGTTCTTCGAATGTCTGCATATGGATCTACATTTATGAATATAGAGGAAATATCTCCAAAGTTTAAAGAAGAACCTCGTAATCTTAAGCTTTCATTAGCAACTGACGGAGTCAATCCATTCGGAGAGATAAGATATATTTACTTGGTGTGGTCTGTTTTAGTTATCAACAACAACATTCCTCCTTGGATGTCAATAAAGAGGGAGCACATAATGTTGACAATGATTGTTCGAGGTATTATTTTGTTTAGAAAAAAGTATATTCATTTACACAATAACATATCATGATTTGTCTTGTTTATTTCATACTTATGTCTTATATTTTTATGTTTACTCATATATGTTCAATCATGTCTTACAATTATGTCTTATTTTGTTTTGTTACTCATATATTTGGGAATTATGTACTAAGTGTTCAATCAATTAGGTCAGTACCAGGTCAAAGATATGAATGTATATATCGAGCCTCTTATCAATAAGTTACTAGACTTATGAAAAGGCATCACTATGTATGATATCTCCAAACCAATAGATGCACAAAGGGAATTTGAATTGCATGCAATCCATGTATGGACAATTCACGATGCCCCATGGCTAACAGATTTTTGTGGTACATTATAACATTACCATGCACTTTAATAGTTTTACTATTTTTATGAAGTTCATTTCATGAATTTTTTTGTAAATAGTCCATTCATTATACATACTCAAATAATAATTGAAATAAAAATTAATCCATCTCTTGCACGTCTTCAAATAAAGGGTAAATTTTCTTGTCCAATTTGTGGTCCTAAATTGAAATCTCGCCTTCAAGAAGCCTAGGAAAGGAGGTGTTTGATGAGTTTAGGAACTTCCTCTCTAAGAACCATAGGTATCGAAGAACTGAAAAAAAAAAAATCTTTTCAATGGGAAAGAAGATAATGGATTAAGGCCACGGAGAATGACACCTCGTCTATGGAAGTTGCAAGATAATGGAATCTCTCAAGGTATGGATTAAATCATCTATTTGTAATTATAAATGAAAATTTTGGATTATTTTATATTTTTATTGAATTTTCTTCATTGTACTATTTGACAGTTATTTTTTTATAATAACTTAAAATATGATTCACCTTGCAAGTCGGCAAGGCATTAATAACAGGGCACTACCACGAGCAATGAAAAGATATCTTGAGAAATTCAGTAGGCTCCCCTACTATGAGCACCTAGATATTGTTCATTTGTTTGATACAATGCACATTGGGAAGAATGTAACAGAGGCTTTATGGTGAATCTTAGATGGAAGGAGAGATCAAGAAAAAATTGTCAAGATTTGAAATGAAATTAAGGAGGCCAATCATGAAATGCAAAGTGAGATTCATTCAAATATTTAAAGAGACGACAAAAATCTAAGCACCCTTCCATGGTTATTGAAGGGGCAGTAAAGCAAGGATGTTAAAGAGGTTAATGAAAAAAAAAAAATTCCCACTAGATTTTCTTCAAAAATAAAGAATATCCTAACAAAGAAAGGTGAATTAGGCGAGGTAAAGACTCATGATTGGAATACATTCATTAAGGTAATTATTTTGGTGTATATATTTGTGCATTAATGGTGAAACATCTTGTTATTATTTTTGTTTTATACTTATTTTAGAATAAATAATCATTGATTATTTTTTTTGTTACAGTATGTTCTACCTCTATCTCTCCCAGACAACTTTGACAACAATGTCAAACAATTTATATATGATCTTGGAAAATACATGAGGCAAGTGGTGATTTATATGCATACTGTACTTTTTTTTAATAATTTGTTGCACAATAACTTATATTTGACGGCACGTGTTTTACTTGTAATGTACTATATATCTTATTGTTGAAACTTACAATTTTCTTGTTTCATTTGTAGATGGTTGTAAGTATTGGAGGAAAAAAATTACTCGTCTAATGTGTGAAATGAAAAATGATCTACCTTTGAAATTTTTCAATGCACAAGAACACTACCTCATACACCAAGTTGAGGATATTGAAAAGTGTGGACCTGTACACACAAGATCAATGTGGATGGTTGAGAGGCACTTGAAATATTTGAAGGCTTTGGTCAGACAAAGAGCACGTCCTGAGGGTTCTATGGTAGAGGGATATATGGTATATCAAACCATGGTTTATATTAGTCAATATATTTTGGCAATAGGAAAAAGTATCAATGTATTGTATCGCATTTGGGATGTCAACTCCATGAAAAAATTTGAAGGGGAGCACATATCAGGGAAAGGTACAATGAGGAAAGTGAGATGTAAGTATATAGTGGAGATTTATAGTACATTTGATTTTGTTTTATGTATATCTTACTTATTTAGTTTTTATTCTTCATACACAATCTAATATTATAGTAGTATAATGTGTTAAATAATTATATATATGCATGTGAACTGTTTTATTTTAATACAACCAGTCGAGAGTGGGATGCAAAACATTTATACATTTCAAACAATGTCAATTGGATGAAGTTATGGATTGAATGATGAAAATAGGCTAATAATGGTAGGTTATCATGGTATGGTGTGTCTACATTGGTCACGGAAGCTAAATGTAATGGAGATACCAATATTACACACAGGTAAATTGATTTAGCACATAGTTTAGTACATTACCAGGCAAGCATATAATTCACCTATACTACTTATTTTTTTTACAATTATATTGATGCATATGGCGTTCTTTTTTATTAATTTGCAAAATTTACAAGTATAAATATGTTTATCAAATAATGACAATGTAATTTTTATGTGTTTTTCATATTGCAGTTGAAACACCGCAAGGAAATGTGGTGCAATGGCCGCAAATATTGCATCAAAAGGTTGGATGAAAAGAGGACAAATTTATATAGTGGGATAACTTTAGTATTTCAGGTAGAGAACGTTGCATTTAGAGGTGGCATACATCCAAAGTATCTACAAATCGTTATTATGGATATCTGGATGATATACTTCAGTGTGACTTTAAGTCCTTCAAATTAGTTGTGTTCGATGTCAAATGGTATTGGCTACAAATCAATGAATGTGATCCCGATATAATTGTTATTCAACATTATAACAGATTTACCATGGTTAATACAAGGAATGTTGAGCCAGACTCATATCCCTATGTTCTTCCAAGCCAATGCGAATAAGTATATTACTCAGAGGTTCCAGGTAAAGCAAGTTGGTCCTATGATGTTAGATATGATCAAAAAGGAAGGTCGGTAAAGTTTAATGTAGCGAAAGAAGATGATATTGAAGAAGGATGTATAGGAGCAAGGGGTTCATTTCTCAGAGGAATACATTGAAGAAGTTCAAGGATATGTTAATCCAAACAATGTTTTGGATGACCTAGATGATATTGACAATACGTCAGACAAGGAACTTGAAGAGGTCAAACCAAATATGGGAGAGGATGTTTTGGATGATGATATAGACGATGATGATCATGATGCTAACATGGCCAATCCTTTGAACATGAATTATGAACACGATGATACAGATGATGAGTTGGATGAAGAAGAGAACTAATGATATCAAAATGTTGAAATGTATGAGGTATGCATTTATATTTTTTAGTTGGTTTGTTCTCTTTCATTTACCTTCAATAGTAAAGAACTTTGTCTAAGATATTGTTATGGAAATTTATTTTAACTTGATCTTCATATGGAAACTCATCGAGCTAGAGGTGAGAGGAAACAATGCAATGGAAGAACTAGTGAATGAAAAAATTAAACTATATATAAAATTAAACATAAATATAACTATATATATTAAATAACCAATATTAAAAATTAAAAATTAAAATAAAATATAAAACAAAAAATATCTAAAAAAAAAATTCAAAAAACCAAAACTTCTTCCCAACCCCACACCCTTCCCCTCATCCCATTAACTCATCATGCGCATCATCCTGGTCTCCCTACACTCAACATTTATCCCAACCCAACGCACTCCTCGCAACCCCACTCCCTTCCCCTCAACCCATAACCTCATCGCGTGCACCAAACTGGTCTCCCTGCACTCAACATTTATCCCAACCCCACACCCCTCCCCTCAACCCATTAAATCATCGTGCACGTCGACCTGGTCTCCCTACTCTCAACACAAATACCCCACTAAAACCCCACTCACTCAATATCGGCACATTGGAAACACTTACTCAACAGAGGACTCGCCGTAGACGATGACCATGCTTCACCCACAGGTGATGGTGATGGTTGTTCATCCATAGGTGACGGTGATTCATCCAGCCACTCACTAGAGGACTCACTGCATCAACATACCCCACTCTATATTCGACCATTGATCATGGTTAGTTTCATTACTTATTTAGACTAACTGTGTGGAAACTGCAACAAAACATTCATGCTTATGTGTTACTGTTCAAATAGGGGTAGAGTCCAAACTAAATATTGCTCATGTAAATATTGCCTAATGGGTGTTTCCAAACTCCACAAACACTTTCCCTATCTAGAGGATCCTCTTTTGAAATCTGTAATAATTTTTTCCCCATACAAGAAGAAAATTCACAAGGCAAATAAATATCCCAAGAAATTTCTTGCTCAGAGAGGACCATATCCCAAACATGTCATCAAGAAGTAAAATTCAATCCTTTCCTCAATGTAACAAATTTTACATGTGATTAGGCTTAATCTTATTTTTATCATTCTAAAGAAGACATGGTTAAATAATTCTCTGATGAAAGAAATTTGTCTGTAAATGAAAGTTGCAATTTTATGTTGGAAGCAAGGATAATTTTAATCACGAGAGTCTCCTTACTTACTGTAAGAGAGAAATACAGTATCACTTTAAGAGTTTCTATAGATGATGAGACTAGGGTGTCACAAGATAAAGGAAACCTATACCCGATAGTGATCTTATTGATGGCCTTCGAGTCAGTGAACATCCTCCATTCACCATCTTTTTTTGGAATTAGCATTGTTCGAACAGTGCATGGCCTTAAACTCTCGTTAATCAAGCCCTTATCCAACAATTTTTGAACCTAATTTCTAACTTCCTCATTTAGCTTTGGGGTCATCCTATAAGAAACCTTGTTTGTAAGCTTGCTCTAGGTATCAAATCTATGTGGTTATTGATACTTGTTTTAGGTGGCAATACATTGGGAAAATCATCAACTACAATGTCTTAATAATCTGCTAACATACTTTTAATTTCTATTGGCAGATCGGAAATGACAGTATTAGCAGATTCACTTTTTGTCTTACAAACTATGGCATAACTCACCTCTTCTTCTATGATCTACAGTAAGAACTCATTTCCACCAATAAATAGAGATTTTGGCTCACTCTTTGCAGCTCCATTTCCTTCTTACAAAAGGAATAAAAATATGCTGAATACCACCCATCTCGAACTTATAACAGTTCTTGCTTCCATCATGCACTACTTTCCTGCCAAATTTCCAAGGTCTGCCCAACAGCACATGACACACATCCATAGGCATGATATCACAAGTCACTTTGTCTTGATATTTGCCTATTTGGAAAGCCACTTCACTTTTCTCAGTAACCAGAAATTGGTGTCCTTTATGCAACCATGACGCCTTGTAGGGTGTTGGATGCGTGACCTTCTTAAGGTTCATCTTTTCCACCATTTCAGTGGACAACAAATTTTTGATGATTCCACTATGAATAACTACTTTCCAACATTTTACTTGGACTTTGCATGTAGTTCGAAACAAATCTTTCCTTTGTGAAGACTCTACCACTTCCTTCTCTAGTTTCATCAAAAAAGCTTCTCCAACCTCAGGTACATTTTCCACTACAAGAGCTTGTGCTTCTTCCTGCTCTCCTTGTGCAACATAGTTTCCTCTTTTCCCTTCATTATCATTATCTGGACATTCACATGATTGATGGCCTAGTTTTCTACATTTGTAACATATGTAGACTCACTCTCTGCCTCTACCTCTACCTCTACCTTGTTGGTAGGGTCTTCCACCACTAAGCTTATATCCTTTCCCTACTTGTTCTTGTTGGTTAGATGCACCAACTTCATCCTTGTAAGATGGAGCCTTCCCTATTCTATTTGTTTTCCCTCTTCCTTTGGCAGATTATTTTCTTCTACCAAAGGTTTGTTTCCTAATTATCTTCTCTTTTTCTCTTAAATCATACCGATAGGCCCCATCCATGGCGTTAGGACATATAATACTAATATCCTCTTGAATTTCCATCCTTAATCCATTGATGTACCTAGCTTTCTTTTCATAGTTATATTCTATATAGCCTGCTCTCATGTTAACCTTATAGAACTCTTCTTTATAGTATCTCACGTTCAGAAACCTTTTTCTGAGGTTCTTCATATTTTTTTAAAGACTCAAATGATAATCCTTGGGTAAGATTTTTTCTCTCATTTGGCAACCATTCTTTCCCAGCTCTTTCTCACCATCTTATTATTTTTATTTCTCTCAGCCTGCACACTACCCACCATAGTGTTGCATGAACTTTTAGTCTAGTAACAACTAGTTTCACCTTCTTGTCCTTCTTAATCTAAGGCGTAATTACAAAAATTATAGAAAATACATGTGGAAAAGGCCTTATCTACAATACATTTCTTAAAGTTTTCTTTTGAATATTCTTTAAGACATTTTAATATTCAAGACAAGTTTCAAATTATACTTTGAGCTCAATGGATTGTTGATAAATCTATCTCAGTGGAGAAGGTGAAATCAAAGATAGAAAGCCTACAGAAGGAAATCAAACAATTTTATTTTCTTTTCAAAACATTGATTGATAAAGTTTTTCCTCCTTTCTGGGATGAAAACAATATTTTATTACAAAAAGAGGTTTACAAAGATTTTCTAGTACAGAAAAGGAATGATCATTCCCAGTTTGAAATTATGGAGGGAAATTTGGTGGGAGAGGTAATAATTGAAAATTTGGGTAATACTTTTGACCTCCTCAGTCAAATTAGAAAAATAAAAATTCCTCCACCTTCAATTGAGGAATACATTCACTTGGAGATAGAGGCTTGATAGCTAGTCAATTCTGAGATAATAGGGAAAGGTAAATTTCAATAAATCAACAAGTTGGAAGTTAAACCTCATGTGGGAGTCACTCCTACATCTTAGTGAAGCAGTTTATCTGATAAATAAAAGATTAGTTGCAAAAGTATGATATACAGTCTTTACCAAAGGTTCAAGTATTTCGTGTCTTGAATGTGTCTCTTTTCTCATGTGAGTTTACTGTGTTTTGTTCATATTCTAAAATTATCTTCAGATGCTTAAGATTTAAGTTATAATTTATTTTCATTCAATGTTAAGAAATCAATTATAATTTGTTTCAAGTATTTCCCTTGCCAAATAAATTGTTTATGTATCAGAATTCACTCTTGATAAGTGTTATGTTTCAAATACAATCCATTATACTAAAGCTATATTAGGAATTCATCCTTGATATATGCTAATGATATAGTGGATCATCCTTCTCCTTCTTCTAAAACTGATAAATCAATTACTTTTTCTGATAGACACTGAAGACTTTGCCTTTGCTTCCTTATTTGTATGACCAATCCTCTGGTTTTATCTTAAACTACAGATTTTGACTCCATTTCCAAATTAGGTTTGAATGAGGTCTTTGGAATTCAAAATTTTAAAAATGTGCATATGTGAGGGGTCTTAAAGGTCGAATAAGTTAGTTGTCAGATCATTTTCAAAATGTCACTTAAACAATATTTTAGAATAAAGTATGTTTATGATTATTAATCATAGTTTATATGGTTAATTATCTAATCACTCATAAAGTGGAATTTTTAATAAAGTGTGCATCAAATAAAATGTCTACAGGTTGAAATGGCTAAGATTAGGCACGTTCAGATCAACATCACGCATCCAAACCTGCACCCCCCATTGTTTTCGAACGATATCCACCGGGGGGGTGGTTCGGGTAAATACATATCACCAAAACCACTGTCTCTTATGTGTTGTCATCCCATTCAAACCGCACACCACCTCCCCCCCCTTCGGGTATGCTTCAAAACCCCCTTTTGACTATTTCACTCATTCTCCACCATCCTTTTTCATACGCATGCATGCTTGCTCATGTCTTTTTCCACCCGTTCATCCCACCTGCTCATTAAATTTTGATTTTCTATTTAAACACTTCACCCTAATCATTGAAATTCGTTTAAAAATATCCAACCACAAATATTTTTAGTTCTACAACTACATAAGACCTAACCTATGCACTTAGAACAACCTATTTCTTTATTCTTGGCAAACATATTTGACTATTTCACATTACATTATTTCACTATTTTAGGCCAAGAATGAGAGAAAAATTTTGGTTTTGAAAGAGGCTATAGTGGAGGATGAGCCACAAATCACCAAGAGATTATCCACATTGTTAAAGAAAGAGTATGTCTCACTTCTGGATTCAAAGAATATTTCCAGATATGGTTGGTATCTAGACAGTGGTGTCACGTGCCATATGACAAGGGAGTGTGATCTATTTTAGCCACCTATCTCAGTAGCTACTAGATGCTTGGTGAGGTGTGGGATCCACACTAAAGGAAAATTTGGTACAAGAGAGGGTTCAATTATATTTGAGTTAGAATCAATATGGACTGTAGCCTTTTATCATGTTCTATATGTTCCTTGTCTGAGAGTGAATGTGCTCTCCATTTCAGCTTTGGAGGATCAAGGCTATACAGTTGAATTCAGAGGAGAGTCACTATAGTTATGGCTAGAGGGAGTTGTGTATGATGAGGAATCCATCATACTGGGGATCAGAGAGGGACAATTGTACTAATTATGGGGTTGACCTCTAGTTCAAGAGGGACATAGAGCTAGTTATGCAGCATTTTTTAGGAGGCAGGAGTACTGCCTTAGCAGACCCACTTGGTGGGAATGGACCCAGCTGGAAGAGATGGGATATTGAGATGACTTCAACAGAGCTTTAGCTAGTAGCCATAGCACAGATGATGTCAAGTTTCTATATTCAAAGGGAGCAGGTTTCTCAAGTTTAGAGGGAGGAGGATTTTGAAAAACTTATGAGAAATTATTTTGAAAAACTTTTTGATTCTATTCTCATTGATTAAAAGCAATATTAGTAATATATTTAACATGTAGCTCCAAACCAATGTTATGCATGTTGGTTTCATTATTTTTCACTTGAGAATTCCATGGTTACATCAATCCACATCCCAAGGTGTTTATATCAAGTGTGATAAAGTTAGATGTATATATGGTAGCATATTTTTTTAGCATGGTCACAATTTTTCTGAAGGACATATTTACAAAACCTTAAAAAGTGAGGAGCCTACCAATTTTGAGATCCTCTCTTACATGAGAATATATATGAAGTTTTCCCTTATATTAAATCTGGGTATATAGCTGCAAATGTTGCCATTACAAAATCATTTAATGACAAGGATATAATGCCCATAATTGATTTTCAAACTTCTCATGGAAGCCACCACGTATTAACGACTCAATAATATTAAGAAGGTGGATCACCTTGTATTATAGTTTACTCAAGGTCATGTAATACACTTACCTGGCCAAGGATTAACAAATATTATTAAAACTTATCAAGTTCATTATGAATTTCATGCTCTACCTGTGTTTTGGCCTAATGTTAATGTTGATATGCTTGATATTCAACATGGGGGAGTGTTGGCTGGAAATTTATTTTTACAATTCCATCATATACTTAATTAGAGTACTATGAATCCAAGAACCATCAAGATTCAATTTTAGGATTGTGTCCCATAGAATGATATGCATATTCAAATATATTTCACTCACAACTCGTTGTCCAAAAATCACAGAGCACTCACATCGATTCTCTTAGAGACATAACGAGTTACCACAATGAGAGATTTTCTATTTCTTTCAAACTTGTTGAATCTCCCTTTACAGAAAAAAATTCCATCACATATATACAAACTAGAGGTAACTACTCTTCCTCTTCGAATGAGGAAAAAAACAAGATTGAAATTTAGAATTTCTATCCCTAAATAATCTCTAACCAGCTACCATGTATTTGATCAATAGGGTTACAAGGGGAAGGCACCAGCCTCAAACCAATCCACAGATGCTCCTCAGGAAGTGCTTATGGAAGAACAAGTTTATATGTCGATCGATCTTATCCAAATAGTCAAGAGGCTTCTCATAAAATTAAACAAGAGACTCGATTTTTTAATTAAGATTGAGCCACAGACAGAAGATTTAAGAGACCAAATCAGAATCGTGATGACCCAAATTTGTCAACATGGCATAAGAAACTCATTTAATTATCCAATTTCTTTATTTATTATTTTAATTTTCTCATCCTTCATAAAATAACTCTTTATTTTATAGGGTTTTTTGAGGGATTTTGATCCTCATGGTGAGACTATGGGGGTCAAAATTAGTAGCAGTATCATTTCTCTACTTGTGAGTGACACACTGAACACACTGACCATTAATGCAACTCCTAAACAGGGTGGCACGCCATTATCTACACCCACTTGACAACACAAAGAGGGATGTGCACATGATCCAGACCATGATTCCATCACATCTAGTCAAGCAAGCTTTCCTGGGCCTACTCGTGTTACTAGCACAAGAACACTACTAGTTACATTCTTGGTAGATGATGACCATGTTCCCATGAAATTAGAAAATCTTCCAGGTATTTAAGAACTATTTTACATATTAAGTATGATCTAATTTAAATTTATGTATAGAGTGTCATTATTTTCAAGTAATGATAATATCATTTTACAGGAAACGATACCTTTTATATGCACATGAATGAGGCAGCCTTGCAACTCTTTCAGCCCACCATTGTGCACAAGGTGGAATTCACACAATTCAAATTTGAAGGAAGAACTTATCAATAGGTTGTTTGGCCTATTCGGAGATGGTACCTTCAACAAAGTGGAGTTACCACGAAGTCATACCTATATTTAAAATATATGTGAGACCAATATAGGGTTCATTTGCAAAATAACCCTAAGTATGATCACCCTCCAATGATTTCAGAAAGTGTGTGGAAAGCCCTCCTAGAAGATGCAAAGGAGAAAAAACTTCAAAAGGAAGGGAAGACACCACCTGGACCAAGAAGGTATGAGGCACTTTTCTTAATGTAATTATGATGTTTTCTCATCAATATTGCGACATGTAATTAATATTATCAATACCATAAATATAGGCTCCCAAATTCATCTAAAACCACGAAGGAGAGAATACAAAAATATGGCAAACATCAACTTGGCCCTGGGGGTTACTCAAAACTGGTTGCAAAATTTGTAAGTATAAAAAAAAATTGCATCCAAATTTTAGATTCATAATAATTTTAATTTAATATTACAGAAGAAAAAAAATTCATGTTGTCATGCAAAATTCAAGGGCGAACAATTCAATGAAACTCCCACGGAAGAAGACCTCAAGCTTTCTTAAAAGCATGGATATAAATTTTTTGTTGAACATAGGACAAGCATGGGGTATTCACATACTAGTTCTGATCCCCCACCCGAAATTGAGGTAAATAAAAGAAACGAAGAGAATTTATAAATTAATACTTGTATACAATCTATTGGTTTTTATTTTTGGCCATAAATTAATGTGCTTGATTGTAAAAAGTAGGCAAACAGTGTAAATACAGATGTCCCAAGCCATGATGGAAGACATGAGCCTAGTGATAGTGGAGTGCAAATTGAAACTGATGTTCAACTCGATTTTGGAGGTATTTCATGTGAATTATAATTTTTTTAGTATGGATTATAATTAGAAATATTTAAATGAAAAAAGTGTATTAATTATAAATCTTCTTGGTTCTACTCTAGAGCATGTACAAGATGAGTCCAGACATGACAAGGAACCTATGGCCACATCCGAAAGTATCCCACTTCCCTCTACTAATGAAGCAGGTAACAAACACTCTACTACATTTTTATTAATAAAAAACTTGTATTAATAATTACTATAAATAAGAATTTAACATTTTATACTTATTGCAGTTGATGCCCTTCTGCCCTTACATCAGCATAAACATTTCACCAGGTTGGGAGCAAGACATATTACAGCTGAAGGGGATTATGTCCTTGCTTCATACATGTAAAATTGCAAGAAACCAAAGAATAATTTATTGTACTTGAAATTTAATTAGAACAACCTTGTTTCATATTATGTATAGCATACAATTTATTATAAATTATACTGAGATCAAATATTTTTTAAACTCTACGAATTATGAATGCTTACTATATATTTATTTATTTATGATGTATCTTAATATCTTTCTTTCAAATATTTCCTAGTATATAGATTGGGTACTAGGGAATTGAGAGTGATGTGAGGGGGGGAGGGGCCATGAGAGCTTCCACCTTCACGCGGTTGGCCCCGTTCAGTAGAGAATAAATTAATTTTTGGACAATATTGGAGTAAAACTCCGAGATCCAACAGAGCAACAACAATTTTAATGTTGAATTTGTTGTTGCTTCGTTGAGCGGAGGGAGGTTTGCTCCAATATTAAACTACACCAATGATTTATTCTTGAAACCAAGATGAGCTCATTCAGGTATTCATGCACTCAAATTTTTCTAATTATTATTTATTGGTGAAATTAAATTTAATAATTGGTCAAATTTAATCTAATTTTTTCTCATTTGTGTCATGAATATATGTAGGAAATTTTTTGTCGATTTGGATGTTGAAGAGGAATAACTATCGAAAGAAAATATCCCAAAAAGGTAACATTACATTTAGCATTCAATTTTTCATTATTTTTATTAGGAATTTTTTTGGTGGTTCGTATTATTTGAGAAACCTGTGTTTTATCCCTTTTATATATTGGCATGTGTATCCTATTTTTTAGAATTAGAGATACTTGTCCTCTCTATTTGTTCATTATTACCTGGTTTTCAAGCTGGAGTTTGGGAAAATGGAGGAGGCTCTAAGAAATGGTCGTTAACTTTAACAAGGTATTTTCCTTTTGAAGTTCTGAAAATTTTGATTTCAAAACTAAATTAGTCTAGACCTTTGATGTAGATGTAGCGCAATTACTCAGATTATGGTTCAGACAACAAAAATTGGAGAATGTGTAATTTTCATGTGTTTTAATTCAAGAATTCGCTCAAATGAAATAATGTACATGGGATGTGAGATTCAGTAATGTTGTGCCAAAATAGGATTGTACTAAAATTCTATGTAGATTGAATTCCAATCCTCTTTTGGCACAACATTGCTGAAGCTCGCATCCCATGTACATTATTTCATTTGAGCGAATTCTTGAATTGAAACACATGACAATTACACATTCTCCAATTTTTGCTGCCTGAACCATAATCTGAGTAATTGGGTTACATCTACATTAAAGGTCTAGACTGAGTTAGTTTGAAATAAAATTTTCTAGAACTTCAAAAGGAAAATAACTTGTTAAAGTTAATGATCATTCCTTGGAGCCTCCACCATTATTTTTCAATAATAACCCATCATATATTTGACGTACATTTAACAAGTGTCGGATATTCATCAAACCTCATCAATGAACTAGTGTCGGATATCCATCTCTCGTCCTACGCAAAATATCGTTGGATCCATAGCATCTTCGTCGAAGGAACAGAGATAATGTCGTTTATTAGATGTATACAGAAATTATGGGGCCGAGAGTTTGGTCATCGAATGAAAATTCATAACGTTGGCTAACCGATGTATGATGGTTGGATATTCAATAAACACATCCGACAGATGGTTGTCGGGTATTCAACCTTGGTTATAAATTAAAATGTCACCTTTTCGACGATTATACGTTGAAAAAGTGCTTGGTTATTCGACGGTTTATTTGGTATGAAGGACGCTGGATATCCAACATACAGGTCTGACGATTTCCTCGTTGTTGAAAATCTGAAGAAATCCCACTGATGATATTTATGTCTCGGGTTCGTCGGATAGTCGACGAAGTTGAGTCGTATAGCCGATGAAGTGACATCGGATTTTGGCCCCATTTGTACTAGTGCTTTATGTGACCACTCATTTAACTTCTATAAGATGTACCTTTTTTATTTATTAATGCAAGTGTCAACCTATAATATTACACTTTGTATAGGAAAGTACCGCACAATAAAATTACAAGAAAATGGATTCTAGTTAAACATGATATTTCCCAAACATGGTACTCTCACATACCAGTGAAAGGATTGACATATGAGTTCATTATATAGTTGAACCTTAGACTAGTTAATTTAATTAAAATTACTTTTGAACTATATTTCATGGAACATCAATTTTCATGTATCTTTTCCATATCTTCACTAAATATATTTTAGCCATGGCCTATTTATGCACCACTATAATTATTTATGCCAACCTTTCTATTTTTATGGTTTTGTATGGGATGGGGAAAGCCCATGGTTTTTTTTTACTAGGGGTATATTATAGAAATTTAATTAATTGATGAATGTTTTTTGATAGGCATGGTTATAGTGCCATGATATTGGAGTGTATATTGATTAATTTCTAACTTGAAATTGTCTGCAAGATTTGTGATGCATTCACCTTTGTATGAATGTGGAAATTAAGAATTTGATGCATGATAATTTAATAGATAGTATCCTAACTAGATTTATGAGGTTGAAAATACCATGATTGTTGGCCTTAATAAGAAGGACAAATCTTCCTAATTATTTAAATAGTTTATTTTAAGAAGAGGATAACTATGACTAGTATGAATATATGTATATACATGTTCCTAAAATTGAAAGCAAATTTATGTAAATGGAATTTTAACTATACTATGTAGTTGATGACAATAGTATGATGTGTGAACAATTACAAGGCAGTATGTTGAGTTCAATTGGTAAGAGGACCAATGGAATATGTATCATTTGTTTCATTAATGAGCTAATAGTTAGGAGTGTGTGGAAACACATTGGAAGAATAGAAAAATTTAAGGCTCAGCTTAGGGAAATGGAAAGTGAGCTTAGGATTTTCAAGGTAGAGATAAAGAACCTTATTAGGAAACAATAAGAATTGATATATTGGAACTATGAACTGCAAGCATGCTTGCAGGAATTGATAGACCAGGTTCGACTCTTGGAAAAGAGAAGTGATGATGGCAAGAAAATGCCCAAGGAAACTTAGAGGAAAATTAAACCTATATTATGTCAATCATGTTGGGAAGAGCACCTAAAATAAGACTTCCCCGATGAGCTAAAAAAGAAGAGAAATCGATTTGGTTACATATGTATATGCATGGTTGTGGCTGAGAGTACCACGATGTTGGGCTTAGGAAATTGAGTCATTTTTTTGACTACTTTGTTGATATTTCTATTTTATGCCTTAAAATTTAAACTTTTTATTGGTTGTTGAATGATTTTTGAATAAGTTGGCCATGTTATTTTGTTTGCGGGATTTTTTTATGTTAGTGATTATGGATTATAATGTCTTTGTGACGTTGCTCTTATTTTTTCCTTTTGCATTGTTTATTGACTTTATAATTTTCCTTTAATATACATACTTGGGGCCTTTGATAAAGTTGGTTGAGGTGTTAGGGAAGCCACATATCCTCGAGAAAGGGGAAACACATGAATTACATGCTAATTATGAAAATAATAAAAAGTACAATAAAAATGTAAGTGGTTGGAAAAAATTTGTCGCAACATAACAATGTGACAGCAAGTACGATGGTTGAGTCCATTGAAGTCATGGAAAATAAAAGGAATTCCTCCTAACCATAACTTTATTTCACATGTATTTATGTATTGCATACATGATTAATTGTGAGTGTGTGTGAAAATTCCATAATGTTTGAAAAGGTTGTAAGGGATCATTCGAATGGAAATATACCTTCTTTTGGATGGCATGAAAAGAGGAATCTATTGACAAAATGAGTTCCTATTTAATATGAATCTTACCTTATGAACATGAAAAAAAAAAAGGAAATATGGCCTGGTTCACATGAATAGAGACAGTGTGATCTCTAGACTCTATGTGATAAATTTCAATGTGTTAAGTCATGTGTATATGTGCGGGTGTTGTAACATGTGTAAATGTGTATACATGGTATTGGGTCATATGTATGTGGTATTGTGCTATTTGAATGTGGCAACATGTTATGTAAACATTTTGTTGTGCCACATGTATATGTGTGCATATGTGTATGTTACGCATTTGGGACATGAAATTATGGGATTGTATGAACCTGCATGTTATGTATTTTTCTAGGTGGATATGGGATCACCTATGGATTCCAAATGATAATATTATTTTCAACATAACACTACTTGGTTTGGTAGTGCCCATATTCATGGGGAAGCAAATTGGATTATATATGCGTGCACTTCAGGTATTATATATATATATATATATATATATATATATATATATATATATTCATCACTGGGTGGAGGTATAAACCTTTGGATTCCCTTTTTTCTTTGGAATTTGATCCGATGTGTCGAATTCGAAGAGAAGAGAATGCACTAGGTGCTTTCTAGGTTAGGAAATTGACCTTGTGTGTGTATGGGAAAAGAGAGATCCATTAACTCAAGATAAGTATCAGTATTTCATTGATTTTTGAATTTCTAAATTAGGAATATGATTCAATATCAAGGAATTGACTGCCCAAGGAACTAGAAGGTAGAGAAGTGGATTCCTGAACTTGGAAGGTGAGTGACTACATGTAAGGGGGGTGAACAAATTTCCCAAGGGACTAGGAAGAAAAGAACGGAAGGTTAGAAAATATTTTTGTTTTTGTTCATGTTCATAGCTGCTTGCAATCAAAATAACATTGAGGGTGTGCTCAGAAACAATGAGTTAGGATTTATTCATTGAAGGAATGAGGAGCAAAAGGATAGAAGAATTGGACATTGGATTGAATACATCATGTACTAAAATACAGAAAAAAGGGTCATTATTAGATGGCTGAATTTATAAAATAATGGTTATCGAGTGGTTGGGTGAGCTATTGTGCATATAAATTATATTATAAAAGTTGAAACGAGTTGCATATATAAAGCTCCATATCAATTATGTTTTTTCTTCTAAGTTATTTTTATATTATATATAGTCATTAAAAATCGTGACGGTGTTCCCCCAAAAGGGAGGGGTTTGTAAAACCCTATTTATTACATCTTTCAGTTATTATAAACATTGTAAATTTTATTAAATAATTGGGTTGAGTTGGGGACATGGATTCTAGAGTTAAGGTAGAGGGGGAATACTTCTTGGGATGTTGAATTATTGGTAGCAGCCATGGAGTTTGACATGTGGAAAACAAGGGACAGGGGACTAAATGGCACCATGGTGATTGGCTTGCAATATTTTGGTAGGTAGACCAAGGATGATAAGGCAAACCAAATATAAAAATGAACGAGTGGGAAGACAAGTGGAGTAACATTGATTGGCTCACATGATTTGGGCTAGAATGAAAAATAACCACAAGGAAGTTGAATTGGACAAAAAGAGGCCAAAAATATGGGGAGGGTACAAGATTTTTATGTCATCAACTATTACCACAGATGGGATCATTTGATGTAGTGACAACAAAGTTCTTATAACACTAGATAGATTCAGGTTTTGGGAATGATAGACCTAGTGTGAAACCAGATAGGGGAATTAGTATAGCAATAATCTATATCCATGAGTAGATACAAGAACAGGAGGGTAGCATGGGTAGATTGGAAGTCGAGGGGGAAAATACAAGAGCTCCCTTCATCTGAAGTATCCACTGGTTTAGAAAAATTATGGTTTGACACTACAATTTTAGGCATTTTTGAACCATATACTCTCAATATCAAACCTCTTCCAAAAACTCTACAAGGATGGTGTAAATATATCCATTTAGGAATGATACATGAAGTTAGGAGTTTGAGTCCATGGTAAGGTAGAAATGAGAAAACAGAAATTGGTAAATTGTGGGTTATAGGGAGTTTTCATTGACCTAACAATTGAAAGCAATTAGATGCATGGTGTAGAATAATTAGTTGACCAAGGAAGAAAAGAACAAGTCACATTGCTACAATAATGGTGGAATCCCATTTCCTTCAGTGACAGAATTCCATGTGCATAACCTAACTATTGAATTTAGCTAGCGAGTGGAGGTGATTGGCCCTCTAGTGACCCTGTTCCAATTAGGATATTGGCTAAGCCCTTGAGAAACTTCCGCACCCATGCTTTGGAGTATGTCTTAGTGGGGATTAGGATGCAATAAATTATATAGTGTAGCCCAATATATGGTTGGGCAAAGAGTTTCAGTCCTCGATTCTATTTCCCAGTCTTATTTTGAGATAAGTATTTATCAAAACTATTGTGAACAATGGTTCTCATATATGTATTCCTAAAAATTTTGGTATGCCAATTTGAATTTTAATGTTATGATGATTCTTATACCTCTAATTAATTTTTTTTTGGTTGCATGATGTGGTATTAATGATTTATATTAGCGTTGTTTCACTCAACATTAAAGGTGGCCATGACTATTTTCCAATGTTATGATATTTTAATAGATGGTATTCTTACTACATGTGTAGATAGGTAAATATATAAAATACTATAGGTTGGGGTACAAGGTTGTGATGAGGATGTTCTCTATCTTGAAAATAGCATTTGAATGTTATTTTGATGCTAAGAATGGTTCATTTATTGAAGAGGTTGTTGCAAGTTGTAAGGATTCTTTTTAAATTCCATATTTGATTTCCTCAAAGTTTAGTCAGCCCTATTTTAACATTGTTTCCATTTCTAACTAATTGTCTGATGATGTTTAAAAAGGTTCATGTGGTTAAATAAGCCATTGCAAGTTGTAAAGAGTCCTAATAAAATGTAGTTGTTATTTATCCACAATGTTCTACCAATCTTAGTTTGATGGTGTTAATTTTTGGTCATCTAGTTTTTCACATCCTATTTTTGGTCTTAATGTCGGGCTCGTTTTGTGCATGTCATGTTGAATATTGTATATTTAAACGTATGGAGCCTTACATGTCTTATTGGCAATGTTTTGGGTACAATATGGAGGTGTACTATAGTGTAGACTCTCATGAGAGTTTGCCTAAGCTTTGGTATGGGTGCTTGGTATAACATATCAAAGCTTCGTAATGATAGAAGGAACATTCAATGTCTTGGGAGAAATAAAAGGAACCAATTACCTGGTGAGATATTTCCATCCCTCCAAAGACACAATTGTACTGAGATTAAGATAGGATAAGAAGGATAGATCCTTTGCATTGATAAGGCCCATAATTGATCTCCAAGCTTGGAAACAAACATTGCCATACTGTTTACAATATTACATTAATAAATGGGTGCATGTTGGATTTTATTTATATGTGTAGTCTTGTAACATGCTCGTCCTTCACCTTGTTTACAAGCATGCATACAAGTGCACACATGCCTAGTCTGATGCATATTTAAATTGAACATCATAGTTCACACAAATTTCTTCACCTTTTATCATCCATATTTTGGGTTGCGGAATTTGGAAATACCATTGTAGAAATTGATAAATATCTTTCCTTCTTATTGTAACCAGAGAATGAATGAGATTTTTGGACATGTAAAAGGAAGTGAAATTACCAAAATTAGCTCAACCAACTCTCCTTATTTAGCTACTTTTATATGGAGTTCATAAGACTTCATTTTTTCCTATCTAGTTATGAAATACTAAAATGAAAATCATACAATGAATTCTAATTAGTGATATGCATCAGGCGCTAAGCTATATCTTTAGAAGTATCCCAAAATTTAGATTTAGGAGTGGATTGTTTTGATGTATTAGGAATTATATATTGTAACTTTTTCCCCGGAAAAATATTCCTTGAGATGACTTATGATGTTGATATTTGATTTTTCATATTTTACCTAAATGCAAATGAGATACCACTGTGTAATGAGAAACATTGGAGTGATATTGTTACTATCCTTGCATTATAAACACTTGGAAAGGATATGCATTCAATAACATTTTTTGGATCCTTTTCAACTTGGATAAGGATGGTTTGTGTTTCTAGTTGTAAAAAATTATTCTAGGTGAAGAAATTTGATACATAGGGTTGATACAATTGACTAAAACACTTTAAACTTTATAAATTTTCGTCTAAATCTTTTCATGCCAAAGTATTTCTTTTTTCCATGACTAAACTAGATCGACCTAGTTTGTGACCACTAATACCTTAATAAACTTTTTAAAATGTCAAATCTAAGAGAGAAATTCCTTTCTTACTATGAAGTTACTAGAAGTGGAAAATTTAGGGAAAATTAATAATAGTCCAGAGGAGAATTATGGTCTAATATCAAATGGAAAATTCCCTGCCTTAATTAAAACTTAAAAAGTAAAAACCAACTTAGAGTCAGGACAGTAGCAATTTTTCCTAACTTCTCTTCCAGTTGAGAGAGTTGGATTATATTGACACATGTTAAAAAAGAAAGAGAAAGCAATGATAATATATAAAACCCCATTTTATTAACTCTACATTGCAAGTCGATATGCAAAATATGGGTGTGCGTGTGTTACACTCTCTCAGAGGATCAAATAGAAATGGAAGCAAAAGGGCCATATTAAGATAGAAACAAGGGCTAAAGGATTCTTCACCATTATATTTTCCAACATAGAATATTGAATGAGAAAATTCAAGGAAAACCCATATTTCTTCAACTTTGTAGGTTTTTACCTAAGATTTTGGACAGAGAGATATGTCCCTAACAAAGGAGGCTTCATGGAAGCTACAATTTTGATTCATATGCATTCCCAACCTATAGAATTATGGGATGAAGAGATGTTAGATGGTATTGTAAATGTGTTAGGGAACTTTTTCGAAGTGTTGAAGGCCTTGAAACAAGCCAAGTATGTATCCTATATTGATATTTTTTTTTATAGGAACATCTTGAAACCCTTACCTAGATCCATTGAAATTTACTACCAAGATGGCCTATCGATGAAAAACACTATACTATCAGAACATTCCACTTAAATTCCACTACTGCCATGACTTTGGGCATTTCTACTAGAATAACCCCCTCCCCCGCACACACACACCCTAGTATTCACTCCAGATCAACCCCATCAGTAGTATACCTAGGGGGGATAATATAGGGTACAAAGAGAGGTGCAACGATCCACCCACAACACATCAACACAGAAGAACCACCAGAACCCACTTCAATCTCAAGCGAGCGAGACATCAACTATATCGAGTGTTCACCTTTCTCTGGGATGGTTGGATGCACGTGAATGGTACCAGTGGAATACTCTTTTGAGTAGATCTTATTATTTGTGTTCTTCTTATGTTTCGGGGACGAAACATGTTTAAGGGGGGTGTAATATAGTATACCTAGGGGGGATAATATAGGGTACAAAGAGTGGTATCCAAGGGAATAATATGATGTAATAATATAAGAATGATAAATAATTGGGCCATAGTTAACAAATAAAGTGGTTAACCCACATTATGTAAGGGACCACATGTAGCTAGGAAATAAAGTGATAAGCCCATTGTATTGGATGTATGGTATTGAGAGACCCATGGTATCGCATGTATGAAACCTATATATAGGCTAGAGACTCTCCATTGAGAGATGTCAAGGATTATTGTATGGGCAAGCATATGGCTTGTGGAGTGATCTCCTTCCTTAAGGAGTGAATGTATGGTGTTTCCCTACCCTAAGGGTTTTGATATTAATGAAGATCTCAATGGAGAGTCTCTAGCCTATATATAGGTTTCATACATGCAATACCATGGGTAGTTACCATGGGTCTCTCAATACCATACATCCAATACAATGGGCTTATCACTTTATTTCCTAGCTACATGTGGTCCCTTACATAATGTGGGTTAACCACTTTATTTGTTAACTATGGCCTAATTATTTATCATTCTTATATTATTACATCATGTTATTCCCTTGGATACCTCTCTTTGTACCCTATATTATCCCCCCTAGGTATACTA
The DNA here is from genome assembly GCA_034641835.2 of Pinus albicaulis. Classification (NCBI taxonomy): domain Eukaryota; kingdom Viridiplantae; phylum Streptophyta; class Pinopsida; order Pinales; family Pinaceae; genus Pinus; species Pinus albicaulis. The sequence goes on along the minus strand of CM076580.1, from coordinate 955,478,886 downwards.
CAACGGGATGGTATTTATGTTCATTGGATGTTGTTGGATTATATAGTGGCTTGATTTCAGCTTGGCACCCCTCCCTTATTGCCACTTCCTCCTTAGTCACAAATAATATTATATATGTGACTTTAGAATTAAATTGTTTTGGCATGTGTTGGAATGTTGTCAACATCTATGGGCCTTATTCTAAAATTAATGGTACAATATCCCCTCTCCAGGCTTCTTGACCAATTCCCCCATATTATTAATGGAGACTTAAACTTAAATACCTAAATTAAGGAGGTTTTGGGTATGAACTCAAGAGCGGATTCTATGGAAGACTACTTTTTTAAAAAAAAATTACTCCATACACTTCGTAGATGTGTTTCCTATTAAACTATCCTGGACATGGAGAAACTTGCAGACAGGTGATGACAGAACCTCAAAAAAGACTAGATTCCTTCTTTTTCTCAAAAATTATTCTATCAAACCATCTTTTCACTTCATCCTGGGTTTAGCATAATGGTATATTCGAGAATGATCCTATTTTCCTTAATTTTGAATTGGAAGGTGTCAAGCCTCTGACCCCTTTTAAATTCAACACCTCTTGGCTCAAGGAAAAATACTTTGTGAAACTAGATGAGGATTATTGGATCCATGTGAGGGAAGATGTTTCTCTCCATTACATGCTACAATTATTCAACAACCTAAAAATTTTGAAACAAAAGATGAAGTCGTGGAGTAAAATTTGAAGGAAAAACAAGAGTCCCTCATGCTTTCTCTAATGAATCAAATGAATAATTGAAAGTGGACATCTTAGAATCTAATTATTTTGGTGCCAAAAGTGTGCTAGGATGAAGAAAAGAATATTTTCTTCATTCCAACTAGTTAAAGTTGAATAGCATTTTCAACAATGGGTCTAGATGTTATCAGTGAAATTTTTCCACATTCCAAAAAGCACCAATATATTCTCACTTCTATCGATTATTTCACATGTTATGTCGAATCCATACCACTTAAGCAAGGAAATGATCAAGTGGTAATGTAATTTATTGAGCAGTACATTATTGCCATGTTTATCATTCCAACATCTCTTATTTTTTACAATGCTTCATATTTCTCATCATTGAAATTATCTGAATTTTTTTTCGGTAGAGGTATCATTTTAATACATTATTCTAATTATTAGCCACAAGGAAATGGTTTAGGAGAATCAAGCAACAAGACTTTAATATGAATTATTACGAAAATTATAGTCAACCAACAACATAACTGGTACAACACCTTAACTAATGCTCTATAAGCTAAGCCAATGACCCTAAATCCTCACTCAAATATTCAAAATAATTTATACTGTATGGAAAATAAATTATTCTACCTCCGCATCTTTATCTTCCTACATTGAAACTTTCTCAAGATTCTAGTGGTGATTCTTTCCCCATTAGCCAAATTTATATTGATACTCTACTTAATATTGAGGAAGAAAGGAAAAAAGATTGTTTCAAATTTTCCACCCATCACCAAAGAATCAAGAGGTATATTTACAAGTAGTTTGTAAGTGATAAGGAATTCCAAGTGGGAAACATGGTGTTGAAATGGATAAACTCTATGAATACAAGGGGAAGCATACCAGATTTCAATCTCTTTGGCTTGGTACATTCTTCATCCATGAGAAACTCTGCCTCAACATTTATCGATTGTAGCACGATTCCAAACATTACATGGCGAGATTGAGTCCCTTCTTGTGAATGGCTAAGACATGAAAGCTTATTTTCAATGACAACTCTTTGAATTGTTTTACCTTGTATATATTTTGATTTATACATTTTCTTTTCTTTTTTCTTATTTTTTCCTAGATTTCTCTTTTTTTTCATTTCAATTTAAAATTCTTGTACATAAATAGTTGGGTTTTGTACATAAACAACTCACTGATATAAATGAATAAATCATACTCTACCGATGTTGAGAATTGGTCTGTATTAATTTTTCATTGGTTGGATAGCTTTATATTTCCATCAAATGGTTAACTCTTAAACACATTTATGAGATTGCATCATTCATATGAAAAATAAAAAATTTAGCCTTATGGGGAACTAAATTATGTTAATAAATCCTAAAAAATAAATAGCATCCCTACGACTTTATTGCAATTGAAAAAATATATTATGTGTGTGCATACATCAACCCATTAGTTAGAGAATATATGGGTAGAAAAATGCAATTGTGAGAAAACCCATTTCAGAAAATATTAAAAGTATCTTAATAACAAGGAACAACCCCTTTGTCTCATAAAACTAAGTTGAGATCCCTAATCCACCCTAGCATCAAAATTCCCAAAGTAATAATGAAAAAGTGCATATAAAAAATCAATAAAGGGGTAAAGGCATGAGAAAGTCTTCTCCAATAGAAGGGTGATGCAAGTAACTTTGTCAGGGATATGGATGCTTAGTGGCAATAAAGTGATGCTTGTGTTCCTTGAAGTGACTCTATCAAAGCTATGGATGCTCACTAGTAATGGAGAAACACAAAACACAATTTTTAATTACGAGAATTTTTAACTCACATGCATAATACCTCCATTTCACATCAAACCTTTTGGTTTTTTACTTTTGTTGAAGTTAGTGTATTATAAACTGAGACCAATATATTTAATAGAGAGACTAAAACCTCTAACAGGAATCAAGTCGCTAAACAAGTGGTACCCATAGAGTAAATCCAATACTTCCCAAAATGTCAATTTCTATCATAACTAAAGGCCAAACTAGAGATGTTGAGGTTCTACCAACGATTTTCCAATTATTTTAGTATCTAAAAAAACCATTAAAATTTCAACAAGAGCCAAATTCTAGGGTCCCCCTCATCCAAATCCTAAACATCGATGTGATCTAACCCTTAAAATTCATTATTTGTACCCTTAGGTGGGAAGGGAACGGAAATTTTTAACTTAGAAAATTTGTGAAATTTAGCAGCGCATCACATCTCTACAATGTAGCACATAGAATATTGACAATACATTTCCTTTGCAATGGTGCATCACAATCCCATAGTGCATCATATTGCATCTTCACAATTTAGCTTTATGTCACAACTCCTTTTGTGACAAAGTAGTAAATGTGCATTTATTGTGCTCACATGTATGAAATAGATATATATATCCCCCCTCTTGTTTAATTTTCACCATTGAGTTTATTGAAAACCTATATTTCTCTCTCGTGTTGCACAATTTGGTAGCTCTTCCATCCCTTTTATATTTTTTTTGCGCCACTTGTACTCATAATGCTCACATCATGTGTAAGGTAATTCTTACGCACCTGATCCCCTATAATCATTAATTTTTCAGTAATGCATTATCTATTCTTGTAAAAATCCGCCTAATGCATTTAGCTATCCATATGCATATAAGCCTAACCTTCAAGCGCTTAACCATTTTCTGCCCCTTGCCATCGTATTGGGACCTTACATCGCACCATGACTTTCCTTTACATATCTACACCTTCACAATGTGTATCATGGTTTATAAATATAGCACATCACACACATTCACATTAATTTGATCTTCCTTATTGTGCCACAATGCAACATCCTTGCACATATTGCGATAGGAAATTGTGATGCACCAAATCGCCATATCATCACCCTCCTTTTTTGCATTGTGATTCTGCTTCATAGTCTCACTCCTAGTATCACACTATAGTGTATTTTCTCTATTTAGACCATGATGGAATAATGCAATGCACCAATATGACTATAGAGAAATTATTTTCCACACCACATTGAAATCCATTTTACTAGTCTAATTACTTGTTTTGTGCCACAACACAGTCCATACCCTCAAGTTACATTATCATCTTCCACTATACACCAAGTTGTTATTTTTTTTATAATTTAGTTATCATTATCGATACCTTTGATACTCTAATTAAATTATATATGGCATAAATGAGCATCTCTTCATTTGAATACATGGCTCCACTAAAGCGAATACATGGGTGAGAAATTGCAAAGGAAGGATCAGATGAAAGTCTTATTGCTTTGGTGCCCACTTTTGATGACACTAGGTGCTTTGATGAAAAATCTATGTCCATAAGTTGGTCTGAGATACATCACTTATTCATGAGGAAATAAATCCTATTAGAGAAGAAAATACTAATGTTTTATCATAATGTTAAAATATCATGGATAGACAAAGTAACATCTCATCTAGTAGTATTTCCATGCAGAGCCTTAAAAAAATTGAATGGATCATCAAATATATTTACATTGGGGATAGTCATGGTGAAGACATATCTACATTCATGTAGCCTTGTATTGTTGAATATTATAAACTTCCCAGACATCAAGTGGCTCTTTCAGTAGGTTGGTATAACAAGTTCGGTCTAAGTAGCAAAGAAATTTTAAAGAATTGGTGGCAAGACCCAGACAAATTTATGAGAAATCTTAATGAGATATACAGGAAATTTTTTTTTAGGAAATATTATCAAGTAGTTGCAGTTATGTGCTACAAACTCTATGTAAAATCCAACATGGATTTCATTAAGGAGATTTAAGGTCCACTAATGTATATGTGTGCCCACATATGAGTTATATTCGACTGGGTTAACATCCTAGCAGCATCCATTTATGTCAGGGTGAAAGAGGCCCAAAAATAATAGAAGGAAAGAAACATGAGTTCTACATGGCCTCATATCTACTTAATTGCATATGCATTGGGATCAAATTCAAAATGATGGGATGGAAATGGAATCCCTACCTAGACATTCAACCAATAACATCTGTTGCAAAGAATTGTGTGAATGTTATCACATGGAATCATATGCAAGAATGTTCAATGGTTTCATTTCGTCATTATTCCAAATTGTGTTTGACTATGTGATGGGCCTCTAAATTAGACATAAATTAAGGCCCATCTAACCTTTCTTAGACCCAAATACCTCTCTTATGCACATAAAAGGATATATTAAATCTCTCCTTCTACACTTAATAATGTTTTCTTATGCTTTCATATTTTCTTGGGACGGTTTAAAGGTAATTGTATATTTGTGCCTAATATTGGTTATTTTTGTATAATATTGTGAGAATATTGGGTAGATTATGCAAATTTGGAGAAGGAGATGATTTAGGGACTTTCTCCCTACCACTGGAATATCAGGATTGGAGAATAGATGAGCACAACATCAAGAAATTAGGGAAGAATCTTGGAGAGATTCAAGAGGATTGTCCACCCTCCTTAACTCTCAAAGGCAGCCAAAGGATCCTCATGAGATCCCCCTCTAGCAATTCGAATTCTAGAGGTGGCCAAGCAACTCAAGACCAAGTGCACTCAAGCCATACTTCACTTGGAATCTCCAACAAATTGAATTCCAAGAGGAAGCCAAGCAACTAAATACAAAGGGAACTCAATCTATGTTTACTTGGAGTCAAAATGGACTCAATCACCATTTTCAAGGGAGTTGTTGGTAGTTTCACTGTAGAATAAATAGATCAGAGCTAGAGCTAGGAAGGAGTTAGTTAGTTAGCTAGTGGCTTGATTCTAGTCTATTCCATTTTATTCTTTGATTCCATTCAGAAATTTTTCTATAAGCTATTAGGATTTTGCTGTTAAGACCTTTGGGATGTAATAAGAATGCATTCTTAATGAAATGAGTAGACAGACTCGTGGGTTAGGGCCTAACCCATGTGCCTCAACTTCTCTATTGTTTCCATTCTTTTGTTTCATGTCATTTAGCTAGTTTTCTTGTATTTTTTATTGATGTTTTAGTTTGCTTCCCATTGTCTTTTGCTATAGAGTTAATCTACTCACCGAGTGGTAGAATGGTGATAAAATCCAAAAGTTGTGGTCAAGACTCCCCTCTCATCTCTGTCAATAGAGCTCGAGGAGGGTAAACCTTCCCACAGACCCAAAAACTGATCTTTGTTCATTGTTTTTATATCACGCACTTCATCTATTTTTCGTGCATGGATTAGAAAGTTAGTTGCAATAATTATTTTTAAAACCCCAAAGCATCTCCATGGTGCTCCCCCACATCATCTTCCATCTCTGTATTCGCTCCCAAACAACTAAGTTTCTCTCTATTTCTTCCTTTTTCCTCGTCGCAAATACCACACCTTTTTCTTCACAAAACACTTGAAAAACCATCCAAGGTTTAACTCTGCCTTTCCTCCTCAAAATCCCCACCACTGTACATCGCAATCACACTTTGCAATATTTTCCTTCTTCTTTCAATACTTGCCACTTATTTTTTCTAATTGTGATATTGCGATATCTCATATCACAAATCGCATTTATTGGCCTTTCCTTTCTCCTTAAGACTTACCAAAAAGCCCTAGTATTGCACCAAGAGTGCTGCAACTCGCAGGGGCTTCCCTACTTTACTTTATCAACACGAGGTTCGTACAAACTTTGAGGTGAAAATGCTATATACACAACAGATGCATTATGTTCATGTCATCCTCTTCCGCTTTATTAAAGGGGGCTATTTCTAAGGGTTCTCAGTGAATTCTATCACACTTCAATGAAACTAAACTAAATTGCAGAAAGGAAATGATAGAAGGAAACTAAACTAATTCAATTTTCATAAAAGGAAATGAATGAAAAGACACTAAACTATATTGCAGAAAATAAGTGTCAGAAAGGAAACTAATTCTAAACCACACTTAACTTGGCCAATCAACTAAATGCATGCTATTTATCCTATCATCTATCTACCATGCCCTTATCTATGCAAATAAGCTATCCATGACTTAATTCTAATTGAAAAAGTGTTGATTTTTAGCTTGGAGGAAGGAAAAGGGAAAAAGTTGTTAATGGAGGGCTTAGCACATGAAACAAGGCTTAGAAGTGGAAAGCGGGGGTTTAAACCTTATAAAACCTTATAATATGGCGCAGAAATGGATTTGGAGAGGAATAATGTGAAATATGTGATGGCCAGGATGCAATGGAGGAAAAGGTTGTGATATGCGATGTCGCAATCACAATATTGCAAAAGTAAAGGGATAGCAGAAATGTAGTTCGGGAGTGGGAGCGAAAAGCGAAATGCGATGAGGTAAACCTTGCGAAGTGCAAAGTGCGATGGGTGACATGGCAGTGGGACCGATATCAGAATCGCAATAGCACAACATTGGAGCATTATGCGTTCAAGTGAGAAGGGAAATTTTGTGAAGTGCGATGTGCGATGCGGCGAAGTTATCACATCGGTGAAATGAGTGGTAAGTGTTAAACAAAAGAGGTAAATGGTGTGATTTGTGATTTCGCAATATCACAATTGGCGAAAACAAGTGGTAAGTCTTGACGAAAAAGGGGAAAGGTGAAAAATGTGATTTACGATGTGGCGGAGTTTGCGATGTGAGATATGCGATATCACAATATCACAATCATCAGATAGGAGCGGTAATTGTAATGGAGAAAGGGGAAAAGTTGTGGTTTATGAAGTGCGATGTACGATAGCGGGAGTTTCGATGAGGAAAGGTAGAGGTTGAGTTTCAATGGTTTTTCAAGAATTTTGCGTTAAAATGAGTAAGGCGACGATAATCGACAGAACAAATCAATATGTCAGGCAATCGACAAAGGAGAGTGGTAAGTCTTCAAGACAAAAGGTAAGAGCTGCGAAGTGCAATTTTGCGAACAAGAAAAGTACGGTAGTGGGAGAACCGAGGAGGAAGGCGAAGGTCACATTTAAATGGGTTTTGAATGTTTTTTTTTGCGTGTTTTGCGTTAAGAAGGTAAGGTAACCGTGAATGTAAAAATCAAATGAATAAGGTGGACTTGAAGGGATTTAGTGCATTTAGGAAAAATGGTAAGTGCAGCAGTAAAAAGAAGCAGAAAATAGGAAGGAATGGAGGCATAACAGAATCATTTTTTCAGTCTTTGAGAAGATTTTCCCTCCTTAAGCTCTGTTGATAGAAATGAGAGGGAGAGGCTTGACCAAAAATTTTGGAGTTTTTTTCCTCTAATCTATTACTCATAAGAAAATAAAACTACAACAACAAACTGAAAGCAAAAACTAAGCAGCCATGAAACTATCAGAAGCAGATCTAACTAATTGGCAAAATTAAAACTAGCTGAATGGCAGAAAGGAAAAGATAGTAACATCAGAGAAGCTGAGGCACATGGGTTGGGCCCTAACCCACAAGCCTAGCTCTCTAGAATTAAATCAGTAAAATGGACTCTGTCTACTCATTGCATTAATAATACTGTATTATTACATCCCAAAGGTCTCAACAGAAAAATCATAATATCTTGCAACAAATGTTCTGAATGGAATCGAAGAATAAAATGGAATCGACTAGAATCAACCCACTAGCTAGCAAACTAACTCCTTCCTAGCTCTAGCTCTTCTCTATTTATTCTACAGGGTAGCTACCAACAGCTCCCTTGAAAATGGTGATTGACTCCACTTTGAATCCAAGTAAACATAGATGAGGTGCCCTTCGTCTTCATTTTCTTGGCTGCCTCTTGGAATTCGATTTGCTGGAGACTCCAAGTGAAGTTTGGGTTGAGTGCACTTGGTCTTGAGTTGTTTGGATGCCTCTAGAATTCAAATTTCTAGAGGGGGATCTCATGAGGATCCTTTGGTTTCCTTTGAGAGTTAAGGAGGGTGGACAATACCCTTGAATCTCTCCAAGGTTTCTCCCTAATTCCCTGATGTTGTGCTCATTTATTCTCCAATCCTGATCTTCCAGTGGCAGGGAGCAAGTCCCTAAATCATCTCCTTCTCCAAATCTGCGTAATCTACCCAATATTCTCACAATATTCTACAAAAATAACCAATATTAGGCACAAATATGAAATTATCTTTAAACCTTCCTAAGAAAATATTAAAGCATAATAAAAAATGATTAAGTGTAGAAGGAGATATTTAATATGTCCTTTTATGTGCATAAGAGAGGTAGATGGGCCTAAGAAAGGTTATATGGGCCTTAATTTATGTCTAATTTAGAGGCCCATCATCACCCCTCTACTGAAACTGTTGCTCATCCTATGAGCACCCTATTCATCCTCTCTGCCTTATGGTATTTCTTGCATGTTGGATTATTTCATTTTATGTGTTATTGGCCCATGCATTTCTCTTCTGCTAATCTTCTTGCCATTCTTCTTGCTGAAATTATTCTTGTAGGTGCTTCATGGAGGTCCTCAGATGCCTTAAGTAAATCTGTGTTGCATGCCAAGAGGTGGTGGATCCACCTTTTATTTGATTCTTTTTTTCTCTTTTTTTTTTTTTTATTGCATGCAAATTCAACTCATAGTTCTTTTCTCTGTGAAATGAGTTCACCCTTGGTTACCCCTTGGCACTCAAGTTTTCCTCTATTACAACAAGTTGCTTACTACCCACTTTCTGAAGTCCTTTTTACTTTTTTCTTGTTCTTTTTCTTGGTGGAAAAAGTGAGGCTAGTTGCTAAATAAGGCTGAGGTTGCTCTGCTATTGATTTTGGCTATATAAAAAAACTTTCCTTCTCACACTTTTTAATGTTGTATTAAGCTAAAATAGATTCGAAGAAAGGGTTAGATGATTTCATACCTGAGCCTTACCATTTATTTGTTTTTTCATGTGATATTGAAGTTGCTGCTGATATGGCTGTTGAAGTTGTTCTTAAGATTCATATCATAATCTTCTTGACATCCTTTTGGAGCTTTTGAGCATAGGAGGAGGAAGTCCAAGTTTGACTACCTTTGACTAAAGTGTTGACCAAATTTTATTTTTGCACCAACTTGTTGTTTTTATGCTTGCAAATATTGGAGAGAACCTCCATTCATTAGAGAGAGATACATGGAGAAATGATTTTTTTTCTTTTTTAAGGCCAACTAGTTGCCTCAATGAGGTTTTCCACTAGTAGGTCTGCCTAGGCACCTCAAGGGAGGTTTTCACTTAGGATATTTTTTTTTCCTCTTTTTTTTTTCAACCCAATGAATGCCTCATGGAGGTTTTCAATGAGTGAGTCAATCTCAGATGCCTCAAAAGGTGTTTTCACCTGAGATTTTATTATTTCCTCTCTTTTTTCCTCCTTTTTTTCTTTTTTATTTTCTTTTATTTTTATTTTTTTTAATATTTTTTCACTTTCCTACTCTACTTGAAAAAACAAAACATTTTTCAAGTGTAGGAATACTTCTAATGGATCCATGTACATAACAAGATGACAGATAAAATCATGTGCACACTTGGAATACATGCTTTGACATGTACCTAAATATGAGAGATGAATTGATTTGACTAGGATTGTATCATGTAATATGGGAGAAGAGTGTGTTGCTGCAACTTAATGGATGTTTGGAGCCATAGGTCAATATAGTTATGATGCCCCTGTTCCACTTACTGATTTGGATTACCTTGGATGTACTCTTCTATTATGACATTCAAATCTTCCTCTTTTTGTTGATTGTTCCCTTGAACACAAGGAGGAAATGTTGGTAAACATGAGGGAACTTTCTCAACCTCTGATTCTGATGTCAGCTCTTCATCAAGTTCAGCCCTTGATCTTTTGATCTCCTCATTTGGATTTTATTCTTCTTGATTTTTTCCTTCAATGAAATTGAGAAAATATCTTCCTTGCAATACCTTTCTTGAACCAAGATGCAGACCATTTAGATAAATAGGATATGTTTGGTAGTGTTGTACCTCAGCATTGTAAGTGGGCTAAGATACTTCATGGTGTGGGTTTGGAAATGGTGGTATAGGTAGTTGAGTGGGGGTGGATATATGAGATGGATGTGATTGAGGCTATGGTTGTGGTGGGGGTGGATGGTAGGGATATCATGGGGTTGGGTATGGAGGATATGGAGGGAAATATTGAGGATATTGTGGATTTTCCCAATAAGGTCCTTGCCAACAATGTTGCCAAGATTGGGTTTGAGGTTGAGATGGCCAAGGTTGCCAAGGATAGAGTGTGTACCAATTAGTTTGAGATGGATGTGAATAAGCTTGACATTGTGAAGTAGGCCCTTGCATCATATCAAGTTGACTAGGCTGCTAGGGTATCCTTGGAGCTACATAACATAGCTTCTTTGGTGATTGCCTTGCTCCATTGCCTTCCTAGTAAACTTCTTTAAACTTGGAGAATGATGAACAACATTAGTAGCATATGATTATGCATGGATAACAAAAATATCAGCATATTCATTTTGCTCATTTTTCATCCTTAACATTTCTACTTTTTCACTTAGATTACTAAGAATTTATGTTTTAAATTTAACAAGAAAATTTCCAAGTTCATCTTGCCTTACCAATGTTGATGTTGATTTACTTACTCTTTCCCTTCCTCTTGATATGTGCTTGCATGTTTCACAAATCTCTTCAAATGACAACTGGTATACATCTCCTCTACTCATGATATTAAGGAGATCAATCCACTCATCCATAATTGTTATAAGTAAGAGGGTTTTTATTGTGTCAAATCCTAGATGATGTAATTTTTCCCTCTTAACGTTATACATGAACCTCTATATTAGATCCTCAAGGATCTCATCTTCTTCTTGGTTTATTCTTTTTTTTTTCTATAAGATCACGATATTTATATTTTTCTAGAAATATATTTTTCATATCATTCCATGATCTTATTGAATTGGTACCTAGACTCATGAACCATTTAAGAGCTCAATCCTTCAATGTTGTAGAAAACCATATCAGTTTTTGAGTGTTTGATAAGTAGCCATAATACCTACAAAGTATCTCAAATTCAAAGAGAAATGTCTTCGAATCCTCTATCCTCATACCATGGAAGTTGGGAAGGAAATATGGAGGGATGTTCTTCATATGTACACTGATGTCCATATCTTGAATGTGAAACCCAATAAGGTCTTATTCATTGTCATCATATCCATCCATCTCTTCTTCCTCCAAATGTGTATGGTGATGTGGTTCTTATTGCACCACATGGTCAAGTGGGGGGTTTGGTATTGGAGAAGTATTTAAAAAAAAAGATTCAGAGTATCCCTACTCCTATGAGGAATGAAAATCAGAATTTTTTTTTTGTATTTTTCAATATTTCTGAAATGACATGAAAAGAAAAGAAAGTGGTGAGCCCTGGAAATGACGCCAAAAGGTGGTGATCCCTGGTATTGCACCAAGGGTGCTACAACTCCCATGGGCTGACCTACTTTACTTTATCAACTCGGGGTTCGTACAAACTTTGAGGTGACAGTGCTATATACACAACAGATGCATTCTGTTCATGTCATTCTATTCCACTTTATGAAAGGGGGCTATTTCTAAGGGTTCTCAGTGAAGTATGTCACACTTCAATGAAACTAAACTAAATTTAAGAAAGGAAATGACAGAAGGAAACTAAACTAATTTGATTTTCAGAAAAATGAAATGACTGAAAAGAAACTAAACTATATTGTTGAAAAGAAATGGAAAAAAGGAAACTAATTCTAAACCACACTTAACTTGTTCAATTAGCTAAATTCACTCTATTTATCCTATGATCTATCTACCATGCTCTTATCCATGCAACTAAGTATCCATGACTTAATTCTAATTGAAAAAGTGTTGATTTGTAGCTTGGAGGAAAGAAAAGAGAAAAAGTGGTTAATGGAGGGCTTAACACATGAAACAAGGCTTAAAAGTGGAAAATGAGGGTTTAAACCTTATAAAACCTTATAATATGGTCCAGAAATGGCTTTGGAGAGGAATAATGTGAAATATGCGATGGAGGAAAGGTTGTGATATGCGATGTCGCAATCGCAATATCGCAAAAGTAAAGGGATAGCGGAAATATAGTTCGGGAGTGGGAGCGAAATGAAAAATGTGATGAGGTAAATATTGTGAAGTGCGAAGTGCGATGTGTGACGTGGCGATGGGACCAATATCGCAATCGTAATATTTCAACATTGGAGCAATAAGTGTTGAAGGGAGAAGGGAAATGTTGCGAAGTGCAATGTGCGATGCGGCAAAGTTATCGCATCATCAAAATGAGTGGTAAGTGTTAAACGAAAGAGGTAAACGGTGCAATTTACGATTTCGAAATTAATCACAATTGGAAAAAATAAGCGGTAAGTCTTGACGAAAAAGGGGAAAGGTGCGAAAAGCGATTTAAGATGCGGCGGAGTTTGTGATCTGTGATATGCAATATCGCAATATCGCAATTGATAGATAGGAGCAGTAAGTGTAATGGAGAAAGGGGAAAAGTTGTGGTTTGCAAAGTGTGATGTATGGTAGTGGGAGTTTCGATGAGGAAAGGTGGCGGTCAAGTTTCAATGGTTTTTCAAGTGTTTTGCGTTAAAACGATTAAGGCGACGGTGATAAACAGAACAAAGGAATACGACGGGCAATCGGCAAAGGAGAGCAGTAAGTCTTCAGGAAAAAAATTAAGAGTTGTGAAGTGCAATTTCACGGACAGGCGAAGTACGATAGCAAGAGAACCGAGGACGAAGGCGAAGGCCACGTTTAAATGGGTTTTGAATGGTTTTTTTTTACGTGTTTTGGTTAATAAGGTAAGGTAACCATGAATAAAAAAACCAAAGGAATAAGGCGAAGTTGAAGGGATTCAGTGTGTTTAGGGAAAATGGTAAGTGCAGCAGTAAAAAGAAGCAAAAAACAAGAATGAATGGAGGCATAATAGAATCAGTTTTTCGGTCTTTGAGAAGGTTCGCCCTCCTCGAGCTCTATTGACAGAGATGAGAGGGGGAGGCTTGACCAAAATTTTTGGAGTTTTTCTCCTCTACTCTATTACTCATAAGAAAATAAAACTACAACAACAAACTGAAAGAAAAAACTAAGCAACCATGAAATTATCAAAAGCAGATCTAACTAAATGGCAAAAGCAAAACTAGCTAAATGACAGAAAGGAGAAGATAGTAACAACAGAGAAGTTGAGGCACATGGGTTGGGCCCTAACCCACGAGCCCAAATCTCTAGAATTAAATTAGTAAAATGGAGTCTGAATACTCATTGCATCAAGAATACAGTATTATTACATCCCGAAGGTCTCAACAGAAAAATCCTAATAGCTTGCAGCAAAATTTCTGAATGGAATCGAAGAATAAAATGGAATTGACTAGAATCAACCCACTAGCTAACTAACTAACTCCTTCCTAGCTCTAGCTCTGCTCTATTTATTCTACAAGGAAACTACCAATAGCTCCCTTGAAAATGGTGATTGAGTCCACTTTGACTCCAAGTAAACATAGATTGAGTGCCCTTCATCTTCAGTTGCTTGGCTGTCTCTTGGAATTCGATTTGCTGGAGAATCCAAGTGAAGTATGGCTTGATTGCACTTGGTCTTGAGTTGTTTGGATGCCTCTGGAATTAGATTTGCTGGACAGGGATCTCATTAGGATCATTTGGTTTCCTTTGAGAGTTAATGAGGGTGGACAATCCCCTTGAATATCTCCAATATTTCTCCCTAATTTCCTGATGTTGTGTTCATTTATTCTCCAATCCTGATCTTCCAGTGGTAGGGAGCAAGTCATTAAATCATGTCCTTCTCCAAATCTGCGTAATCTGCCCAATATTCTCACAATATTCTAAAAAAATAACCAATATTAGGCACAAATATGCAATTACCTTTAATAATTCCTAAGAAAATATTAAAGCATAAGAAAACATTATTAAGTGTAGAAGGAGAGATTTAATATATCCTTTTATGTGCATAAGAGAGGTAGATGTGCCTAAGAAAGGTTATATGGGCCTTAATTTATGTCTAATTTAGAGGCCCATCACTTTGATTCACCATGTATGTCAGATTACGCCAAGGCGGTGTTATAGGAACTAGCTGAAAAGTTCATACATTATATTATTTGGGTCATACAAACCTTTGTACCAAATTTCGATTTTCATTATCGATGAAGTAGCTTTACATGAATTTGTGTATAACCATAGGAGTTGGATATATTCTAGTGTGGGTAAAGAAATCACGATGATTTATGTACCCTTTCTATGAAGGAATGCATTTCACAAAATCTTCATAGACACACTGGCATAATTTTTCAACTTATAAAATTTTAGATTCGGAGAATTTGACTTCCACACATATATGGTCCAACAAGTATAGTTGCAGCTCATTTCTCTCAGTGTGAATACAAGTCAGTCTACTCATCAAAAACAAAGGAGGACGAGGAAAAGATCAATAATTTATATAATGTTGTAGAGGCCCTAAAAAACACCAATGGAGATGAACCCACAAATGGAACCAAACCACAACAGGAGAACCTTCCAAATGGAAGGAAGATAAGGATAAGAAGGTTTCCCATAAGAGATAAAGGGAAAAAGAAATAGCCAAAAAGGAAAAGGAAAAGGAAAATAAAATAAAGGAAGTACTACAATTAACGATGCGAAGTGAAAAAAAGAGAAGGTAGAAGCAAAATAGAAAGTTAGAGAATAAATACAATGGGCATAGAATGAAGAAGAAGAGAAGAAGAAACAAGAGGAAGAAAGGCTTGAAAAGGAAAAATTTACACTTTGAGCCACCAGCTACCCCACCAACCGAGCTATTTTATGGTCAGAGAAACCCATGCAAGCACCTGGCCATGTGGATGGAAGTATGGAAGGAAAATACTTGGGATGAGTGGGTGCATATGTTTATTCACTCATTGGGGTCGACACCCACCACTTGGTATTTAGAAACAGAGCTGCATTGAGGCACTCATCATTGGATTACAATGACTGATGATTTCCTATCAACCTTTAGCTTGGTTGGAGGATCATAAGTAAGGATGAAGCTCTTCATGATATAGATGCTCTTGTCTTTGACAACTCTCGACCAAATAAGGAATGCCTTGCACCAACATGGGATGCACAGATGCAAGACATTGTCAATTGCAGGAACCTGTCAATAAACGAAAATGAAGATGATCCATGAAATATCAACATCCTTGAATCTGGAGGAGAGCACGCAGTTGTAGGGCCCTCATTAGGAATGGTGGATGTAACTAAACCTCTAAAGCTAAAGGAAGTTAACACTAGGATGGAAGAGCAACCCAATTTGGCCCAAATTGGGTATTACTAGGATGATGATATAGTAGGAAAGATTGCAGAGCTGCTGACAGAGTATCAAGACTTGTTCCCTACAAATTTCTCTGAGCTCAAGGGAATTGTAGGATACTTAGGTGTTATAAATATCACTTTGAAACCAGATGCGCGCCATGTCAAGCAACGCCCATACCGATTGAATCCCGAGTATAAGAAGAAAGTAAAAGAGGAATTGGAAAAGATGGTGGTCGTGGGTATCATTGAGCGGGTAGAGAAGTATGATTGGGTGAGCCTAATGGTGGTTCAAGAGAAGAAGACCAAAGGAGAAATAAGGATTTATGTAGATATGTGCAATCTGAATGATGCATGTGTGCAAGACCCCTTCCCTACTCCATTCTCAAATGAGATATTGGATAATGTGGGAGGACAAGAGGCCTATTCCTTTACCGATGGGTTTTCAGGATATCATCAAATAAAAATTGCACCCAAGGATCACAATAAGACCACCTTTGAAACTGAATGGGGGTCTTTCCAGTATACTGCCATGCATTTTGGATTAAAGAATGCACCTGCCATCTTCTCATTTGCCGTAGCAATTATGTTCAAATAATTTATGCATAAATTTTTGGAGGTCTATTTTGATGAATGGACAATGTTTAGATTGGTAAAGAACCATCTGTCAAACCTACACATGATACTTGACACTTGTAGGAAGCACCATATTTCTCTCAACTTGAAGAAATGTATATTTTTCGTACCTTTTGGAATTTTGTTGGGACATATAGTTTGTCACCAAGGATTTATGGTATACCTAGCCAATATAACAGTTATCATCAACCTAGAAGTTCCCACTACTGAGAAATAGTTGTGCTCCATCCTAGGACACACTGGGTACTACAGGAAATTTATTCAGGGCTACGCTCTGATCACTGTGCCAATGGAGAATTTGCTAAAAAATGACATGTCATTATTTTTGGATGAATAATGTCAGAAGAGTTTTGAGCTACTAGAGGAAATGGTTACTCCAACCATCTTGATATTCCCATACTGGTCTAATTTTTTTCATGTGCATGTAGATGCATCAGGTATAGCACTTGGGGTTGTTTTAGCACAGCAAAGAAAAGGAGACATCGATCACCCTGTTTCTTTTTCCAGTAGGAAGCTCTCCAGTGTAGAGCACAACTATTCTACCATAGATTTGGAAGGACTAGCCCTGGTGTACGCTCTACAAAAATACTGGCACTATTTTCTAGGAGGGAATTTCAAAATGTTCACTGAACACTTTGCTTTAAAGTACCTAGTCAATAAGCCTGTGTTTGGGGGGAATATCTATATATGGTTGATGCTTTTTCAGGAGTATGAATTTGAGATTATTGTGAAGCCTGAAAGACTAAATGATGGACCTGATCACCTATCATGAATCAAAATTTGGGAAGAACCAACTAGACTAGAGGAAGGGTTACCCGATGTGAAACTGCTTTCTATCAAGGTGGTTGACGATCACTTTGCAGATATTATTCACTTCCTAACCAGTGGAAGCCCACCTATCGAGTATTCAGTGCAACAGAAGAATGAGTTAGTGGCATGCACAACTTATTTTACTTTTATTACGGGTTAATTGTATAAGTTAGGAGCATATGAAGTATTGAGGAGACATGTGTTGGAGCATGAAAGATAAGATATCTTAGTTGAGGCTCATGGAGGGGTGGCAGGAGGCCACTATGCTGAAAAATCCACTGTGTAGAAGGTGTTGCATGCTGGGTTATGGTGGCCCACACTACAAAGTGATGCACATGCATACTATCGAGCCTATGATGCATGTCAGAGAATAGGAAAGCCCTCACGCAGAGATGAAATTCACTTGAAACCACAGATGGCTCTACATACCTTTGATAAATGGGCTATAGATTTTGTTGGGCCCATCAACCCTCTAGGAAAGAAGACTGGAGCACGTTATATCATTACCGCAACTAATTATGTAACCAAATGGGCAGAGGTGAAGGCATTAGTGGATTGTACTATAGATACTATTGCGCACTTCATCTTCAAGCACATTTTGACCAAATTCAGTTGTCAAAAGATTCTGATGAGTGATAGAGGTATGCACTTTATTAATGAAACAATTGAAGCATTGACAGAGAAATTTCAGATCGATCACCAGAAGAGTACCCATTATCACCCACAAGAAAATGGTGTAGTAGAGGCTTTCAACAAAATTCTGGAGAATGTGCTCACCAATATTTGTAATTCCAATAGGAATGACTGGGATGTGCGCATCCCTTCGGTGTTATGGGATTATAGAACCACATGCAAGAAGTTGACAGGGAAAACACCTTTTAGGATGGTCTATTGGTAGGAAGCCATCATGCCAATGCAATATATTGTCCCAATCCTGCACATCACAACTTTCACTAATATGGTTGAGCCTGACATTATGGAGGAATGCTTGGCACAACTTATTTCCTGAGAAGAAGACTGATTCATTGGTAATTTTCATCAGCAAGTGTAGAAGGTACGCGAAAAATACTAACATGATAGGCACATAAGGCAGAAGGCGTTCAAACATGAGGACTTAGTTTTTTTGTATGATAGTTAGTTCGTGCACCACCTAGGTAAGTTCAGGAAGCATTGGTTGGGGCCATAGATTATGAAGGAAATCACTTATGGTGGTGCGATACGGTTGGCTATGCTGTGCGGTGAGAGTCTACCATGATATGTTTATGGAGGTAGGTTGAAGCTGTATAGGGACAATCCTTTATCGACCAAATGACTATATGGCCAGATCATTAGAATCCAAGGGTCTGCACACAACCAGGTGCGACGGGAGCATAGGGATGATGCGTAGGAAAATAAACTAGCCATTGGAACAGTGAAACTAGGTGAAAACGTAATTTTACCGTTGCATGGAGTAGATTTATCACATTTAATGAGGCGATATTAGAGTATTTTTTTACCATTTATTTAACGTAAGTGGAAATTAATGATAATCCGACCATTTTTACAATTGATGGCTTATAAAAGGGTAGTTGCAGGTCTTAATTGGCTCCTTTGTTGTTTGAATATTTCGCACTTTGTGATTATCTGTGATTTCTAATACCACTGCTACCCTTTTGTCTATAAGTCCTGTATGTCTGGCCGAGAATCTCCATCGAACATCAATGATCCCAAAATTTATATTCCGACCAAGAATGATGACCACCAACCCTGCGGAGGAACACTCTATGCCCCTCACTTCCTCCACTGAGATGGGATCAGATGATGTTCGAGAAGAAATCCCTGAAGTAGAAGAATTTGTGCCCATGCTAGCTATAGGAAAGGGAAATATGTCCAAGTGGGAAACCTCTAAGCTGCGCACCTCCCCCAGAACGTAACGTCCCCATGGTAGGCCAATAAGGAACGATCTCCCATTGGTGATCTGTCAAAGTGCCCAATGAGTTCCAGAGAGGAGTCTGCATTTTTTGAAACCATCTCGTGGTGGCTACCCTATTTCAAGCCATGGAAGCCCTTTGCACACACAATGAATAAAATAGATATAGTCTGTGAATACCTACATATGGCACTGATCCCTCAAAACGTTCCCCTAGTCAGTGAAATTTTCTGCAAAATTTCGCTGATTAAATTTGATGACCATGAATTGGCCAATGAAGAAACGTTCCCTGAGCTTGCACCATAGAATTATTTGGAATGGGTGCTTTAAGATGATGTGCCAAAGGTTGAGCCAATTCCTTACGCGCATGGACTGCATAATGTGGGAGTCCTCAACCTGCTAAGGATGTCATATTTGAGAAGGTACCTCATCACTGGTATCTGCGTGCACCAATTGCCGACCTTAGTCCACGAGGGTTGCCTATGGATTTAGGGGCGAATTCCCATAAATGTCGCACTATTCCATCAGATCATCGACTTGCCCAAGAAGGGGCCCCATCCAATGAACAGATTCGAGAAGAGTAATGAGTTGAAAGTGGCGACCGACGTAAAATTAAATTTCAAGGTGGGAAGGGACAAGAGGGGATTTATGGTCCATACCATCGCTGACCCAGTGGTGTGCCTGGGCACCCTAGTCCTAGGATGCAAGCTAATGAGGAAATGTTGCCTGAAAATGGTCCCACTGAATTTCATTGCCTGAGCAAGGAAATGTGAGAAGGGGGTCAGTTATAACTGGTCCCGGTTTTTATGTAAAGAATTTTTGGAGAATGTGCACAAGGCGTAGTAGCTGGGAAAATGGTTCTGCTACTCATGGTTGTTATTTTTAATCGCGTTGATAGCATGGGAGGCTCAAGAATATGCAGTCCTCCCTGATATTGAGCCAGGTGTATACAAAGGGGCGCGTTACAGTAACCTATGGGATTCATCTGACCCCCGACGAGTCAAGGAAAATAAGATATTTTGGGTACTTTTTGAAGGCGTGTGGGCTGATACCATCCATTCCAGACCTAGAATCTTGCCAGTTGTGCATGATAAATATAAGAGTGTTGCCGAATTCTAGGTAACCATGCACAATGCGCAAATAAAGACGCGCAAGGAATCTACCTGGTATACTTTTCCATATATGGTAATGGAAGCAGAAGTTGACCAGGTTGTGGAAACTTGGAAAAATGCATGAAAGGTCAGGCTTGGCTCCACCCAACCCATTACACCATCCACTTTAGGTAAATATGCAACCCCGAAGGACGCAACTGAGTTTCGCACTAAAACAGGCACTGAGAATACCAGTGACAAATACGCTGAGGTTGAGGCCGAGAAGAAGCTCGATGCAAAAAAGGATAAAGAACAAGAGTTGGGAGGTGATCATGAGGTGGACCTCATAGGTTTATATGGGCTCAATGGTGATGGTATTGAATTCCCACACGACACCAAGAGAGGAGGGGAAACATCGAAAGGGTCGTGTAAGAAGAAAAAAATATCCAAGGTCGAAGGAGAGGAATATGTTACTCTGATAGAAGAGGACTCTAACAAGATTGCAGACGTAGTCACTCTAATGACAAAAGACATTTGGAATACTATGGAAGCGTAGTACAAGGCTTCGGTGGAGGCCTTACAATTAGGTTTATAGGTCTTGCAATTGAATACAGGTACTCTACAAGTGATCGTTGATCAAGCAAGGCTAGTGCAAGCGAACCTACCAACCACTTCGATCGTCACCTCATCAAAGAGCCAAAATTTCCCCTTCCCAGGTGTAACCATGAACATAGAACAACTAGAGTTGTGCGCGCAAGTGAAAACCTGCCCTGAGGTTGACATTGACCTTATGAAGCTTCCCAGTGGGTAGCTACATGCTCTCCACCTATTCATTTCCACAAAATCATAGAGAAAAAAGGCTCGCACACAACAACAGCTCAGTGAGGCCGAACAGACTACAGCAACAAAAACAACAGAGCTAATCAAGGCTCAGAGAGTGTAGCGGGTGGCTGTAGCACAATGCATGGAGCTCGAGAACCTCATTGATAGATTTTGTGGTGAAATCCACGAAGTCGTCATCCCGGCCTCTACCATGCCACAAGCAAAGATTGAAAGCCTGGCTAAAGCACTCAAGGCTTCCATATTAGAGATCTAGACTATCAAGGTAGATTTTGAGCAGCAAATTGCTGCATTGTAGGCTAAGTTGTAGCCTAAGACTCCCTCAGAGGTGCGCGTGCAGCGGGAAACCATCGCCAAAGACACATCAACCAGTATTTCCGTGTACGTTAAATATGACTACGCACTGCTTGAGACCGCCATGGAATTGTGGACCTATGTCCAGACAGATACATTAGTTAAAAACATTAATCAGGAGTTGTGTGCTAAGGAGAAGGAACTTGATTTCTTCTAGGAGGCCTTGCCTACTTTCATTCCGGCCCAATGAATTTCTCACCTGCAGACTAGCCAAAGGCTCCGAAATGAGGTTGAGAAGCTCCACAGAAAGAATAAAATTGTCACCAAGCACATGAAACGTGGGGCAGATGAGGCCATGAAGCTATCTCAGAATTTGGACGTGACTGTCAAGTCCCTCACTCAGACCCTCGATAGTCTCCGTAATATTCCAAACTAGGAAAGACATTAATATTGAACACAAACCAGAATGTAGAAAAAATATTAATGCAAACACATGAGAAAATCATAGATCCATTATATTATGTAGCACAACATCAAAAGATACAATGTGTTAAGGAACAAATCACTCAAACTAGGCAAAGAAGCCTCCAATGCCCAAATACACTAGAATCCCAAATGATACTGCTATATAGAAATGTTGGAGTACATGAAAACGTAGTCCTAGTGAGGGTTACTACAACTGTAAAATGGAAACAAGTGGATATACTGATATGATACTCAAAAGGAGCTAAAAACGGAGAACTAGTCTCTCCAACACAGTCCCAAGATAACCTAGAAAGGGTTTCTTGAAATACACAAGATGAAAAAAGTGCACATTGCAACTCTGTAGCTGAATCACATTATATCACTAGAGCTCTGCTGAAATATGGCTGAAATAAAAATGATATGGATGTACCTTCTCCTCCCCATCTTTCCAGGTGAAAGGCTGCTCCTTTCACTAGGAAACTAGCTCATAAACAAGGTTTATCAACCCTCTGCTACAACACCCTACAAAATAACGCAATTCCTCAAGTATAATACTCTATGGCTAAAGGCAGTTGCTTGGCCCAATGTCGGATGGTGGAAATGCAGCTCAGAATAGCTATCCTGAGTGGGCACTTGAGGTCCCCCAAGGTAGAGTGTGGGATTCCTTCCTGGAAATGCCCTTGTACTAAACAATACAAAAAACTCTGCTAAACAGCTGAAGCATGCAAGAAGCCATATGACCCAAACACAAAAAATATTCTAAATGCCTCTCATGGCCTCCATCCCTTTCCTTATATGCTTGGTGAGCTTCCTCACCCTTGGCCATACTAATTTATGATGTTACTTCCATGCAAAGACTCCCCCTCCAAAACTATGTTTTCCCCACTAGGTCTACTCTCTCCTATGGCAGCACTGTTGATTTGGTCAATCTTGACCCAGTCTACGTGCATTTCCCCCTTTCACACCAAAGTTTGTTTTATTTTGGCTAGCTAAACTGATCCACATCTATACTAGAGGTGGTTTATTCCTACTAAAGAAATTTAAGGGTCTCTTTACCCCACTTATTCATCTAAGCTATGAATAGAAGCAACATATAATATTTCAACTAGCTAAAAGATAATTGGGAATATTATAGTCCTCCCCTCCCAAAGGTTTCTTGTCCTCAAACAACAGTAAATATGGATGCTGCAAAATATTCTCTCCTTCCCAAGTGGCATCCTCATCAGGTAGATTCCTCCATCGAACCAGATACTCTCTAATCACCACGTTTCTTAGCTGCCTCTCCCGAGTATCCAAGATAGCCTCCAGTTGCAAAAATAGATGGCCCTCATCATCAATAGGTGGGAGATCCATGGTGGAAACCACATGTTTTCCAATGGCCTTCTTGAGGCATGAGACATGAAAAATGTTATGGATATTACTTCCAATGGGAAGCTCCAACTCATATGCTACTTCCCCAACACGACGGATCACACTGTATGGCAAATAGAACTGGGGCTTAAGATTCTCAACCCCCTTATCCTTTAGTGTAGACTGTCTATATGGATGAAGACAAATATAGACCAAATCATCAACCTCAAACTTCCTCTCTATCCGACCACGGTCTGCATATAACTTATGTTGATTTTATGCTGTAGCAATGTTGTCCTTGATGGCCCAGAGTATATCTTGAATCCACTGAATACACTCTTTTGCTCTAGGAGCCTTGCTTGCCCCAAACATCACATCAGCAAGTAATAGAGCATCATACCCATAAAGAGCTCAAAATGGGGTCATGCCAATGGACATGTGAAAGGTTGTGTTGTAGTAATACTCCCCCAAATGGAGTCAACGTAGCCATGCCCTTTGCTACCTCGAAACATAGTTTCGCAAGTAGCCTTCAAACCACTTGTTTACTATCTATGTCTATCCATCGTTTTGTGGGTGATAGCTAGTACTCGGTGTCAACTCAGTACCCACTAACCGAAAAATCTCCTGCCAAATTCCATCCATGAAGTGGTTATGCCGATCACTGACTATGGTCTTTGGAAGACCATGGAGTCTAAAGACATCTCTAAAGAAGAGCTCTACTTCCTGTGAAGAAGCATATCATGCAGAAATAAAAAATAAATTTGAATACTTTTCTATTCAATCAACAACTACAAATATACAATACTTACTGCTATAGGGTAAACTGCTTGGGTGGTTGGTTTTCGAGTATCCCTCTCAGGGCTTTCCAGTGCCCGAGGCAGACAGTAAGATTAGCTATGCTGTTCACAAAGATGGCATGAGCATGTTCATACTAGCTTGAAATAACTTGAAGGGATACAATAGAGAATTACCTCTTTGACGGTCTTGGAATCCTTTGGAGAGCGTTGTGCAGCGAAGCAAGAGTCTTTCTTCACCGACTCCAAATCTGAGACCTGCAATCAGTCAAAGCACTCGCGTAATTTCTAATATAACAATTATCCTATCAATTAAATCAATATACAATAAACATCCAAATTATACACATCTGAGCCATTCATATCATACTAGGTAAATTTTCAAACAATAATGACAATACTAAGCATTGAATGGACAAAACGAACATAGTTCTATTGATTTTGAAAGAAGGAGAATTACAACCATCGGTTGTACCAAGCCCTCCTCAGTCTCCCAATCTCTCTTCTCTTTCAAGTGAAGAAGTCCAAGTCAACAAGCTCTCTAGGAGCCTCTTTGACTCTTGGCCTTCACAATGTCACACTATTCTCTATTCCACAAGTATACAAGAAGCTTGAGCAATCCTTCGACCTTCAATTAAGAGCCTTTAGCTCCTTCTTATAGGAGAGGGAGAAGGCCATTGTTTCCCTTCTCTTTCCACTAGTTTGGAATGGAAAAGGCTTAGATGTTTCCTTGATCTCCATGCTTTTGCCTCTTTTGGAGTTCAGTCTCTCATGGCAATGACCACTAATGAACTGGTGCTTCTGCAGTTTCCTTTGTGAACTGACTCCTTTGTGAGGGAAAGTCGGAGATTCAAATCATTATTCGCACTCTTTTCCCAATTCAAACTTAAAACATGGGTAACGCGTCCCTCCAGTGTAAACAGAGCGTTGCCTTAGCCACTAACGCGGCCAATGTACTGATTGCCTGCGTTATAACGCTCTTGTTCTGTTCTATATAATAGGTTTAATTTAGGTCTTTGTACTTCTTCCATATTTGTCTTCCCCTCTGAGCTGATGAGGAGGTATTTTGACCTGTAACAGATGCCCCCTAAAGTGTGAGGTCAGAGACGAAGACGATGGCTGAAATACTTTATAATTTGTAGAGATAGAAAGATTGAAAGACTGAGGAAAACCTGAAACAACAACATATGTCAGAAAATATAGTATTTTCCTAGAGTCGGGCATGTCCCATGCTCAGTAGCTTAAACAACATGATTTCTCTAGAATAGAGATATGAAGAATCTGTCCACCAATGGGCACAATGTGGAAGTGTCTGTCATAATAGGATCAGGCTGAAGAAGCTGTCTCCATAAACAATATCGTAGCTTGGGGAAGGGAACACAACTTTAATGGTGTAGCCTTTTTCCCCAAGGTCTTGACCGCCGATTCACTTAAACTACATATTTCTCAACATGTGAATGAAGGAGTTGTCGTCGAACATGTGAGAAATCGTCTGATTACCAGTCGATAAGGAAAACTGTTAACAGACGCGAAGGTGGCCACCGATAATGATGATGGTCACTAAGATGCCCAGTACAATCTAGCGAGTGTGAATAAAAGGAGTTGAAGTCGAACATTCGTAGAATCATTTGACCAAGAGCCAATGATGAAGACCCTTGATCAAACACAAGACTACCTGCCACTGATGTCTGCAAGTATCCGGGTATTGATGGGTTTCTGGATCAACTTCCTAGATAAGATGTTGAAGTCGATAGGAAGTGATCTGTCGAAAGGTAGGCACTGAGGCGTCCTACACTGTCAACACGAAACTGTCAACCAACTGATTTGCTTTACGATGGAGATAAAGAAAGAGTAATGGGAACGCTCGATGACAAATAATTTCTCGGCATAATGAACGGTTTGGTTGATAACAGTGACAGAGATAGCGAGATCTCGCTTGAACAACAGAAGGCAATTTACAACCTTTTTGTGCCAAGCGTGTTTCCGAACACGAAAGAGTGTAATAGATTTTACCAAATACAGTACAACCATTTAAGGCGACACCATGATGGTAGGGTTCGGCTAACTGCGAAAGAGTTTTCTGGGAAGTGCCATGTTCAAGAATTTTGCTGCCAAATCGAACTTTTTTGGAAATGTAACAGAGGTAGTATCCATTTTGTCCAAATTTTACCCCGTCTGATTAAGTTTAACGAGTCCAGACGAGTAAACTCGGTGAATTTTTCATGTTTAAAGAGTTTGAAAAATGTCAGGAAAGACAACTCTGTGCCCCATCTGATTAGATTTAACGAGTCCAGATGAGAAAACTCGGTGAATTTTTCATGTTTAGAGAGTCTGAAAATGTCATAAAAGACAACTCCATGTCCTATCTGATTAGGTTTAACGAGTCCAGACGAGTAAACTCGGTGAATTTTTCATGTTTAGAGAGTCTGAAAAATGTCGTAAAATATGACTCCATTGGGGTACCTTTGTCATGTCTTGATGACCGGGCACGGCAAAGGGATAATAGTAAGCCCGAAACAGTTCATTTTCTGTAAGTTAGTCCATCGAATCTGGAAAAGTGAGAAATCTACGTTCAATGGACGTCTACCTCATTTTGTTATGAGTACGAGGAGACGAAGTAAACTCAATATTCTTTGTGAAATTTTAACGAGTCCAACAAAGAAAAACTCGGTACCTCCGTGAAATTTTAACGAGTCACGTGGAGAAAACTTGATACCTCCATGAAATTTTAACGAGTCACGCGGAGAAAACTCGATTATTTTTTCAGTTTAAAGAGCTTTGAAAAAAGAGGAAAATAATGGCTCCTTGTTCTTTGTCGTGATAGTTTAACGAGCCTGACAAAGGCAACTCGGGATTTTTTCGGTTTTATGAGTGAGAAAAAGATTCCAAAAAAGAATGCTCAATACTTCTCCATAGTTTTAACGAGTCTGAAGAAGAAAACTCTAGGTTTTTGGGATTATCAAGCAAGAAAAGACCAAAGAAAAGAACGCTCGATGCCAACTTCGTATAAGTTTAACGAGTTCGAAGAAGAGAACTCGAGGTTTTTCGGATTAATGAGCAAGAAAAATACTGTAAAAAGAATGCTTGATAAAACATGAGTATGTCTGCTCATAAATCTTGATCCCTAATTAGAACATCAGTACCAAATCTCGAGAGTTGTGACATGCATACAGCAAGAAATCACGACTTTTCCGACTGACTTAAGAGAGTCATGCCCCAGAATTTGCTATAATAAGGTCAGAAGACTTTCATTTTCACTGTTTTGAGTGCTGTGAAGAAGCTCTAGAGTGGAAAAGGGGTGAAAATTTCAGCTGACGATTACGGTCAATCCGGGCAACAGTTTTCTATTCCGCGAGATCCAGGTAAGAGCTAGAACCTCCTGCTATCATTTAATTGTTGATTTGTTAGTTTTTGCTGGTTCAAATTTAGGAAATTTTGAGGCCCTAGAAAAATATTTGCGCCTAACGCGGGTCAGGAGTATGATAGCCGCGTTAAGCGCACAACCCGTGAAGGGTTTGCGCGTTAGAACGCTCTGTTTTGTACTAGTGCCCGCGTTAGGCGCACCGTGCTTTCTAACAACTCATTTTTTCCATTTTTGAAGTGGTCCAGGCAAGTTTTAATCGGTTGAAAATGTTGCATTTGCAGGTGTTCAACTATTAATCATGAGTATCTGGCGAGAGAGAGAGCATGAGTGGGAAGAACGAGAGATGGTGACGGATGCAGCGAGCTTAATGGCTCTCCGGAGGTGCGGATTGCTCAAGTATGCCTGTTTAGAACTGATGAGGGGTCAAGAGGACCTCCTGAGGTGGCTGATCCAGCAGTGGGACGAACGGCATCATGTCTTTCGGATTGGTGGCAATGAGCTCGACATAGAAAATGATGATGTGTACTTTTTGACCGGCTTGTCATGTCATGGGGTGAGGCCCAATTTGACGGGGTCCAGAACTGACCCTCATTCCACTACTGATTTGATCCATGCGCACTGCATACGTGGCACCCAGGCTGTGAGTAACTGGATACCTATTGCACAGGTGACTCTGAGACCCCTACAGTCTATATTATGGATGATTGTTTGCTTGGCAGGTGCCAAGAGTCAGCATGTGGCGACCAAGGCTCAGATGCTCCTAGCCTTGGATTGCATGCAACCTTAGGTTTTCGACTGGTGTGACGGTGTGATCCATCGGGTCCAAGCAGAGCTTACTGCATGCAAGACCCGTACTCAAAGAGAGTTTGGGTACAGTACACTGATTGTTTCTTTTATACTAGAGTGGATACCACTGATGAGGCCCAGGATCCCTACAGCACCATTGGGTCCACGCGAGCCGAGGCAGGCTCGGTGGGCCACTTTGCTTCCACGGATTGGAGAGGGTCCCGTCCGTCACTGTTTTGATGAGGGGTTTTTTGATTGGCTGGACTCTCAGATCATCATGATTGAGGACTATCCCTATGCAGGGATGAACTTCACAGTTGATCCTGAGTTATTCTTGCCCCCTAGAACCCAGTGGGGGCCCGATGGTAAGAAAAAAATGATCAGTGTTTTTTCAAAGAAGTTTTTTGTGTTTTTAGCTTTTGAATGTTTATGTAAAAAAAAATTGTTTAAAAAGGGGTGAAAATTTAGTTTTGACATGAAGCTTTTGCTTGCTTGACACAGATGTGGCACCTGCCCGTCCAGTTGGGGCCCCTCGCTATGCACGACGAGGATTGCAGCTACCCGGGGCTGGCGCACCAGTGGAGGATGCGGAAGCCGACGACGATGATGATACCCAAATTTTACATGAACTCTCCAGGAACCTGGAGGGTCTGAGTATGGGTATACCACCGCTTCCTATGCGGGAGGTTCCAGTTCGTCTGCAGCGGCATACTGTGGGTGTGCTGGAGAGATACTTAGTCCCTCTGAGGAGGATAGCTAGAGCAGTTGTATGCTATCATGAGCATCAGGCCTAGTTGGTGGAGTAGATGTATTAGTGTCAGAGCATGGCTTAGTGTAGCCAAATTTTGTAAAACACCCAAAGTTTTGGGAGATTTTTTTTTTTGATGTTTACTATGTACTGGACATGACATATATATATATCTATATATATATATAAATATATATATATATATATATATATATATATATATTTGGTGATTTGTGTTTTTAAATTTTTATGTATTTTTGATGTGATAAAAATATATGTACTCATGAGTAAATCTTTTACAATAAATGTGATAAATGCCAATCTAACACATAATTTGCCAAAGAATCAGCTAATGCATTAAATTCTCTAGGAACGTGTTCAAATGTGATTGTTTGAAATTGACGTTCTAAAAGTCGCACTCGTAAAAAATAACGTAGCAATACAGGGTGGCGGACACAGTAACAATTGTTTAATTGCATAATGATGAGTTTGGAATCTAACCTGACCACTAAATCGGAGATGTCACAAGATGCCGCTTCCGTGAGGAGTTGGATCACTGACATGTACTCGGCAACATTATTGGTGGCGTTACCCAGGAAAATTCCCCCATAACCAAGAAGGTTCGACTCGGGAGTATAGAGAACCCAAGCAACTGAAGCAATGTGACTAGTGTGACGACTAACACCGTCCGCATATCCGACGTATGATAACGAATGTGATGACATCTGTGCGAAAGAAAAAGATTACATGAGAAAAAAACCATAAACCAAAAACAATAATCCAGAAGCATAAAAATAAAATAGGCAAAACTTATATACATAAAATTACAAAGCATATGCCTAGTGCGAAACTAGGAAAAATACTTCTTCAGATAGAGCCTGTTGCGGGGCTCCTCGAGTGGAATTCCATTACAGTCCTGTAGTTCGTAAGCCCCTTTTTAGAGGGCTTTAGTAACGATGTAAGGACTGAGCCACAATGGTTGGAGTGTTCCTGCCCCCAAGAGGTCGTGCTTTTGATCATACAGTAGAACGAGATCGCCCTCTTGGAAAGAACAAGGCTTGACAGATTTGTCGTATTGAGCTTTAACTCGGCGCTGGTGAGCTTCGAGTGATAGTGTAGCATCTCGACGAGTTTCGTCCAAATGATCAAGCGAGAGCAAACGCTCTTCTGTGGCGGTGGTGCCAGGCAGGAGTTCAACGGCAAGTTTGAGTGATGGGATTTCGCACTCGATCGGAAGTACTGCTTCCAGGTCGAAAGCAAGTTGGAAAGGTGTGAAGCCTGTGGCAGTTTTAACTGAAATTCGGTATGCCCATAACGCGGAATACAACTTTCGATGCCATGTGGTTTTATGGTCTCCGACCAATCGACGAATCATGGTTTTGAGGACGCCATTTACGGCTTCGACTTGACCATTAGCTTGAGGATAATAAGACGAAGATTGATCTTGTCGGAAACCTAGCATGGATGTTAATTTGGTCATCATATGATTTTGAAAGTAAGATCCATGATCGGTGAAAATCGATAGGGGTACGTCAAACCGACAGATTACCTGATTAAACAGGAAGAGAGCGGCGGTTTCGCCATCATCCTTAAAAGTGGGAAGGGCTTCTGCCCATTTCGTAAAATAATTGACAGCAACCACTATGTAGTTGTGTCCATTTTCCGAAGCGAGATTGCAGGTGACAAAGTCAATTCCCCATTTAGCGAAAGGACCAACGGAGATAACCGGGTGAAGGGGGGTAGGATGTGCGCACATTTTCTTTGTGAATATTTGACATGGATGGCACTTCTGGACTGCTGCAATGCAGTATTTAAATAGAGTGGGCCACCAGTAAACGGCGCGCAAGATTTTTTGGGCAGTAGCTATGCCCGAAAGATGGCCACCACATGCCCCCGCGTGGCAGTCATTCAAAACGCGTTATGCTTCATCGATAATGAGACAATGTCGGAGAATAGTATCAACACCACGACGATATTGTGTATCGTTTAGCACGAGGTAGTGCTTTGCTTGGTGGCGGATATGACGACATTCTTCAGACGTGAGAGCTGGGCGGAAGCGTTGAGTTTGTAAGTAGACTAAGATGTCTCCATACCATGGGTCCGAAGAATCGACCAAGTAGACAGATTCATCAGGGAATGGATCATGAGCTACTTCTGCCGGGTCGATTCTGGGAAGGTCTGATAATAATTCGGCGAAGACGAGGGATTTCTTTGCTTTGGCAGCTGTGAAAACCAAATCAAATTGTTGGAGGATGACGATCCATTTGGAATATTTCCCACCAATAATTTGTCTAGACAAGATATGTCGCATGGGATTCTCCAAAGCAATCATCGTAGTCTGTCGCAGCAATATATAATGTCGGAGTCGGGTGATGGCGAAAACTACCGCCAGAGATAGTTTTTCCACATGTGAATAACGTAACTCAGGTCCGATTAGACCTTTTGATAAATAGTAAATCACATGTTCGTTGTCATCATCATGTACTTGAACCAAAACCATTCCAAGTGAGGATGGTGATGCTGCCAGATAGAGGAGAAAGTCGCGTGAGTAATCGGGGGCACTAAGGAGTGGGGCTGAAATAAGTGCATGTTTTAAAGCATCAAATGACCGTCGAGTTTGGTCATCCCACAAGTATAGTGTTCCTTTCTTCAATAATTGCATGAATCCTTTCGTCATCTCAGCATAGTTAACGATGAAACGACGCAAAAAAATTTCCTTCCCTTGCAAGATTTGGAGTTGAAGGATGGATTGTGGTGCCGGCAATTCAAAAATTGCTTTGACCTTATCGCGATCAACCCTAATCCCGTGCTTGGAAACAATGAAACCTAACAATCGTCCGGACTCGACCATAAATACGCATTTATGAGGATTCAAGCGTATATTGTAGAACCTGCACCTAGCAAAAATTTCTCTTAAATGGGTTAGGTGGTTTTGTCGCTTCTTGGAATGAGCCGGAAGGTCATCCAAGTAAGCCTGTACAATATGTAGAATGTCATGAAAAGCATAGTCCATGGCCCGCTGAAAATTTGCTCCAGCATTCTTCAAGCCGAATGGCAGTTTTTTATATGCAAAAATGCCCCAAGGACAGATGAAAGCAGTTTTATGTTGGTCGTATTTTTTTATGGCAATCTGGTTGTATCCCGAGAATCCATCCATGAAGGAAAAAGATTCACATCCGGCACAATCATCGAGAATTTGATCAATGAACGGTGTAGGGTAATTGTCTTTTGGACAAGCGGCGTTCAGATCGCGATAATCGACACAAACCCGAATAGTGCCTTGTTTTTTATCAACGAGAACCAGATTGGAAACCCATTCAGTTAAGGGAACGGGGTAGATGAAGCCAGCGTTTAAAATTTTTTCTACTTCGACCTTGATGGCGGCTGCTTTGCGCGGGTGGACAGGTCTGAGTCGTTTCCGGATTGGTTTAGCATTGTCATAAGTCTTGATTTCATGCTCGACAATAGAAGGATCTATCCCGGGCATTTCGTCATAAGACCAAGCAAAGACATCGCGGAATTCTTTAAAAAGAGACGTGAAGGACGCAATTTCCTCAGGATTGAAGTTGGCTCCAATCTGAATATTTTCCACGATACCCGTTTTGACCGAGATATCAATGAGCAGTGTCTTGGAAAGATTACCCATGTTCCCTTCTGAATCGATAGTGTGAACAGTTTTTGGTCAAAAGACGGGATTTCAGTTTTTATCGCCTTCGAATCAATCGTCGAAGTGCGATGGTGAAACTCTCCCCAAGGTCGTTCTTCTAATGACATGATCTCTCGAATAGTTTCGTCTGTAGGCCAGACTTCATTGAGGAGATCCTTAGAGAGAACTATTATGGGAGAGAGGTTTGTACGTGTGGTCGAAACCATATCAGTGGAGGGTTCAGATGTGCTTTGGATGGCTTGATAAGCCAACTCAACCGACGAAAGCAGCATCTGATCTCCATAAGAATCAATATCTGAAGGTGCCGGGATGATCCATGGGTCGATAGAGCCATCCGAAAAGGTGGATATCATTGCAACCGTGTTTGGGATCTGTGGCGGCAATAGAGGAAAACAACCCAATAGGGAAGATGCCTTCAGAAGACCGGTACCGATACTGACGTAAGAGTCAGGGACACCTCCTATTAGGGGTACAAAGCCACTTGGTAAAGTGGCATAATCAGGGGTGCAGAAGGATAGCTGATCGACCATGACTATTTTCCCATCCAATGGAAATAGGATGAGTCGGAAGACCGAAGACACGATGGCGGTCATAGCATAAGACCAACTGCGACCGAGCAATAGATTATAGTCGAGATGATGCTCTACGACTTCAACGTCCACGTTTACCATTTTCCCACTCAGAGTGATGGGAAAGCTAGCAAGGTATCCTTTTGGTAGGAAATTGTGGCCATCGAAAGCTTTGAGGGAATTCGATGGCGGGGTTAGAGTAGGAGAACCTAAATGGAGCCAGCAAGCTTGTGACATAACGCAGGTCGAAGCACCTTCGTCTATGACAGTGCGATGGATTGGTCTCCCTTTCGATACAACCTGCACCTGGAATGCGAGTTGATGTGAGAGGCGAGGTTTAGCCTTTTCCATATCAAAGATTGTAGCATGGAATCTTGGGGATCTATTCCACCGATGGCCGAAAGCAAGGCTTTCCTTTGTGTTGGACAGGTTTGTAATACTTCAAGAGCAGACATAGCTGATGTTGCCTGTGCCAAATCTTCTACAATATTGTAGTTTTGGGCTACACGTGTAGAGGTATTATGAGTCGTGCGTCGAAGTGTCCCTTTGGGGGGACGAATTACAGGTTCAACAGTAGGCCTTTCGATATGTAAATCATTGGGCAGCGGTGGATTGGAACTAGTTCCAGGTTCCTGAGCATCTATGGTAGGATTTCCATAAAGCTTGGCACGAGTTTGAAGGTCAACACTCTCGATGCCATAAATGGTAGATGGTCCTTCGTCGGAAGGATACGAACCACCGTTGCCCCGTTGATGGGGTTGTGGCGGATTGTCAACCATGTGTTGATGTTTCTGCGGTTGATTGGGGAAAGGATTGTGAAGAATGGCAGGTGTTCACCCAGAATCCTTGTTAGCAATAAAATCGGTGCATTCCTGCAGCCGAGGACATTTGTATGTCAAGTGATCCTCCGCACAGATTTTGCAAGGAAATTTCATGGGTTTATCCTTTCCTCTGTCATTTCTGGCAACATTTTTCTAATTAGGGTTATTCTGATTATCCGACTGCTCTTCCGAAGAAGACGTTTTCTTCTTGTTCTTCTTATTTTTTCCGCTAGGTTTTTGTGAGATTTGCATCGAATTTATCTCAGCGGGAGGAAGAGAAGTCATTTGATGGGGGGCGGTGGCAGCCGAGGATGGCTAGGAGGTTTGCCCCCGAGACTGATTGGTGGCTACACCAGAGATCGCGCCAACGAGACCATCGGCATGAGCTCCGGTTTTCTGAGTAGCCGGAGGGTTTGGGTTACCAGGGGCATGGGGGAGCAGATCGTAAAGCGTGCCGGATTGTGAATAGATTAAATCCAGGTGTTGGGCACGACGAATACATTGATCTTCTGTCACCGCACCAGAAAGGCCAATGTCTTTAGAGATGTGAGGTAAAAGAGACTTGCAAAACCAATTGGCCAAGAGATGGTCCAGTATTGGCGCTTTGACGAGCCTCCTCCTACGTCTCCATCCATGAATATGATCAGAGATGTGGGTGGCGGTGTCTTGACGCAGCGAGGTTAACAATTCTATTCCGGTTTCCACTCTAATTGGTAGTTGGAAGTTCTTTAAGAACTCCGTCGCTAAAGCGCCAAACGTATTGATGGCGGCGCGTGGCAATTCAATGTACCACTTGGCGGCATTGCCTGTAAGGGTGCGGGGAAACAGTCGAAGTCGGACACTATCATCTACCATGGAATTGGATATGGACCATAAATGGAAGGTAGTGATGTGTGCGGTCGGGTCGTCCCCATGTTTCTCGTCGAACTTCGGGATATCAGAAGGAATCTTATGCGATATTGGAGGCCAAAGCGGGTTGTGGTTGATGGGGTCGTTCGTCAGCTTATGGATGTCGGGTATGTCCAAAGCTGCCAAGAAAGGAAATTGTGGATTTTCCCCCGAGTCTAACCAAGGCAGTATGGGCTAATTACTTGGACCATAGGGTCCTCCCATCCACATGTTACCAGAAGGGTAAGTGGTACTTTGATAAAAACCTCCTATAGGTGGAGGAGTAGGAACATACGGTTGCTGTCCATAGGGCATAGTGTATTGAGGGGAAAACGGTTGGTTGCCCCCAGCATAAAAGTGCCCTCCCACTCCAGATGGAGGTTGGGGTTGGTTAGTCCAAATGGATGCAATAGAGCTTCCCGGAGGCATACTAGTACTTGCATAATTTGGCAATGGTATAGATCCTACACCTATGTTTGAACCACTTAAGGGGATAGTATTTATAATGGGTTGTCCCATTTGTCCTAAGGATTGCATAGGAAGAGAAATATTCCCTGCTACCTGCGTACTGATAACACTGCCCCCTGGTATAGTGGCCAGGGGGTTTTAACTCAACAGAGGGTTCCAACCGAAAGGGTTGCTAAAGGGTACCGAAATAGTCATGCTCGTGGGAGGAGCTACCGTGGTCCCCAACGTGGTCACGATAGGAGTAGATGCCGAAGGGTTTGGTAAACTACTGACAGTTGTGCTAACCATAGGATTGGGGGTAGGTGTATGTTGACTACTGGGGTTACCCAGTAATGGCATAGAACTGACCACCGGCGGGGAGGATGATAGAGAACCAGGAATGGTTGCCATTGGTATCGACCCTGTGGATGCCGGTGGAGAAATAGATGTTGGTGCTACCGCAGACATATCTCGGCGTGGTGTAATTTGGATTATCACAGGCCCTAACGGATCAGTGAGTGAAGGATTGTAATTAGGTACAACGCCTTCAGTGAAAGGGTCCTCCAGGAGTTCCGGCTGATAAGGGTCTATGTGATAATCAAGATTAGTCAGAGGAGACTACCCTTCCGTAGAAGGCCCAAGTTCACCAAGGTTCAGTTCTTCCTCAAGGTTGAGAGGAGGTAGACCTTGTTGTCGTCAAGATAGACGGCGTGGGTCAGGGGACGCCACAGTGACCGGTTTAATTTTAATAAATTTTATTAAATTGTGATCTATTATGAAGTCTCAAATGACAGTAACCACACACTTAACAAAAAGAAAAAGGACTTTCTAAAAAAAATCAGCAAGCAGCCAGAATAGGGTGCCCTGTTTGAGTACTACCGTTCACTGGTGATGAAATCCAGTATCGCAATAGTATACAGAGAGGGTTGGTTGAAATTACAGTTACGGTCACTCTAGAGCTTCACCCGAACCTCAGACGATAGGTGTAAGCACTCTCGTGAAGACGAGTACCCTCCTAAAGACCGAAGACAGAGTGGGTCCGTCTGTTTCAGGTACCAGGACAGCCCATCTCAGTCACCTTGTGTAAGTCCCTAAAATTATGGCCACTAAGGATACCTCAAATCACAGACATCATCAGGGGGGTCCACGGTCAAGGACAGTGTGCTATATGGGCAGAATACCTAGATCCTCGATCTAGTTTCGACATCCCCGAAGGGAACCCCAATATATAACACACCCACAGGATGCAGTCGAAGGCGGGCTACCTTCTAGTGCACCCAAGTGTTGTCTCGCACTGAGCTCCGGTAAAGGAACGGTCCCGATAATATGAGTGCAGCAGGATTTCACTCGTTAATGACTCTAGTTTTCAAGTTTTGAGATCTTGGGTAGTTTTCTCACTTTCCTAACCCAAGATCCTAGCCTGAACTACTATTTGTGTGAGCACAAAAAAGAGTAATTAGATTGATTTTAGTGTCGCTTTATTTTTCGTGTACTTTTTTATTAGTCTTGCGGAGGGGGAATGGATGTATGAAGTATAGTGAGACTCTGACTCAAGAAACCATGCAAAACATTCTCTAAATATTAATATTCAATGAAGAGTGTTTCTACAGGGAGAGGTTTCTTTTTCAATCATCCATGCATCAACATGTAAATAACACAGCTCAACTTTTGAAGATTCAGACTTCTATCTACCTCTTTTAACAGTCTGTGAACTAAAACTTTCAGAATAAACTCAGCTAGATGCAGAAAAATAATAAATAAAAAAATTCTCTTTTAAAAAGTAAATGTTTTGCACACTAGCTAAATAAGAGAAACAAATAACAATGGCAGTTTAGCAGACAAGCACAGGGATTCAGTCGGTGAAAGGTATTGATGGCCAAAAAACTCTACAGCTAAAACACAGTCACAGCAGTGAACAACAAGGTTTTTGGCTGAGTAACACTCTGTCTGTGAGAAAATACAGCATTATAACGCACTTTATTTAAGCATAGACCGCGTTATAATGCACTGGATAGCCTGCATAGGTCGCGTTAACCAGGGAAAAGCTCTTCAGTTGGCTAGACAGGAATAGGACTGAACTCTGCAAGCGTTTGGTATGTCTACTGGGCATCAAAAAATGGTCGGAAGGATCTTTGAACAGAGGAGAAGAGAAGAAAGGAAGGAATAAATAGTCCGGAAACTATGGGGGAAATTCCCCAGCGGAGTCACCAATTCTGCTATAGGGTAAACTGCTTGGGTGGTTGGTTTTCGAATATCCCTCTCAGGGCTTTCTGGTGCCCGAGGCAGATAGTAAGATTAGCTATGCTGTTCACAAAGATGGCATGAGCATGTTCATATTATCTTGAAATAACTTGAAGGGATACAATAGAGAATTACCTCTTTGACGGTCTTGGAATCCTTTGGAGAGCGCTGCGCAGCGAAGCAAGAGTCCTTCTTCACCGGCTCCAAATCTGAGACCTGCAATCAGTCAAAGCACCCGCGTAATTTCTAATATAACAAGTATCCTATCAATTAAATAAATATACAATAAACATCTAGATTATACACATCTGAGCCATTCATATCATACTAGATAAATGTTCAAACAATAATGACAATATTAAGCATTGAATGGACAAAACGAACACAGTTCTATTGATTTTGAAAGAAGGAGGATTACAACCATCGGTTGTACCAAGCCCTCCTCAGTCTCCCAATCTCTCTTCTTTCTCTAGTGAAGAAGTCCAAGTCAACAAGCTCTCTAGGAGCCTCTTGACTCTTGGCCTTCACAATGTCACACTATTCTCTATTCCACAAGTATACAAGAACATTGAGCAATCCTTCGACCTTCAATTAAGAGCCTTCAGCTCCTTCTTATAGGAGAGGGAGAAGGCCATTGTTGCCCTTCTCTTTCCACTAGTTTGGAATGGAAAAGGCTTAGATGTTTCCTTGATCTCCATGCTTTTGCCTCTTTTTGAGTTCAGTCTCCCATGGCAATGACCAATAATGAACTGGTGCTTCTACAGTTTCCTTTGTGAACTGACTCCTTTGTGAGGGAAAGTCGGAGATTCAAATCATTCTCCGCGCTCTTTTCCCAATTCAAACTTAAAACACGGGTAATGTGTCCCTCCAGTGTAAACAGAGCATTGCCTTAGCCACTAACGTGGCCAATGTACTGATTTCCTGCGTTATAACGCTCTTGGTCTGTTCTATATATGCATTACCTTGGCAGAAATAGGTTTAATTTAGGTCTTTGTACTTCTTCCATATTTGTCTTCCCCTCTGAGCTGATGAGGAGGTATTTTGACCTGTAACACTTACCCTGAACCGTAGGTAGACCGGTGATGAAGTCCATGGAAATAATCTCCCATTTTCCATCCAGAATATGGAGTGGCTGCAACAATCCCGCAGGATGGTTGTTCTCCCCTTTTTTCTACTAGAAAAATATGCACTCCTTGATGTTTTGGAGCACATCCTCCTTGAGACCCTTCCATGATAATCTATCCCAAATAGCTGGGTATGTCATGGTGAATCCTTGATGCCCAGAAAGTGGTGAATCATGTGATGCCTACAAAATATTATTCTTGAGTCTAGAATCTCTAGCCAAGAAGACCCGGTCTTGGTAATAGATGACCTCATCCATCACTCTATACCTCTCATTAGTCACTTGTCCATACCTCTCATTATTCACTTGTCCATCTAGGATCTCACATGGAAAGCAGTCTTTGGAATACTCCACTAGCAATTTTGCCTTCCAATCTGTATCCATGATCATTAAGGACAGCGCTGCTAGCCTCCAAGATAGAGAATCTGCTACTACATTACTCTTTCCCTTGACACATTCAATTTCAAAGTCATATTCTTTGATCTTTCTCACCCATTTCTATTGCCTCTCCTGCAACTACTTTTGTTCAAGAAAGAACCGATGACTATTGTGATCAGTCTTCAGTCGAAACCTGTTACCCACCAAATATTTCCAGAGCTTGGATAAGGCATGCATGATAGCCAACATATCCTAATCGTATATCGGATAAAATCACTCATGTGGAAAAAACTTCCGATTCTTAAAATCTATGGGGTGTCTCCCTTGCACGAACACTGCTCCAATGCCCTCTCCTGAAGCATCACATTCCAACACAAAAGGTTGGGAAAAATCCGTTAGAACCAATACTGGGCAGCTACTCATCACCTCGTTGAGCCTATCAAAGGATCTCTGTGTTGTGGCTGTCCAACTAAAATCTCCTTTATTAGTAAAATCTGTGAGGGGTGCTTCTAGTTGAGAGAACCCTTTAAAAAAATTTTGGTAGTAGGTGAAAATGCCTACAAACCCATGAAGTTCTGTGACATTCTTTGGTTCTAGCCAATATCTAATAACACAGATCTTCTCTTCATGAACTCTCACTCCATCTACTCCAATGATGTGGCCCAAATAGAGCATCTCTGTGAGTCCAAACGCGCACTTAGAGTGCTTAGCATATAATTTCTTCTAGCATAGAATTGCTTCTCCTTAAGAATGTGTAATACTATCTCAATATGATGTAGATGCTCCTCCCATGTGCAGTTGTAAATAAGAACGTCATCAAAGGAAACCAACACAAATTTCCTCAAGTGACCACGAAAAATGTGGTTCATGCAAGATTGGAATGTTGCCAGAGCATTGGTTAGCAAAAAAGGCATCACTAAGAACTCAAAATGGCCATAGTGGCATCTAAATGTTTTCTTGGGGATATCTTGGTCCCTCACTCTGATTTGATGATACCTTGATCTCAAATCAATCTTAGAAAAATACTTGGATCCTCCTAGCTCAACCATCAATTCATCAATCCTGGGGATTGGTTACTTTTTCTTCATCGTATTTTTGTTCAAGGCCCTATATTCAATGCACATCCTTAATTTTCCATCCTTTTTCTTCACCAAAACCACCAAAGAAGCAAAAGGACTGGTGCTAGGTCGGATGTGTCCTAAAGCCAAAATTTCTTGAATGGATTTTTCAAACTCATCCCTGTAGGCTTTGGGATGCCTATAAGGTGTGGTAATCACTACTTGGATCCCCTGATCCAACTCAATAGTGTACTCAAACCCTCTGTCAAGGGATATTCCTAATGGAATATATCCAAATATTGTAGAATAATAGCCCAAAATAGACTATACATCCGAGTGTACTAGTGCATCCTTGCCCCCTGCTTCTGACATACGCAGTTATACTACCCACACTATGTCCCCTATGCGCAAATCAACCTCCATCCTATGTGCTAAGACAATCTGGGGTGGATAGGTGTGTATGCCTTTGATTTTATGATGTTTACCAATCCCCTTCTTTGTACATTCCATATTTGTTGGCTTGAGGGGTCCTAGTCCGAGTTCAGAGGTTAAATTTTTCCAACAAACCCCTATACTACTGGCCCTTTCGACAATGACCTACTTGTGTAGGCCAAGGTCTCACCTGAAGTAGTATGGGAGGGTGCTGGAATCAGGTTTCCACACCCTAGGAGAGAGTAGGTAATTTGAGGCAGATCTGTATTATAACTTACTAGGTTCGCACAAAATGAGTATATTCGTAGCTCTTTTAATAGTGTAAGCAACATATAACCATAAAAAATCTATTATCATCAACAAATCTAATCGATGCATTCGCATCCATGTGCGCATTACTAAATACCATTATAGAGTATGCTAATCACAGCTACTTTCAAATCATAAATATAAATGTGCCAATCACATATACATTCAAGTCTTAAATAAACATCATAGATGTTCTTCAACAGTAAACATAATCAATTCATATGACACACAGATAATTCAACTATACTTCGCATTCATTAACATCAAGATCCACTTACGACCAAAACACAGCCCACGCACACAGCCTAACGGGGTCCACACACAGTAGTACTAAGGATCTCCACTCACATAGCCACCAGGAGTCCTTACCCAAAACAACTCAAACAGATCTTAACAATTCGCACGGAGCATCAATTCTAATTTATGCCTACCTTTAGACTCAAAATTTTCATCTATTTATATCGACAAATCCCTTTCTATCCTGTGGTCCACAAACCGTGGTTTGCAGACACTCAGTCTACCCTTTGACCCCTTTTACAAATTATTGGGGCTTTGACCCACCCCAAAGCCCTGTCACTAGGCTAACTGGTACCAAAATATATTAAAACGTAGCTTAAAATATACATCAAAACGTAGCTATGGGACCTTTTTCCAATAATCTCCAAGGTTTCCCAATCTGTGGTAACCTTCCCTAAGGTGTTTAACCACTGGACACCTAATATCACATTGGTGTCTGGAATATCATCCACAAAGAAGTGGTTTATCAATGTGTAGGTTCCCATAGTGATGGTTAATGACGGAACATATTTGGCACACTGCATGGTTCTATCTCCTGGAACCAAAACTGAGAAGCCCTCAAAGTCTTCTATTTGAATGCCCCTCATCTGCACCAACTAATTATCAATAAAGTTATGGGTGGCCCCATTGTTTATCAATACCGATACTCTCTATCTGTGAATAGTGCCTCTAAATCTCAATGTTAGATACTTGGGAACCCCACGCAAAGCTGCAAGAGTCCCTCCCTTTGGAGCAAATGCTCCCACCACACCTCCTGCTGGTGGTGCACCCTCTCCTGATGCTACAACACTGGTATCCTTCTCTTCATTAGAGAATATCTCAATACAATGTGCCTTCCCTGCAATACATTGGTGGTGTGGTACCCATAGCTCTTGACAAGTGAAACAAATTTTCCTTATCGTTATATCACCCCAAACATCATCATCAAGAGATTTCTTCTCATGATTCTCCTTTGTTTAAAAGGAGAGCTTCTGCTAAAAAGGGGCTTTTTCTTTGGGTAAAGCATGCTGTAGGTCTCTAGCCCTCTCCATAGCTTCTTGGAGTGTAGTTGGTCTAGTGTATTTCACCAACCCATCCAATGGTTAAACCAACCTATCATTGAACATGCACACTCTCCTAGCCACAATCAGGTCAAACACCATGACTGAAAGATTTAGAAATTTAGAGATATGTCTCTAGATCTCCTATTTGCTTGAGCTTGGTTAGCTCAAAAAAATGTGCTTTTGGATTCTTGGGGTCAAATCTCTCCACCAACCTCCAGGTGAATTCTTAATAAGAAGTGACACTAGCATGCCCAAGTGTATATAGGCCATGAAACCACCATTCATGTGCTTCACCTTCTAGGTGCAGCGCTGATATCTTGATGGCCTCCATTTCTAAAACTCTATTTAGTTTGAAATAGGTATCCAACTTCCCTACCCAAGCCTTAGTAGTGCGATTGGGTGATACATCATAAGAGGGAAAAAAGAACCTGCCCATAGTATGTTGTAGATCTTGGTTCTGCATGTACCCTCCACTTTTATGGTGATTGTGGGATCTTCTACCATCCTTGACCTAATAGAACTCCTGAAAGCTTAAATGCTCCTTGAACCTTTGAGATTAAGATTCATCTTCTAAGAAATAATCACCAAGGGTTTCTTCTCTTAATGGCCCTCCCACCTCACTTCCCAATGATAGGAATGTGAGCATAGTGGAGCGTTGTGAGGAAGGCTATATTGTTGTTTGCTCACACCATAAATGTGAAG
The DNA here is from genome assembly GCA_034641835.2 of Pinus albicaulis. Taxonomy (NCBI): domain Eukaryota; kingdom Viridiplantae; phylum Streptophyta; class Pinopsida; order Pinales; family Pinaceae; genus Pinus; species Pinus albicaulis. The sequence continues at coordinate 955,435,937 of CM076580.1, read as the reverse complement.
TGTCAGAAATTTCTCCATGATGAAACCCTCTAGGGGATTCCTTCTGCCTTTCTAATCTCATATCCTTAATATATTTATCAATGTTCTGCATGGTCTGAAGAATAAGTTTTGGGATTTCTCTTTCCTCCATTGATATAGATGTATTGCCCCACAAGGTGAGCCAAGATTATGCTATGATACCACTGTAATATTCCAAACTAGGAAAGACAATAATATTGAACACAAAGTGGAAAATACAAAAAATATTAATTCAAACACATGAGAAAATCGTAGATCCATTATATTATGTTAAACAATAGCAAAAGATACAATGTGTTGAGGAACAAATCGCTCAAACTAGGAAAACAAGCCTCCAATGCCCAAATACACTAGAATCCCAAATGATACTGCTATACAAAAATGATGGAGTACATGAAAATGCAATCCCAGTGAAGGTTACTACAACTGGAAAATGGAAACAAGTGATCTACTGATATGATACTCAAAAGGAGCTGAAAATGGATAACTAGTCTCTCAAACGCAATCCCAAGATAACCTGGAAAGGGTTTCTTGAAATGCACAAGATGCAAAAAGTGCAGGTTGAAACTCTGTGGCTAAATCACAGTATATCACTGGAGATCTATTGAAATATGGCTGAAATAACAAAGATATGGTTGTATCTTCTCCTCCCTATCTTTTCAGGTGAAAGGCTGCTCCTTTCACTAGTAAACTAGCTCATAAACAGGGTTTATCAACCCTCCACTACAACACCCTGCATAATAGCGTAGTTCCTCAGGTAGACTATGTTGTGGTAGAAGGTAGCTGCTTGGCCCAATGCTGGATGGTGGAAATGAAGCTCAAAATATCTCTCCTAAGTGGGCACTCGAAGTCCCCTGAGGTAGAGTGTGGGATTCCTACCCTGAAATGCCCTTGTACTAAATAGTACAACAAAATCCCTTAAACAGCTGAAGCATGCAAGAAGTCATAAGACCCAAAAATAAACAATATTTTGAATGCCTCTCGTGGCTTCCATCCCTTTCCTTATATGATTGGTGAGCTTCCTCACCCTTGGCCCTACTCATTTATGATGCTACTTCCATGCAAAGACTCCTCCTCCAAAACTGTTTTGTCCCCACTAGCTCCACTCTCTCCTATGGCAGCGTTGTTGATTTGGTCAATCTTGACCCAGTCTACATGCATTGGCCCCTTTCACACCAAATGTTTCTTTATTTTGGCTAGATAAACTGATCCACATCCATACTAGAGGTGGTTTATTCCTACTAAAGAGATTTAAGGGTCTCTTTACCCCATTATTCATCTAAGATATGAATAGAAGAAAAATATAATATTCCAACTAGATACAAGCTAATTGCGAATATTATAGTCTCAAACTAGCCACCGAAGGACCAACACCACAAAATCTAGTAGATACTGCAAAAAGCGCCGCAGAGCAGACAATGGGCATCCTGGTGCCTTTCACTGAGGTTATTTCAAAGTTGAAGACCAAGATGAAGATCCCAATGCCGGCGTGACTTGGGATAAGTCACAAGATTGTGTTGGGGGCCTGTTGGAGCAAGGTCCCCTAAGTCCAAGTTTTGAATGTTATCTTAATATATTTTTGTAATAGATTTTGTAAGTTTAGTCATGTGCAACACAAGTCAAGGGGCTTTGGGGCGGGTCAAAGCCCCTCATGAGTTTTAATAGGTAAAATGGGTATAAAAAGGGGCTACAAACCACAGTTTTTGGACCCTAGAATAGTGTAGACGAAAAGTATAAATAGAAGTCTATATTGAGTCGAACAAGTCAGTTTTTGATAAGAATAGATATTGATGATAGATATGGCTATATTGTGATAACTTTGGCGAATTTTCCTGGGTAAAAGGCTCATGCTGGCTGTGTGCGCAAAGACATTAGTCTTGCAATGTGAAAATCCTGCTGGTTGTGTGCGCGGGTGAACTAAAGGGTTTTGTAAGAAGGATATGGATTTTTATGAATAAAGGACTGTTGTTGATTTTATTTGAATCTGTTAGTCTCCTATACCAATAGGTGTCATTTTTCATGATTGTCTTCATTGAACTATGCAATATGTTCAAACCTTTTTCTTGAGCAAAAGGTGTTCCATATTCTTGAAAAACCAAAAAATTTAAAAATTTAAAAAAATGTAAAGAGGGTATACCCTAAAAGAAAAATGAAAGGGTAAGAAAAATAAAGTGGTCAAAAAAGAAGAGAAAGAAATAAACCCCAATCAAAAATAGACCAAGGAAAGTGTGCAAATCCAAATGCCACTACTATTTCATTTTTTGTAATAAAGCAATTATGTGCAGCTTTTCAAACTTTTGCCACTATTTATGAAGAGTCAAACTGTTTAAACTTGACTCATTCATGTTTCAATTTCATGTTGTAGAATAGAGAATAAATATCTGACCAAACAGTTTAATCTTGGCAGATAAGTAGATAGGTAGAGTTAATAATAGGTGCTCAACAGTTTAATCTGAGCCCTTGGATGTAATAAGGGTAGAATTAGATAGATTTTCCTTGTAAAAGAAAAGAAGATTGATAAGGGTTTGCCAGTCTAAGTGCACCCTAATAAAGAAGAGAAAATGGTAGTGTCAAGTAGATAGGGTAGGTATATGGTGTTGCAAATTTTTATGTGATGAATGATGGTGTTGAATATGTTTAATCTTTTACCTTCATCACAAGTACTCAAGCAGAAAATACACTGGAAAATTCACAGAAGGCAAAGTCAAAATCATTAACTTCCCACATCACTTTCTCCCTAAGATTTTTACTAATTTCCCCAAAGTGCTAAGGTATTTGGAGATCAAAGGGGCTCAAGGCATTTCCTTGACTTTTGGAGGGACCGGACCCTCGGCCTGATGATCAAAAAGACCTAAGTACTTGAAGTTATCCATTATCATTTACTTTCAATCTTTTCCTAAGTAAAATCCCATTTTGCTTAGGAAAATCAAGCAAAATTCCATAAAAATCCCTCAAAATAACTTACTCTTCTAAGTTTAAGTGTTGAAGATGATATATTGTAATTTACTTCAGAAATTGTCACTTTCTTAGATGTGCAAAGTATTTTGAGTTCCCTTGTCCCTTTGTCATATTTACATTTAACTCTATTTACTAAATCCCTAGTCAAAATGCCTTATCCTAAGTATATAACTCCTTTTATATAAATATCCAAAAAACCCATCTTATTATAAAGTTTAACCAAAGTACTTATTTCCCAATTATTCATTAAAAACCCGCATCATGTGCCCTTTGGTTAAAAATATCATTATATAATAGTCCCGCCCTTATGATAAGTTAATTACATTGGTTAATTTATCATATAATAAAAAACATATATGAGAAAAGCTTTAAACATGTGATATATATGTTTAATACAAAAAATAATAAACCCGAATTTTAATTTTTAAAACCAAAACTTCAGAAAAAACCCCCCATGCCACCGTGGCCCATCCACTTGGCATTCCACCCGACGCTTCAACCACAATCGAAACCTCACCGTGACCCCTATTTCCATTATACCATGGGATTAATTAATTATCAGAATTAGTTAATAACCAAACTTTTCCGCCTATTAGACGCCCACCAGGATACTTAATAAAGTTAAACACGTTTAAAACCCCGTCGGGCCCGCACGATAAACCCCCACCATCTCCCCGTCCCTTCCACCATCCGATCTCCCCCTCCAAAGATCAACGCTCCACATCAATTCCGCCAACCATCCCTTGTCAGAGCATTAACGCGCGGGGGCTTGGTGGTATTGGACTAGTCCTCCGTCCACGTGTCAATGATCCAATGGAATCGCTGCGCACTCGTTTAATACCACTCTTGTCCATAAGCGGTGCGGGGATTACCTCTTACCGCCCGACCTCTACCACACGTCAGCCCGTACATCGATGACGTCATTCCTCGAAAAAATAAAAAATCCCTTTTAACTCGGAAATAAAACAAATTTTCGTGTTTTTTATGTCATTTTCGTTATCCGAAAGCGACTGCGCCTTCCGCTATGAAATTCAAATTTCCACTGGAATTCACTGTTCTATCCAATTTCGCTCGAAATTTCCGCTGGACCAGTGTTCAAGCGTCTTCTTGCCACCGCCTGATACCTGTTAAAACCCAGTTTGCTTCCAAAAACAGGTATTTATTCTATTACGCTCCGAAACTTCAAAAGAAACTCTGTTTTCCTTGTTTTCCACTGGAGTAGTGATTAAATCTTATCTCTAAGATCATCCCCTGAGGTTTAAAACTGTGAATTGTTCCCTTGAAACTGCAATTGTGTTAATTTCCTTCATTTAAACTAAAATCGCGCCCCGGCTTGTGAATAAAACCCAGAAACTTCCGTTTTGAATCTACAAGAACCAAAATGGAAGCTCCGGCAGCCCTGAATGTGACTCCACTGAATGCCCCCCACAAAGAGTTAGAATATTTGCCCTTAGTGGATAAAGATTTTCAGATTAAAGACTTGCATTTTGATGAGAGCCCCCTTCTGAGTTATTGTCGCTGCAGAGACGATTATTCGAAGGGGCAATATGTCATTGGGTTGTGGGAATCCAATCTCCCCAGATATCTCATCTCCTCAGTCATTACTTTCCCAGAAATTATCCACTATTGCCATTCTAACTATGATCCCACTCAAAGAGCTGTAATATCCCCTGACCAGAGAATTCTTTTCCCCATTACTCCCCAAGCCATCAATTCAATGCTATACTTTGAACCTGATCAAGAACTAGCACCTTTGTCTATGGAAGAACTGATTGAAAAGTCTAATCAATTGACCCCAGAAAAATTGAAGTCCATTTGCCAGAATTTTATGTTGCCTGAACATCAACCTAAGGGACCTCCTCCCTATGGTTTTTATTATTTCACTAAGTTGGGAAGGCTCATCCTAAATATGATATCTTTTGTCTTGGGTTTCAATACAAGTGAATATGTTGATGAAATAACCCTGGTTTTGTTGTCTATCTTTACTCCTGGGCAACCTCCTGAAGTTAAATATGACTTTTCCTCTTTCATAGCCAATAAGATCCATGACCAGTTCATGAGGCTAGATGATGAGAAATTTTTTAAATATTTCTCAGTTATTTATCATCTCATTATCTACTATCAATAAGAGAATTTCCCTTTCCCCGTTAAAAAGCTTGATGCCAAGGGAAACCCAAGGTCAATTATATTTTGGTCTCCCATAATTCATTCTTCTTATGATTCTCCCTATTCCTATGCTGAGTTCATCGACCTTTTTGTATATCCTGCAACTACCTTGTTGACAGGAATCCCTCCTCCAAGGCTCAGTAATGAAATCAAGAAGACCTTGCAGCTTTCAAGGACTTATACAATTGGAGATTGGTATTTATATCAAAACCATTCAGTCATCAGAATCTATGGATGTGAATTACATCCATTCAAGTTGCCAAGATATGTGCCCATGAGACTTTTTGCCTTGGAATATTTCAGGCAAATGAATAATTCAGATGTGATTCATTTTTGTAGTGTGAAAAAGAAAGCCCAACTAAGGATCAAAAGTCAATTAGGTCCTTTCATCTGCAACTCTAGGGAGGCCGAGCGAGAAGCAGAAAATATACTACAAAGCCATTGCAAGTTCCAAAAAACTTTCCGTTGGGTTCCTTATGATCCATTTGGTTTTATCTGTGAAAAAAGAATAAAGAACAAATCATCCCCCTAGATACACCACAAGATTCCTGATATAGAACAATATGCTAACCAAGATGAATGGGTGGCAGAAAAACTAGTTGAAGAAGAAAGTGAAGAGGAAAAAATGAACAGAATTATGAAAGATCTTGAGAAGAAGTATGACCTAGAATCTTGTGGTCAAGTGCAGGTACCTCACATTGGCACTTCTTCAGCAGCAAACCTACAACAGAGATTACAGGAAGGCAGTTCATCAGTTGCAACAGAGACAAAAGGCAAAGGAAAGGAACCTGAAATACAGGTCATTGAAACTTTAATCATGGCAGAGAAACCTCAAACCTCCAGAGCACCAGATCAATCACAAGTTTCTCCCACTCAGGTAAATCATCCACAGGTTTCAGAATTACAAACTCCATCCAATGTGGAAATAGGAAAGAAAAGGCAAGTTCTAGATACTACTCCAAAAGAAACCTCAAAGCTACATCAAGCCAAAAAACAGAAACTAGATCCACTTCCAGATGTGGAAATCATAGATGAGGTGTTTGATGATGGAAGAGAAGACAATCAACTGACTGGTTCTGTTAGTGTGACCCATACAGATCAGAAAGGAAAAGCTTTGCAAAAGCAGTTGAGTATTGAAATATCCTCTTTTAGGCCACCAAAAACAGATACAGGGGATATAAAGAGAACCTTCATCAATATAAAGGCAAAGAATGATCCATTGAGAATGAAATTATATGATCAATATTTGAAAATGGCTCCGCATAATCAGGAAAGGTTAATGTCAGCATTTGACATTTCACAAGGCAAAATGATTATGAGCCACTTCAAGTCAAAGGTGCCAAAACCCATGACAGCAGCTGATTATATTAGTACAAATTTTGAGGTCCTGGAAAAGGACATTCATCCTTTGGACCAGATAGAACTGCATAAACAAACTGGGGAAATGGTGTATTCCACTCTTACTAATAAGGCTATGGTAGCCCTAACACTGCAAGATTCTTTAAATAACACAAGCGCCCAATTGCAAATTGAGAAGGCCTCTTCTCAGGCCAAAGATAACAAAATAAAGTCTCTGGAAGACATAATCATCAGCTTGGGTCACAACCCCAAAGATATCAAAAGCATTGAGGCGCTAATTAAGAAAAAAGATGATGACATAGCTGCACTGAGAAAGCAGCTGAAATTGCCAGCCTCAAGTCACCCCCAGACCCAAGAAGTTTTGAAGGGAAATTCACAGGAAGAGATAATGGAGTTGCTCTTAAAGATGACTGAGCAACTGACTGAAACAGAGAAATAATTGGAACAAGCTTTAGAGGAAAAAGAAGCTATCATGCAGGCATCCATCACAGAAACTAATACAACTATAGGTACCACAACAGCAAATCAACAAACAGAGCCAGCACAGGTAAACACTTCTGGTCTAAGTTATGATGAATTGACGAAACAAATGGAGAGCTTAAAATTAAGAGTCACAGAACTTCAAACCACAAAATTACAGTTAGAAAATTTGGAGCAGAAATATGATACATCTAAGAAGACAGTTGCTGATAATACCAGGGAAATTAAAATATTGGACAGATTAGTTAAGGCTTTAGAAAAAGATCTTTCATTAGAAAAGCCTTTGAAGGAAATAAATGAAATTCTTTGGGGTAATATAATTGAGTTAATAAAAAGTATTTGGCCCTCTATTCAAGCAATTTTTGAACAAAATGACTTGATTAAAGTAGCTCAGGAAGAAATAAACAGAACAAGAGATGAATTAAGAGGTAGACCTGAGCAGGCCAATCAACTTATTCAATTTTTGAACACCCGAACGAAACAACAGCTTGCAGTACTAGTAATTGAAGACAGGACCAGCACTATTTTGATGATAAAAAGATTTTTCATCAAAAGAACTTTTATGCAGAATTTAGAAAGGAAGTGTTCAGATATTTTGGCTGATATTAATGCTTTCAGAGAAAAATTTCAAGTTTTGTTGGACAGTGGGTTACACATTCCTATGCTCACAGAAGACTAGATAATGGACCTGGAAACCTATGTTAAGAAAATAGATATCCATGCTCAAAATACAACTGCTTGTTCTATCAGTTTGCCAGAAACAACGTTGCCAACAGGGAGAAATATTTATGACAGGTTGAAGAATTTATTTCATCTTGAAAATGAAATAAGGTATTTGTTCCCTGATCAGCCTACTTTTTACAAACTCACAGAGGCCGATGAGACATTGAGAAAACTTAAAAGGACTATAATACCAGAAGATCAATGGTGGAATGACCTATTGGAAATTCTATGAAATTTATCTTTAGGTTGAGAATTTTGTATTTTTACTATCATGTAAAAGATAAATAGTAAGAACAGGTTAAAGAGTATCAGTCGAACAGGTTAAAGAGTATCCGTAAAGACAAAGAGTATCAAACAAGCAAAGAAATTACTCCAAGGGACAGCATCGAGCCCTATTTCAGCATTTACCTCCAGCACACCAGCAAAATGAGAAAACAACACACCATCAATTACATTTTATTCTATCTACGAGACCATCTGTCTCCTTTTTTATTGTAACTTATTTATTAGTCACCCTAAATTGAGGGCTAGGTTAGTGTAAGATATTTTCAATCATTTTTTGTATAAATAAACCCTCAAAGAGAGTATTGGGGGTGGATTCTAATACTTGGCTGTGACATTGATGTTTTTGGAATAAAAAGTGTTTTGGAGAAATTTATTTGTGGCTTACTAGATGACAATTTGAAGCTCGGGACTTTTTGCAGGATTCATGTGTCGGACTGCAGTTCAATAAGTCTTTCTATCCTATGTTTTAAGTTTTATATCTGTTTATAATATCATTATGTCCATTTCTAAATAATTTACATAAAGGATTGAATCAGAATTTACTTAATTGTACTCTGATTTCAGATGTGATTATTCTTAATGTTTTCCTCTAAATTGGTTATAAGCATGAATTCTTAAATGCTCTTGCTTTGCTAATTTAAACATTGTTGATTACTATAATAAAGAATTCTTCATTTCTCTTTGTTTGTAGTCATCTCATTTCTTTCTTTTTGAACATGGTGAAAGATTCTTAGTTGCCTTTCATCCCTTCAAGATCATCCCATCCACTTTAAATTTTAAGGATTGTTCTCTGTCTAGCTATCTTGCCCTGTAATACCATCTTGTGTTTAGAATAGAAATCCAGTAAAGCCATCCTTTGACTCCATAGCCCAATGGACCGAAAACTTTCAACCTTGCCCTTAGTTTAAGGATTCCACCATTTTTCAAAACAAACATCTTGGATCTATAACTAGCCTAAAACCTTCTAAGAACAAAGATAAATCATAAAGAGAGAGCCCTCTCTGGATGCAGATTGGCTAGATTCTGCATCTGAAGGTTGGTTTGTGGTTACCTCGGGTATACTTTCCTCTTCCACAACTTCAAGGAAAACTTGAGTGATAACATAAAAGTACACCATACCGTAACCGAATCATCTTTATCACAATAATGTTCGACTTAAGTGTCATATAGTCCAAGATCAGCTAGGTAGCCTTTGAAATTGCTTTTGCTCTGCAATTGCAAAAGTAAATAAATGTTGCTTCAGTCTATCTCTGATTTAGCTTATACACTGAACCTTAGTTTCAAAATGTTTAATCAGAATATCTAGTTTAACAGATCTTTGAGAAAATTTTAATCATACATCATTATTTCTTGAAGAATTTGTAGAATTTGTATTTATTTTTTCACTCGAAACCAAAATCTGCAAAAATACGATAACTATAAAAAATCATTTCCGTAAAATATCTACTACTGTGGTCAAACCCTGACCCTAATCCACCACCAATATTTGAAAATCCAAATCTGATTCCTAGGATTCTTAGAAAACAAGGAAGTCAAGAAAGTTCTGAAAGAGGAAGTCAAGAGAGTTCAGGAAGTTCTAGGCCACTTTCTAGATCTGCATCCTGTCCCGTGAAAATTATATATATTGATGAAATTCCTTTTGATGCACAATTTGAAACATCTTTATTTGTGAATTTTTCTGAAACCGAATTATCCAGATTAGTTCTAGATCCATTTTTTTTTGAAGATTTGCAATTCATATTTGTTTCACATCATCTTGACAGACAATTACAAAACTCTATTCAATCTGAACAAACCTTTGAAGAAAGTTCAAACATCTCTATAGTTACCGAAGCTTCCCCAAGTTCAGTTACTTTTTCTCAAGCTTTTCAAACACCTATCATCCCTTCTACTCCTCCATCTCCTCCTACCAGACCATCAACTCCTGTTACCCCACTATATCTTCCAATGACCAATCGATACGCCCCTTTACAGTTACCAGCCAACCCTGCTGCTTTGCCTCAAGATTACCAGAGTAAGATCACACCTTTTGATGGATCAAGTACTTACACAGCACAACAACACACCAAAAGGATGACTGATTACTTTGAGTTTTATGAAATTGATACTGATGATGTCCGAATGAGAATTTTTGTTCAGAGTCTTACTGGAGAAGTTAGGATGTGGTTTAGAGCTCTTGCTCCAAACAGTATTGTTGATTTACCAACTTTATATAGGGCATTTTTGAACAGATGGGAGAATAAGAAAGATCCTCTTCAGATCCTGTCAGAATTCGAAAAATTAAGAAGAATACCTAACGAAATAGTACAAGATTACATCATTAGATTCAATGAAGCATATAACGCAGTTCCTCAAAACCTTAGACCCCCACTTGACTCTGTATTGGTGAAATTTCCTGATGGTTTTGACTCAGACATAGCATATTCACTCAGGGAAAGAGCTCCCCAAACATTAGAGGAAATGAAAAGCATAGTGGTTAGTGTGGAAGCAAATCTGATAGAAAAACGAGCCAGAGCTAGGGCAGAAAGAAGAATGCATGTGAATGAAGAACCTTCAGCTTTTGAAAATAAGCTGGATGCAATCATTAAAGGTATGGAAAGATTATGAGATAGAGTGGAGACCATTGAAAGAAAGTCTTCTAGTGATAATCAGAATGTTGCAAGAAACCCAAACTTTAGGAGAAATCAGAACCAAAACATTGGGAAGAATGTCCTTGACCAAAATATTAGGCCACCTTTCCAAGAAAACTTTGTTGAAGGTTCAACTTCTGAAGAACCTACTGAGGATGTCGAAATAAATAATGTGAATGAAAAACAAAATGAACCAGAAGTTTTCCTATCTCAGGATGATCAGGAAAATCACATCCTTGAAACATTCCAAACTCATTCAGGAGAAACTTTTGATTTCAAAGAAGGTTATGACACAGCAATTTATGAGGTTCATAAACAGTACAATTTGAGAACCAGACGGATTGATGTGCCAGAGAATAGCAAACAGAAAACTGCAAAACAAAATGTCAAAGGTAAAGACAACAACCATCCTGTACAAAACATTTCCCCTGTACAAATTTTGTCTAGGACAAATCTTAACCCTTCAAATCCAATAATTGAAGATGTCTCTGATAAAAAACCAAAAAATAAACAACAATCTAATACTTTTCCTCCTGTAGGAAATGTAGGAGAATCAGTAGAAGGTAGTCCAGAAATACCTTCAAATAAAAATTTCACTCATGAAAAAGAGAAAAACATTGAAGACCCAAAAAATAGAGAAAACACAACTGTGCAAAACACTAAAACTCAAACAGAAAAACCTTTCAATCTGGAGGCTGAAATAGGCAAACTAAAGATAGCTGTTCCTTTATTAGAATTGGCTAAACATGATGTCTATAGAAGTAAAATTAGCAAATCTCTAAAAATTAACATTATTGGATTGGATGATTCAGTGAATATTCTTGATGATCAACCTAAACTCCTGTTTGGCCCTGAGGTAAATGGCAAACCAGAAAGTGGAGGAACTCCTCCATTTTATGTGAGTCTGAATGTTCATGATAAGATACTCCATAATGCAATGCTTGATTCTGGAGCATCTCACAATTTTATGCCAAAAGCAGTGATGGAAAGATTAAATCTAGATATTACCAGACCGTACAAAGATTTGTTTTCTTTTGATTCTAGTCAGGTAAAATGTTTAGGTTTGATTAAAGATTTGTGTGTTACTTTGGTACAATACCCTGCTAAGTCTGTTTTGATGGACATAGTAGTGGCTGATATTCCCCCTAAATATGGTATGTTATTGTCTAGATCTTGGAGTGCTAAACTTGGAGGGTCTATTCAACTAGACATGTCATATGCAACTATTTCAGTATTTGGTCAGCCTAAAAGGCTTTACAGAGAGACATTGATGAAATATTTAGTCAGTAGCCATGAGAAGCCTGAAAACTTCCCTGTTTACTCTATACATTCTGATATGGACTCTTTTATTTTATACAATGCTGAGTTGGATCTCCCTACTGAAATAGAAGCTCCGGAATTGGAAACCATAAACAAAACCACTGTTAAAATTGAAGAAATCTCTGAAAACAAAGAAACAACAGATGATCAAGAAATACCTGAAGAAACTAAACAACTAGCTCCTGTCAAGAAACATTTTAAAACAATTGATGAGGATTATGAACATGAAATTCTATGGCATTTAGAGTTTGATGGCTCAGTAAACAAATTAGGAGCAGGAGCTGGCATTTGGTTACATAATGTTGAAAACAATCATGCTGAGGGTCATGCTTATAGGTTGAATTTCAAATGCACTAACAACATGGCAGAGTACGAAGCTCTTTTATTAGGGCTTAAACATGTCAAGAAGTTAGGAGCTATCAGAGTATCAATCATAGGAGATTCCAAGATAATTATTCAACAAATTAAAGGAGAATGTTCAACAAAAGACATGAGATTGAAACAATACAGAGAAACAGTTGTGGAAATTCTCAACACCTTTCTACAAGCTCAACTTGCCAAGATTCCCAGGAAACAAAATTTGCATGCTCACAGTCTCGCAATGTTCGCTAGCACATGTAAGTTACCTTTTGATCCTAATCATCAGTTTTCAGCTGAGATTAGACATAGGCCTGCTATACCAGACAATCTTTTGAATTGGCAAGTATTTGTAAATAATAATCAAATCAATAGTTTTTTGACACTTCAAAATGAGTTTTCTAACTTTAATATAGATGAAGACATAACTATTGATGAATTTGATCAAGAAAAAGAACAAAAAATAGAAATTTCAAGAGAAAATGAAATTCATATGCTGCACCCAACCACATTCACAGAAAAAGACATGCAAAATTTGAAACACATGGAATCTGATGAGATCATAGAAGATGAGACAGAAATCATCAATTTAAAAGATAATCATTTTCCCAAAGGATTAACTCCTTTGGAAGATCTGTTTGACTCAAATGATATTCCATTTAGACCTAAAATGGAACCTGTTAAGGCTGATATGGAAGAATGCAACTTAGGAACCCCAGAAAATCCCAAAATGGTTAAGTTATCCAAATCTCTTCCAAAAGATCAAAAGGTTAAATATGTTGAACTATTAAAGGAATTCCAGGATGTTTTCGCCTGGAGTTATGAAGATCTTAAATCATATGATACATCCATCATTCAACACACTATACCTTTGAAACCAGATCAGAAACCTTTCAAACAGAAACTTAGAAGAATAAATCCTGTTTTTTTACCTTCAATTGAAAAGGAAATTAAAAGAATGTTTGAAGCAGGAATTATAGCTCCTATTAGGTTCTCAGAATGGGTTTCTAACTTGGTACCAACAAGAAAGAAAACTGGAGAAATTAGACTGTGTGTCGATCTAAGAAATTTGAATAAAGTTTCTTTAAAAGATAACTATCCTTTACCAAAAATGGACCATATTTTACAAAGGGTAGTGGGATCTTCTAGGATATCTCTACTGGATGGATTTTCAGGGTATAACCAGATTCTGGTTCACCCTGATGATCAAGATAAAACAGCATTTACAACACCATGGGGTACGTTTAAATATGTCAAAATGCCATTTGGACTAAAGAATGCAGGAGCTACGTTTTAGAGAGCAATTGACATTGCTTTTGCTAAAGAAATACATGATTTTCTGGTTATTTATCTAGATGATTTGACTGTTTTTTCTAAAACAGATCAAGAACATTTAGATCATCTAAGGCAAGTATTTATAAAATGCAGAAAGTATGGGATTTCTTTAAACCCTAAAAAGTCATTGTTTGGTTTAGAAGAAGGAAAGCTCTTAGGTCACATTATTTCTAAAGATGGCATTAGGATTGATTTAGAAAGAATACAAGCAATTTTACAGATACCTCATCCTAGAAACATAAAAGAGTTGCAAGCATTCATAGGAAAAATTAATTTCTTGAGAAGATTTATTTCTAGTTTAGCTGAATTACTTAGATTGCTTACTAACATGTTGAGGAAATATTCAAGCATTGACTGGACTGTAGAAGCCAAGCAATCATTTGAGGAAATTAAAATGGCTTTAACAAGAACACCAGTTCTTACCAGTCCCAAATTTGACAGAGATTTCATTATTTTTTCATTTTCTTCTGAACACACAGTTGCAGCTGTTTTACTTCAAAAAGATGATCAAGGGTGTGAAAAACCAATAGCATTTTTTAGTAAAGCACTTAGGGATGCATCTTTGAAATACAATATTATGGAAAAACAAGCTTTTGCATTGGTAAAAGCAATTAAAGATTTCAGAGTTTACATATTATATTCTCATGTGATAGCTTATGTGCCTAATGCAGTAGTTAAAGATATTTTGACTCAAGATGGCATTGAAGGTAAACGAGGTAAGTGGATAGCTACCATTTTAGAATATGATATTGAGATTAAACCAACAAAACTCATAAAAGGTCAAGGTTTGGCACAACTCATGACTGAAACTAATTGCCAAGCCTTAGACATTAACGAACTGGATGACAATCAGGAGATGGCGACTCCACAGATCAGTCAAGCTTTCTTAGATTCACCCTGGTACACTAATATAATTCATGTTTTATTAAACCTGCAAGCTCCTCCAGGGTTGTCCAGAACGAAAAGAAGATTTTTTAAAATGACATCTTTGAAATATTGTATTTTAGATAGCACTCTATTTTGGAAAAATCATGAAGGAATCTTGTTGAATTGTCTATTAAAAGATGAAACTGATAAAGTTCTTAATGAATTTCATGTAGGGGATTGTGGAGGACATCTCTACTGGAAATCAACTGCAGACAAAATCTTAAGGGCTGGTTTTTACTGGCCAACTTTATTTTCTGATGTTAAGAAATTTGTAACAACTTGTCATAAGTGTTAGATCTTTGAGGGTAAAAGAAAGTTGTTACCTTTGCCATTAAAACCAGTTTCCACAGAAAGACCTTTTCAATAATGGGGATTAGATTTTATTGGAGAAATCCATCCCCCTTCTTCAGGGCAACACAGATGGATTCTTACTGCCACAGACTACTTCACTAAGTGGATTGAAGCTATCCCATGCAGACAGGCCAATGATTCTGTGATTATAGGGTTTTTAGAAACCAATATACTTTCAATATTTGGCTGTCCAGAAAAGATTATAATAGATAATGCTGCTGCATTTAAGTCAAAGAAAATGATTAGTTTCTATAGTAAATATCATATTACTTTAGGCCATTCAACATCTTATTACCCTCAGGGTAATGGACTGGCAGAATCCTCCAATAAAAGCCTTATTAATATCATCAAAAAGTTATTGGAAGAAAATAAAAAGAATTGGCACAAGAAACTGACCAATGCATTGTGGTCAGACAGACTTACAACTAAGAAATCAATTGGGACTAGTCCGTATGAGTTAGTTTATGGTCTTGAAGCAAGATTCCCATCATCTTTAGGAATTCCTGTTATGAAATTACTTCAGGAGGCTCAAGTGGAACCAAATGACATTCAGAGAAGAATTAATCAAACAATTCACTTGCAGCAAACCAGAGAAGAAGTATACCAACGATCTCAAGTCTTGCAGGAAAAGTTAAAGAAAATGTTTGATAAAAGGACTAAAGCAGAGGATTTTCAACTAGGAGACAAAGTCCTAAGATGGGATTCTAGAAGAGAAGAAAAAGGGAAACATGGGAAATTTTATTTCTTGTGGAAAGGGCCTTATATCATTCATGCCTTGCAGGGAAACAACACATACTTTTTGAAGGATTTGGACAATTCAGAAGCTGAAGAAGGACCAATCAATGGTCGAATGCTGAAGCACTATTTTGATCATATTTACTAGGATGTTTTGATTTTTCTAACTTGTACATAATATATCCTTTTCTAATGCAGTTTTGAGTAGATAGTAACTTACTGGAGTTGAAGCCCGAAGTGAAGGCCCTAAGCTTCAGAAGTTTTACTATCATATATACAATAAAGCTACCAGAAGAAGGACATTACATAGTTCAGTTTGAAGACATTTTGAGGCATCTGACCTGCTGTTCTTGACTTTCCACAAGGAAAAGCCATCCCCAAGTGGAGCCAGTGTTAGTCTCCTATACCAATAGGTGTCATTTTTCATGATTGTCTTGATTGAACTATGCAATATGTTCAAACCTTTTTCTTGAGCAAAAGGTGTTCCATATTCTTGAAAAACCAAAAAATTTAAAAATTTAAAAAAATGTAAAGAGGGTATACCCTAAAAGAAAAATCAAAGGGTAAGAAAAATAAAGTGGTCAAAAAAGAAGAGAAAGAAATGAACCCCAAGCAAAAATAGACCAAGGAAAGTGTGCAAATCCAAATGCCACTACTATTTCATTTTTTGTAATAAAGCAATTGTGTGCAGCTTGTCAAACTTTTGCCACTATTTATGAAGAGTCAAACTGTTTAAACTTGACTCATTCATGTTTCAATTTCATGTTGTAGAATAGAGAATAAATATCTGACCAAACAGTTTAATCTTGGCAGATAAGTAGATAGGTAGAGTTAATAAAAGGTGCTCAACAGTTTAATCCGAGCCCTTGGATGTAATAAGGGTAGAATTAGATAGATTTTCCTTGTAAAAAGAAAAAGATTGATAAGGGTTTGCAAGTCTAAATGCACCCTAATAAAGAAGAGAAAATGGTAGTGTCAAGTAGATAGGGTAGGTAGATGGTGTTGCAAAGTTTTATGTGATGAATGATGGTGCTGAATATGTTAATCCTTTACTTTCATCACAAGTACTGAAGCAGAAAATACATTGGAAAATTCACAGAAAGCAAAGTCAAAATCATTAACTTCCCACATCACTTTCTCCCTAAGATTTTTACTAATTTCCCCAAAGTGCTAAGGTATTTGGAGATCAAAGGGGCTCAAGGCATTTCCTTGACTTTTGGAGGGACCGGACCCTCGGCCTGATGATCAAAAAGACCTAAGTACTTGAAATCATCCATTATCATTCACTTTCAATTTTTTCCTAAGCAAAATCCCATTTTGCTTAGGAAAATCATACAAAATTCCATAAAAATCCCTCAAAATAACTTACTATTCTAAGTTTAAGTGTTGAAGGTGATATATTGTAATTTACTTCAGAAATTGTCACTTTCTTAGATGTGCAAAGTATTTTGAGTTCCCTTGTCCCTTTGTCATATTTACATTTAACTCTATTTACTAAATCCCTAGTCAAAATGCCTTATCCTAAGTATATAACTCCTTTTATATAAATATCCGAAAAACCCATCTTATTATAAAGTTTAACCAAAGTACTTATTTCCCAATTATTCATTAAAAACCCGCATCATGCACCCTTTGGTTAAATATATCATTATATAATAGTCCCGCCCTTATGATAAATTAATTTCATTGGTTAATTTATCATATAATAAAAAACATATATGAAAAAGCTTGAAACTTATGTGATATATATGTTTAATACAAAAAATAATAAGCCAATTTTAATTTTTAAAACTAAAACTTCGGAAAAAACCCCCATCACACCGTGGCTGTCGCATTCCTGCAACGCTTCAACCACAGTCGAAACCTCCCGCGACCCCTATTTCCATTCATAACATGGGATTAATTAATTATCGAGTGGTTAATCACCAAAGCTTTCCGCCTATTGCACCATCGACCTCCCTTAATAAGAAGTTAAACGCGTTTAAAACCCCGCGGACCGCGATAAGCCCCCACCATCTCCGTCCATACACCATCCGATCTCCCCCAAGAAGATCAACACTCCCATCAATTAAAATAGCAGTCCCATAGCAGGCATTAACGCATGGGCGTGTGGACAGATCTCAGCCACGTGTCAATGCCCCAATGGAATCGCTGCCCTCTTGTGTAATACCACCATTGCTCATAAGCGGTGCGGGGATTACCGCTTATTGTTTACCGCCCAACCCCTGCACACGTCAGCCCGTACATCGATGACGTCAGTCCTCGAAAAAATAAAAAATCCCTTTTTAACTTGGAAATAAAACAATTTTTTGTGTTTTTGATGTCATTTTCGTTATTCGAAAGCGACTGCGCCTTCTGCTGCAAAATTCAAATTTTCACTGGAATTCACTGTTCTATCCAATTTCGCTCGAGAATTTCGCCGAACCAGTGTTCAAGCATCCTCGTGCTACCGCCTGATACCTGTTAAAACCCAGTTTGCCTCTAAGAACAGGTATTTATCCTATAGCGCTTCGAACTTCAAAAGAAAGTCTGTTTTCCTTGTTTTCCACTGGATTAGTGATTAAATCTTATCACTGAGATCATTCTCTGAGGTTTAAAAACTGTGAATTGTTCCCCCGAACCAGAAATTGTGCCAATTTCCCTCATTATAACTGAAATCATGCTCGGTCTGTGAATAAAACCCAGAAACTTCCATTTTGAACCCACAAGAACCAAAATGGAAGTCCCGGCAGCCTTGAATGTAACTCCATTGAATGCCCCCCACGGAGAGTTAGAATATTTGCCTTTAGTAGATAAAGATTTTCAGATTAAAGACTTGCATTTTGATGAAAGCCCCCTTCTGAGTTATTGTCGCTGCAGAGACAATTATTCGAAGGGGCAAGATGTCATTGGGTTGTGGGAATCCAATCTCCCGAGATATCTCATCCCCTCAGTCATTACTTTCCCAGAAATTATCCACTATTTCCATTCTAACTATGATCCCACTCAAAGAGCTGTAATATCCCCTGACTAGAGTGTTCTTTTCCCCATTACTCCCCAGGCTATCAATGCAATGCTACATTTTGAACCAGATCAAGAATTAGCACCCTTGTCTATGGAAGAACTGATTGAAAAGTCTAATCAATTGACCCCAGAAAAATTGGAGTCCATTTGCCAGAATTTTATGTTGCCTGAACATCAACCTAAGGGACCTCCTCCCTATGGTTTTTATTATTTCACTAAGTTGGGAAGGCTCATCCTAAATATGATATCTTTTGTCTTGGGTTTCAATACAAGTGAATATGTTGATGAAATAACCCTGGTTTTGTTGTCTATCTTTACTCCTGGGCAACCTCCTGAAGTTAAATATGACTTTTCCTCTTTCATAGCCAATAAGATCCATGACCAGTTCATGAGGCTAGATGATGAGAAATTTTTTAAATATTTCTCAGTTATTTATCATCTCATTATCTACTATCAATAAGAGAATTTCCCTTTCCCCGTTAAAAAGCTTGATGCCAAGGGAAACCCAAGGTCAATTATATTTTGGTCTCCCATAATTCATTCTTCTTATGATTCTCCCTATTCCTATGCTGAGTTCATCGACCTTTTTGTATATCCTGCAACTACCTTGTTGACAGGAATCCCTCCTCCAAGGCTCAGTAATGAAATCAAGAAGACCTTGCAGCTTTCAAGGACTTATAAAGTTGGAGATTGGTATTTATATCAAAACCATTCAGTCATCAGAATCTATGGATGTGAATTACATCCATTCAAGTTGCCAAGATATGTGCCCATGAGACTTTTTGCCTTGGAATACTTCAGGCAAATGAATAATTCAGATGTGATTCATTTTTGTAGTGTGAAAAAGAAAGCCCAACTAAGGATCAAAAGTCAATTAGGTCCTTTCATCTGCAACTCTAGGGAGGCCGAGTGAGAAGCAGAAATTATACTACAAAACCATTGCAAGTTCCAAAGAAGTTTTCGTTGGGTTCCTTATGACCCATTTGGTTTTATCTGTGAAAAAAGAATAAAGAACAAATCATCCCCCTACATACACCACAAGATTCCTGATATAGAACAATATGCTAACCAAGATGAATGGGTGGCAAAAACACTAGTTGAAGAAGAAAGTGAAGAGGAAAAAATGAACAGAATTATGAAAGATCTTGAGAAGAAGTATGACCTAGAATCTTGTGGTCAAGTGCAGGTACCTCACATTGGCACTTCTTCAGCAGCAAAACTACAGCAGAGATTACAGGAAGGCAGTTCATCAGTTGCAGCAGAGACAAAAGGCAAATGAAAGGAACCTGAAATACAGGTCATTGAAACTTTAATCATGGCAGAGAAAACTCAAACCTCCAGAGCACCAGATCAATCACAAGTTTCTCCCACTCAGGTAAATCATCCACAGGTTTCAGAATTACAAACTCCATCCAATGTGGAAATAGGAAAGAAAAGGCAGGTTCTAGATACTACTCCTCCAAAAGAAACCTCAAAGCTACATCAAGCCAAACAACAGAAACTAGATCCACTTCCAGATGTGGAAATCATAGATGAGGTGTTTGATGATGGAAGAGAAGACAGTCAACTGACTGGTTTTGTTAGTGTGACCCATACAGATCAGAAAGGAAAAGCTTTGCAAAAGAAGTTGAGTACTGAAGTATCCTCTTTTAGGCCACCAAAAACAGATACAGGGGATATAAAGAGAACCTTCATCAATATAAAGGCAAAGAATGATCCATTGAGAATGAAAGTATATGATCAATATTTGAAAATGGCTCCGCATAATCAGGAAAGGTTAATGTTAACATTTGACATTTCACAAGGCAAAATGATGATGAGCCACTTCAAGTCAAAGGTGCCAAAACCCATGACAGCAGCTGATTATATTAGAACAAATTTTGAGGTCCTGGCAAAGGACATTCATCCTTTGGACCAGATAGAACTGCATAAACAAACTGGGGAAATGGTGTATTCCACTCTTACTAATAAGGCTATGGCAGCCCTAACGCTGCAAGATTCTTTAAATAACATAAGTGCCCAATTGCAAATTGAGAAGGCCTCTTCTTAGGCCAAAGATAATAGAATAAAGTCTCTGCAAGACATAATCATCATCTTGGGTCACAACCCCAAAGATATCAAAAGCATTGAGGCGCTAATTAAGAAAAAATATGATGACATAGTTGCACTGAGAAAGCAGCTGAAATTGCCAGCCTCAAGGCACCCCCAAACCCAAGAAGTTTTGAAGGGAAATTCAGAGGAAGAGATATTGGAGTTGCTCTTAAAGATGACTGAGCAACTGACTGAAACATAGAAAGAATTGGAACAAGCTTTACAGGAAAAAGAAGCTATCATGCAGGCATCCATCACAGAAACTACTACAACTACAGGTACCACAACAGCAAATCAACAAACAGAGCCAGCACAGGTAAACACTTCTGGTCTAAGTTCTGATGAATTGACAAAACAAATGGAGAGCTTAAAATTAAGAGTCACAGAACTTCAAACCACAAAATTACAGTTAGAAAATTTGGAGCAGAAATATGATACATCTAAGAAGACAGTTGCTGATAATACCATGGAAATTAAAAGATTGGACAGATTAGTTAAGGCTTTAGAAAAAGATCTTTCATTAGAAAAGAATTTGAAGGAAATAAATGAAATTCTTTGGGGTAATATAATTGAGTTAATAAAAAGTATTTGGCCCTCTATTCAAGCAATTTTTGAACAAAATGACTTGATTAAAGTAGCTCAGGAAGAAATAAACAGAACAAGAGATGAATTAAGAGGTAGACCTGAGCAAGCCAATCAACTTATTCAATTTTTGAACACCCGAACGAAACAACAGCTTGCAGTACTAGGAATTGAAGACAGGACCGGCACTATTTTGATGATAAAAAGAGTTTTCATCAAAATAACTTTTATGCAGAATTTAGAAAGGAAGTGTTCAGATATTTTGGCTGATATTAATGCTTTCAGAGAAAAATTTCAAGTTTTGTGGGACAGTGAGTTACCCAGTCCTATGCTCACAGAAGACCAGATAATGGACCTGGAAACCTGTGTTAAGAAAATAGATATCCATGCTCAAAATACAACTGCTTGTTCTATCAGTTTGCCAGAAACAACGTTGCCAACAGGGAGAAATCTTTATGACAGGTTGAAGAATTTATTTCATCTTGAAAATGAAATAAGGCATTTGTTCCCTGATCAACCTACTTTTTACAAACTCACAGAGGCCGATGAGACATTGAGAAAACTTAAAAGGACTATAATACCAGAAGATCAATGGTGGAATGACCTATTGGAAATTCTATGAAATTTATCTTCAGGTTGAGAATTTTGTCTTTTTACTATCATATAAAAGATAAATAGTAAGAACAGGTTAAAAATATCCGTAAAGACAAAGAGTATCAAACAAGCAAAGAAATTACTCCAAGGGACAGCATCGAGCCCTATTTCAGCACTTACCTCCAGCACACCAGCAAAATGAGGAAACAACACACTAGCAATTACATTTTATTCTATCTACAAGACCATCTGTCTCCTTTTTTATTGTAACTTATTTATTAGTCACCCTAAATTGAGGGCTATGTTAGTGTAATATATTTTCAATCATTTTTTGTATAAATAAACCCTCAAAGAGAGTATTGGGGGTGGATTCTAATACTTGGCTATGACATTGATGTTTTTGGAATAAAAAGTGTTTTGGAGAAATTTATTTGTGGCTTACTGGATGACAATTTGAATCTCAGGACTTTTTGCAGGATTCATGTGTCGGACTGCAGTTCAATAAGTCTTTCTATCCTATGTTTTAAGTTTTATATCTGTTTATAATATCATTATGTCCATTTCTGAATAATTTACATAAAGGATTGAATCAGAATTTACTTAATTATACTCTGATTTCAGATGTGATTATTCTTAATGTTTTCCTCTAAATTGGTTATAAGCACGAATTCTTAAATGCTCTTGCTTTGCTAATTTAAACATTCTTGATTACTATAATAAAGAATTCTTCACTGCTCTTTGTTTGTAATCATTCCATTTCTTTCTTTGAACATGGTGAAAGATGGATGACACCTTTCATCCCTTCACTCAAAATCATCCTATCCACTTTAAATTTTAAAGGATTGTTCTCTTTGTCAGCTATGCCCCTTTATAATCCATCTTGTGTAGAATAGAAATCCGGTAAAGCCATCCCTTTGACTCCATAGCCCAATGGTGAAAATCTTCAACCTTGCCCCTAGTTTGCGGATTCCACCATTTTCAAACAAACTCTTGGATCTATAACTAGCCTAAAACCTTCTAAGAACAAAGATAAATTATAAAGAGAGAGCCCTCTCTGGATGCAGATTGGCTAGAATCTACATCTGAAGGTTGGTTTGTGGTTACCTCAGGTATACTTTCCTCTTCCACAACTTCAAGGAAAACCTGAGTGATAACATAATCTAGATTTCATCTATTATTTATGTTATGATCATTTTTGCATATTTTGTCTGATTACTATGTTGTGTAGCTATATTTGACTTTATATGAATGAGTATTGAATGTATCTAGTACAATTGGGCTTTAATATGTTGCATTAAGGGTTGGTACATGGATTAAGAGCTCTGTTTAGCCTGTGTACAATATATTCTGCTTAATTGACCTAATTCTATCTATTAAGGGTTCTTGATTAGGGCTTCTATTGCATAGGTTTTTTTATGATTGTTCGAATCTAAGGGCAACCACATCACTTGATTCTATCTCAGGGTGCAGAAACCTAATTCCAGAACCCCCCCATACTGCTTCGAGTGAGACTTTGACTTGTGCAAGCAGGTCACTACCGAAAGGGCCAGTAGTAAGAGGATTTTGTTGGTTAACCTTAACTTCAAACCTAGGTCAGGACCCCTCAAGCCAAAATTATGCACCAAAAATCAAGCTCTATTGGCCTCAATCTCTTGTGACATATATTATAAGGCTATAGTGTTGGAAGAAAATAATTCAATAGAAGATATTTTTAAATAGTTGTACCAAGATCTTGGAACACTCTAGAACATGGTTATTGTTCTCATATCAGTGCAAAATGTAGTTAAAGAAAAAGGCGTGCAATTAAATGAACCCTTGGCATCCACTGATATAATGCATGAGTGGAATACAACATACCTAGCTTCACTGGAGATCTTTCCAAGGAAAGATGATCTAGGTAGAGAAAGAGATAAGGTAGAGGTCAAGATTAACATCTGAGCTTAGGAGAAGCTTGAAAATGATGTGGAAAAAACTTTGCGCACTTATCAACAACACCATAGCATGATGGAGAGGTTAATTAAAGCCCATAAATTAATCTCCATCAGAGCAGAGGGAGAATCGAGACCAAAACAAGAAATGGAATGTGAAATATAGGAGATGATGCATGCACGAATACTACCTATCATGTAAGAGGACACAAAACCAACTAAGGAAGCATTAAAAAAGCACATGGTTGAGGCCACTAGAATCCACACCATTCTTACATAATTTTTCCATATAATCCAGGACAATTTAAAGATAGTGGTACTTATACCTAAGAGTATGAATCTATCAATGAGAGGTTAATTTCAAGGAATGTATTGTCCATTGTAGAATATTACAAGGCCTAGCACACCCATGTGACCCAAGGATTACAAGCAAGTCCAAGCCTTTCCTTTTTTGGAATTAATTTCACAATGATTATTTTATTTATTTTTAATATCAATGTAATTATGTAAAATAAAATAGAATTAGAAATTAGACATGAGGGTAAGTGAAGGGTCATTGAAGTTGAAAAGTCGCCTCTTTTTTTAGAAATATACCCTCTAGGTTATATATAAAGAGGAATGTTATCTGTCGTTCTCTTAAAGCATCCTTGAAGGGGAGAAGATTGTAACTACCTTGAAGATCAAGTTCCAACTTTACGCACTCCCACTATTGGGTTTCTTGGTGATACTTTGTGACTATGCATTGAATGTTTTAGCACTAATACTCAGAAGCCCTTAGGGCCACGAAAATAGTTTTCTTTCATGTATTATCAAATATTGCAATACTATTCTTTATTTTAATTTGGTATTATATGATTATTGCTCACTTTTTCAAGTTAATGAACTATTTTATTAACTGAAAAATTCCATATTCTAGGAATGGCTTGTTGATTTTTTACATGCTCTCATGCGATTTGTTGGTTGAAAAACTATTTTAAGATTAATAACCAGTATTATTTTAGTTTCCATGTATCTTAATTAAATATTTCTATCATTCTTAGTTTAAGGTTCATGTTTACTTATAAATCCGATGTAACATTCATTGTGTTAGAGCAAGGAGTCACTCCTTGACCACAAAATGAGTAAGCCTTACACATCATAGTTAACTTCAAATTTTAAAAGGGTTTTTTGAGTGGTGGGATGGCTTCTCAAATATTTTGAAAGGATTTTTATATTTCTTAAGACTTTCATACATTTGGCAAGTTGTGGCAAGTAAAAATTGTATGGGTAATTTGGTATTATAGGGAGCATAGTTTAACAAATGAGAGAAGATGAATAGCTAGTAATTATTCTAGGAAATATTCATATCCTAAATCTGTCACACATCTATAATTATGGATCTTTACACAAAATCTGTTTATGGAAAGTAAAAAACATTCAAAAAGTAAATTGCATGCATAAATTATTCCACAAATCCTCTATGAAATCTTCACTAACATGTTCTACAACACATATATGATTTGCAGGAAGCTGAAAGCATATAATTTACTATTCAATCCTTAAACAATTTCTCACCCACACCTTACTAGATGCTGCAACTCATAATTAGAATATATTAACAAAGAAACAAGACACACCATACATTATATGGTCCTCGAGTCACAAAATCCTCCAGCATGAAGTAAAAAGGTTTTTCTTTATTATATTCAGTCTTTAGGTAGACCAACATCCAACCCGAAAATGGTATTTACAAATGGTATATATAGAAATATAGGCACCAACTCCATCTCTTCTAAAATGAAGGAAAACACTAATTCTAACCTTACATAGTTTTCATAAGACATTACAACCATATCCCATTGAAATATATAAAAAATGATAGATGTAAAATAAAGAAGAGAAGAAATCTAGGTTGAACTACTAAGTGTACTATCATGCTGCCCCTTTTTTTGATGATTTGTCTCCTTAAGTCTTTGGTCTTTAAATAACCATGTATATTCATTTAATATGACCTCAAACAACCTCATCACCACTCTTCACCATCACTTGTTATATCCATTTGGTTATGAGTCTTTATCCTTCCTGAGCTAGCTTAGAAAAGTTGTTGATAGGTGTCAAAATTAAGTTAAAATAGGCTCTAACGAAAATTCCAGTAAGAACCTATAACTATGCAAAAAATGGAATGCTACCTTAATTTCTAGTAGTGTTCCGTTTCTTTTTAAAAAATGCACAGAAAATGCTCAAAAACCTGTGTAGACTTATATTCTTTGACATCTAAGTTTCTTTTCAAAATTGTGATTGATAAGAAAAAAGGTGTTTGTATCAAAAACCCTTTTTACCTTCCTTCCATGTGGGTTGCAACTTCGCAAGCTTATCCAAATATTTCTTGCTGCCAGCAACTAATTTTGATTTGGTTGTTCTTGTGGCTATTTCCTTGACAATGGATTTCTCTTCCTTACAACCCTTTTGGATCTTTCTTATTTTTTAGGGTTCTGAGTGCTGCTCTGAAGGGGTTTTTATTTTATCTTTCTTCTTGGTTTTCTCTATCTTTAACCCTTTAGATATTTATTCTATATCAGTGGCTTCTATCATTAAATTTGTATTGTGCAAAGCCTTGGACTTAAGCCTGAACTTGTTGCCGTCTCTGGTATGCTTTTTTTTGGTACCAACAACATGTTTGGATTCTTCTTTCTTCTTCTTGCTACTGATCTCATATCCAATATCTTTGAGGAGTTCTTCATCAAATTTTGTAGGTTGATAATCTCTCTGCATTTTCTGTTGAATATATTCTTCTAGAATTTTTGGTAGCATCTGCACTTTAGATTTCTCTGTAGTTGTCGACCTTCCTCTTCGAGCTCTTGTGTAGACATTAAGAAAAGGATGAATGGGGGGCACCATTTTCATAGATTTGGGTTTTTTAACTGAGGAGATCTCTCCTTTCTCCAACGTTCTCTCATCCTTGACTAAAGAAACATTCTCCTTCCTGTTCTTGGAATTCTTATGAATATTTTCTTTTTTATCCTTCCACTTGGTTCTTTTTGCGGGATGAGGATGTGGTTTTGAGACTGGAGCTGTAGGTGTAGGTTGGCCTGCCCTGTAAAACAAGAAATGGTCCTAGGTTTGATTTATTTTCCTTAAATATTATTAAACTAAAACCTTGGTGAGAGCTTGATGATAAAATATGTATTGTGAAGAAAAAATGTGAGTTTGGATCCTTGCTGACATATTTATCAGACTCTTTAGCAAGAAGTATGGTAAATTGAGCATATTAATACCTGCAACATCAAAATGAAATCTCATATGTTGGAACGAGGTACCATAACCACATTTTTAGTCCAGTTTTGTAATATTTTTTGTAATATGTGGTCTTGCGTAGGGGTTTTGGGGCGGGTCAAAGCCCCGACTTATTGTAATGTGTCAAAGGGTATACCAGGAGTCTGCAAACCACATTTTGTGGACCAAAGAGTAGCGTAAGATAAGATTCTACAAATAGATAAATAAATCGAGTCTAGAGAAGGCTAAGAAAGAAGTATGTTAAGATTGGATACAAACTTGTGATATTTTTTGTCGATGGTCTAGGTAAGGGCTCCTACTGGCTTTATGCGCGGAGACCCCAAGTCCAGCTATGTGCGGACCCCACTGGCTGTGTGCACAGGCTAGTAATAGAGTCTGTAAGTCTGATCTGAATTTGAATGAATGAGAAGGTTGTCGATGATATTTTAGTGTTCCTATGTTATGGTTATTGGCTATGTTTATGTGCTAAGATATCGTTGCTTATTGAATACTAATGGTAAGCTGATGCGCATGTGGATGCGATATGATGAATGCGTAGCTCTGGTTAAACACTTTTCTTAAGTTACCTGTTAATTACAATCTGTGCTTCACCAATCTATTAAACGGGTTATGTGTTTGGATCCTCCTGCACAAGTCTGTTAGATCTGCAGGGACCCCCTTTAATTAACTCTCTCTCTCTCAGGGTATGAAAACCTGGTTCCAACAGCCTCCCATAATACTTTGGTTGAGACCTTGACTTGCGTAAGCAGGCCATTTCCGAAAGGGCCAATAGTATTGGGGTTTTTTGGCAAACCTAAAAACCAAACTTCGGTCAAGGCCCCTAAAGCCAACAAATGGTTCCATTGTTGAGACTGGGAGAATTTTGAGAGAGAGACTAGGTAATGCCACAGGGTCATTGGCAGCTAGTAAAGCCTAAGTTAGAAGACTGGTTTGAAAAAATGATTCAAGAATTTTCCCTAAAAGAGAATAAAAGTAAGAAGCTGTCTTCTAAAGAGTGTAAAAAAACGTATATTTTTACAGAAGTACACGAAATATTCTTCGTATCCTTCACACACTAATTGTAGGAGTGGTTGGCACAATTGGTGGAGTTCCAAACTTGCTGGAAGGACGATCAGGTCACATAGTGTACCCCTGAATTAATCCAATGATTGGAAATGACTGATAACAAGATTACCAGAACTGTAGATCAATGGGTGAACAGTATCTTGGGAGGATTTATAGCAGGATTTGTGTCATATTCAAGGGATTTAGAGGTAAGTTCCTAAAAACCCTACCATTATTGATTAAGATGCTATTAAGTGTAAAGGGTGTCTTGTGTGGCCACACTAAGTGAATGAACTCCGACTAGAGTGGGAGCACGACACGAAGTGGTAAATAATATCGGGTTTATCAAGAAGGAGAGAGATCGGTATACAACCCCTTAAGGGACTCAACTAAGTTTAAGCAAGGAGGGCTACAAAATTTGGAACCAGCCCTCCAACCACACCTACATCGAGCCCACATAAGGGTTTGCATTCCCCTACCCCACCACCGTTGCCTGAGGACAACATGGACAAGCACATGAAACTGCCTACCTTTAAAAGAGTAGGGGACAAGGATATGGATCGATTCTAGTTCATAGCATAGTTTGTCTGGACCGAATAGAACGTTACAACGATGTTATCAAACGAGCACAAATATCCATAGCCTGCGAGGGAAGGGCCCTCGATTGGTTTATGGGATACATTGGTCAACATCCGAACGCATCAATAAAGGATATTAAGGATGCCCTAAAGAAATAATTCCGGAAGCCAAAGTCATACTCTCAATGTGTAGTCGAATTTAAGGAATTTAAGCACGAACCTACAGAGTTCATCTGGGAAGCTAACCAACGATTAAAGAAGGTTATCAAAAATGGGGGATTTGTCTATAAGGATAATCAACACAAGGAATGGTTTATCACTATGATATTACCACACCTGTGTGGACCCATGGGACAACAAAATATCGGCTCCAAGGAAGAAGCTCTAGAGATTTCCATGAAATTAAAAGTTGCACCAAGAGATGATATGTATTTCGAAGCTCTACAGATCCAAATCCAACTAGAGGCAATGCACTTAGAAATTCAGAACTTGTGAAAGGATTGCGGTAAGGAAGCTAGTCTGGATATTTGGTGCATACGTTGTAGGGTGTTAGGTCATACTAATGATAAATGCCCCTTGTTATCGGATTATATGCAAGTTGGGGGACCAAGCCCTCTAGGACCTAGGGAAATGGATGGCCCTAGTAGTCCTTTGTTGTGGTGTGCTGACTGTCGGGTAGCAGGAAGACATGATATAGATCACTACCCACGGTTAGGTGTGTATGTTCCAGAATTGAAACAATAGTGGTTCAAATTCTTCTCGTGTGTGGGACATGATGAAAAAAATATTGAACACTTGACATCATGGTAGATAGGGGAAAATTATACAGGGTGCACGCAGACCCCTCATCGCCACTGTCTCCTTCTGGGCAGGGAGGATCTCCTGCAAGAGGAAGGGGAGGAGGGAGAGGGGGGAGTGTAAGTGAAGGACGAGGATAGCTGATCTATTACAACTGTGGAGACATGGGACATTTTTCACGATATTTCCCGAAACCTACATGCCAGTCCTGTAGATATTGCAGGCAGTTCGATCACTTCATTGAAGATTGTCCGGTATTAATAGAAAAAATGTAGGAGATATAGAAGATGCCCTGTAGAATGTGCAAAGGGTTAAGGAATAACCATGAGACGATGGACTGTGTATCAATGTGATCACATGCAGTGGCATTGCCACCAAAGGAGGTGAAGAAAAGGCTATGGCTAAATCACTAGTCCGAAAATATGGGAAAAAAATGGAAAGCTTAGATCTGAAAAAGGAGAAAGAAACCTTGATAGAAGCCCGGAGGGAGATGACTAAAGACAAAACACCTAATGCAAAGAGTATGGTAGATGAAGCAGTTAGACCATCCCTCTAGGCATGTATGAAGTTGTGGTGCAACCATAATGCCGTAGAGAATCTCCAAGCATTAATAGATAGTTGGAAAGAAAAGGTTTCTTTATAGTGAGAGGTTAAAACTGTGAACAAGTTATACAAAAACAAAAAAAGGACGAGACCGGAAATGTGCATGATTGTTCAGATTGGAGACTATGAAATGGATCAAGTAATCCTTGATTTAGGATCATATGCAAACGTCCTACTGAAGCAAACCTGGAAAACAATGGGAGAACCTAAGTTGGAATGGTCAACTATTTAGCTACGCATGGCTAATCAACAAAATATTATCCAACTAGGACGACTGACAAAGGTTGTGGTAGATATTGCAGGTGTTAAGGTTTACGTTGATTTTGAGGTAATTGAGATAGTGGATGACACAAACCCTTACCCTGCGCTCTTAGGCCTGGATTGGGCTGTTGACATGGGAGGTATCATTAATTTAAAAATAAGGAGCACGATCTTTGAGAGAAAAGGCACAAGGGTGATAGTTCCATTGGATCCAGTAGAAGGGGAGTAGTACACTGAATCAGTATGGGAGGAAGAGGATGTTGATCACATATACAGGATGATCACCTAGGACAATGACTGGATAAACCCCATGGCTAATGGCATGTTATGATGGGAAAAAGACAACGAATTATTATCTGAATCAGATGGAGAGATAGAAAATTGGCAGAACTGGCTGCATGACGTATCTGCGGTGAGGTGTCTTAACGTCACAAAAAGCTTCCGATGTATCTCCTCAAAGGTAAGATAATTACGATACTTTGATGGCTCTGGTAATGTTAAATACTTCCTTAAATAAATTGAAGAAAACGTCCCTGAAGAACAGATATTTTGGTCCCTTGACTTGGCCATGCGTGCAAACTCTGTGCACTAGTGTTGGGGTAGTGCAGAAAGATGATGACTCTATGATTTGACCCTCCAATCAAACCACCATGGGAACTCTTCTTGGGATGATGGGATTCACGCAAGCACTTGGCTCATTATATAGAATTATGGAAGGAAAACGTCTAGAATGAATGGGTCCATATGTTTATTCACGCATTAGCAACAATCTCTACTACTTGGTCTTTGGATGCTGAACTACACCAACGCACTTGTCACTGGGATACAATGGCTGAGGATTTTGTAATGACGTTTGGATTAGCAAGAGGAACTGAGAAACTTGATGAAGTTCTGCAAGATATAGATGCCTTGATCTTCAACAAGTCCCTCCCTAAGCAAGATCGTACTACGCCTGCCTAGGATATGTAGATACAAGATATTGTAAACTACATAAATTTGTCCATAGAAGACTATGATGAGGATCCCCAAAATGTCACTATCTCAAAGTGAGAAGGAGAATTTGTTATTGCAGGTCCGTTGCTGCAAACAGTTGATGTTACCAAACCTTTGAAACTGAAGGAAGTTAACATTGGCATGGAAGAGCAGCCTAATATGGCCAAGATTGGGGATTACTGGGACAATGGAATGGTGGGAAGGATCACAGAATTGCTCACCGAATATCAAGATATATTCCCTACCAAGTTATCTGAACTCAAAGGGAACGTCAGGGATATGGGAGTCATGAGGATTACATTGAAACCAGATGCGCAGCTGGTCAAACAATGGCCCTATCGCCTGAACCCGAAATACAAATAGAAGGTTAAGGAGGAAATTGATAATATGGTGACTATAGGTATTATTGAACCAGTAGGACAGTCAGATTGGTTAAGTCCTATGGTGGTCCAAGAAAATAATACTAAAGGAGAGATAATGATCTGCGTAGATATACAAAAGTTAAATGATGCCTGCATACATGATCCTTTCCCTACATCATTCTCCAATGAAACCCTGGATAATGTGGGAGGTCAATAAGCTTACTCATTTACTTAAGGGTTCTCGGGGTACCATCAGATCCGCATAGCACTTGAAGATCGCAGCAAGACGACCTTCTCAACTGAGTGGGGCTCATTCCAATATATTTTCATTCCATTTGGACTAAATAATGCCCCTGCTATATTTTCACGCATAGTTGTAGCCGTATTCAAGAAATTCATTCACAAGTTCCTGGAAGTCTACTTTGACTATTGTATAGTTTTTGGGTTAGTAAAGAACCATGTATCGAATCTGTGCATGATGTGGGATGCCTGCAGGAAGCACCAAATTTTGCTAAACATCAAGAAGTGCTTATTCTCTTTCCCATTTGGGATTCTATTGGGACACGTAGTATGTCCGCAGGGATTGATGGTTGACCCAACCAAGATTGCAGTTATCATCAATTTGGCAGTTTCAACTACTTTGAAACAATTGTGCTCCATCCTCGGCCACACCGATTACTACAAAAAATTTATTCAGGGGTACACTTCGATCGTCGCCCTGACGGAGAAATTGCTAAAGAAGGATGTCTCATTATTTTGGGATGATGAGAGTTAGAAAAGCTTTGAAATATTAAAAGAAAAGATGGTGACTGCACCTATTATTATAGTCCCCGATTGGGCAAAGATCTTTCACGTACATGTGGATTCATCGGGGATCGCATTAGGAGTTGCCCTGGCACATCCTGGTGAAGGGGACATTGATCACCTAGTGGCCTTCTCTAGTAGGAATATTTCGAGCATGGAGCGTAACTATTATACCACAGAACGTGAAGGGTTGGAAATGGTATATGCCATAAAAAAATATAGGAACTATTTATTAGGTGGACACTTCTAAATGTTTACATATCATTCAGATTTAAAATACCTAGTTAATAAGCCTATGTTGGGGGGGGGAATCTATTGGTGGCTATTGTTGTTTCAAGAGTATGACTTTGAAATCATTTTGAAACCAAGGAGGTTGAACATCAAACCAGATCAGTTGTCCAAGATCGATAATGGGGAAGAGAAAACTAACCTAGAAGAAGGATTACCTTACATGAAGATGTTTGCTATCACAGTGGTTGATGAGCACATTTCCGATATTATCCACATCTTGACCATAGGCAAGGCAACCGATGGCTATTTAATACCGCAGAAAAATGAATTTGTCATGTGCATAACCGACTTTACTATAATCGCGGGAAAACTCTACAAGTTGGGAGCAGACGAGGTACTGAAAAGGTACGTACTTGAACATGAGAGATAAGCTATCTTGGCTGGAGGAATTGCAGGAGGACATTATGTAGGTAAAGCTACTGCGCAGAAATTATTAAGGGTTGGACTATGGTGGCCCACATTGCACAATGATTCCCATGCGTACTTTCGGGCCTCCGATGCATACAATGAACTGAGAAGCACTCACGATGAGATGAGATGCCCCTACAACCACGGATGTCCCTGCAAGCGTTCAAAAAATGGGCTATAGATTTTGTCGAACCCATTAATCCCCCCGGAAAGAATACCAGTGCCCAGTATATCATCACTGACACGAATTATGTCACCAGATGGGCAGAAGAAAAAGCTGTCAAGGATTGTACTGTGGATACTACTACACACTTCATTTTCTAATATATTGTGACCAGGTTTGGGTGTCCAAAGATCTTGATGAGCGATAGAGGTACGCATTTTTTTAATGAAAACATTATAGCTCCGACTGAGGAATTCCAGATTCACCATGCAAAGAGTACCACGTATCATCTGCATGGGAATGGGACCATAGAATCCTTTAATAAAATTTTGGAGCATGCGCTCACTAAGATCTGCAACGCGGACCGAAGCGACTAAGACATACGCATCCCTTCTGTATTCTGGTCCTATAGGACTACATGTAAGAAACTCATGGGAAAAAATCCCTTCAGAATGGTCTATGGGAAGGAGGTCATCATGCATATGGAATAAATTGTTCCCAGCCTGTGCATCTCAGCGTTCACAAAAATGGCAGAACCAGAAATCATGGAGGAGCACTTGGTGCAGCTAGTGGCCCTGGAAGAAGATCGGTTCATTTCTCAGTTCCACCAACAGGTTCAAAAGGCTTGCAAAAAAACGTGGCATGATTGACACATTCGGCAGAAGGTCTTTGAGGAGGATGAATTGGTATTACTTTACGATATCCAGTTTTCACAACACCTAGGGAAGTTCCATAAGCATTGGCTGGGTTTGTATATAGTGAAAGGAATTACTGATGGAGGTTCCGTCAGATTGTCTACGCTGCTCGGAGATTTCTTGTCGGGGTACGTTAATGGAAGTCATCTGAAACCCTATAGGGATAACCCGGTGCAGCTACATAACGAAGGCTACACCCGTTAGGACGCTTAGAAAAAGGTAGGATCGATGGATGTGCATGGATGTTGTGTAGGGAAGGAGGTGCGAGGGGGCGCAATTCAGGCGTAGGGGTTGTGCGCGGTTGAAAAAAATAGCCGTTGGAACAAGGTACTGGTGTGAAAAACCAAGTTTATCGTTGAATAGAATGGGAAATTGGCTATTAATATGGTGATTTACAAGGATTTTTTACCGTTTCCATAATGATGGATTGAAATTAAGGTGGATTTGATCATTTTCCATCCTCATGGGCTATAAGAGTAGGACCGTCCATCATAAGGGATTGATTTTCTGTCCGAAACTCTCACGCCTTGGCCACCTTGGTGAATCTCGGCTAGTCTATATAATTTCAATTTGCATGTTTGAGCGAGCCACTCCTTCTGATAGTAGAAACCCCGAATTCATCTTCCAAGAGAGAATGACCATTATGAACCCTAATGAGTCACTGTCTATCGCAACTTCCAGGGAAATGGGATCTGAGGAAGTATTTGAAGTAACCCCTGAAATGGAGGAGGTCGTCTCTACCCCAGAAAAATGGAAGGGAAAATGGAAGGTAAACAAGATGAAGTAGGCTAGAGGGAAACCTCATATGTCCCCCCGGATTACGCATTACCCCTGGAAAGTGTCTAATGGATGATCGCCTGACTCATCAAAGCCCCCTATGATTCTCACTGAGGAAGCTCTTAATTCGACTCCACTAATCTAGTTGTCGCCTTCTGTTAAGCCAAGCAATCCAATGGCGTACGTCCCTAAGAATGTGGATGTCATTCGTGCCTACCTTCAGATGCCTTTGGTCCTGGATGAGGTTCCCCTACAAGGGGAAATGTTTGAATACCTACCCCTCATAAAATTCGATGGTCATGATGTGGGCAACCTGGACTCCTTCCCTTCACTAGCTCTAGAGCTATACCTTGAAAGGGTCATGGATGGTAATGTACACAAGTTTGAGCCAATGGTGTGGGTCCGAGAATTGGCTAGGTCAAGGATCTTAAACCTACTACGCATCCCCCACTTTGGCTGATACAAAATTACTAGCATGATTGTTCGCCAGCTACTAGCGCTCATCCACGATGGGTGCGTATGGCTCCAAGGTCACATACCGATTGATGTTGCTTTAATTCACCGAATCACCAAACTCCCCATGCAAGGGCCAAATCCTAAGGAAGGTACTGGAAAAAAATTTTAGCACCAGATTGTTGAAGACATCTGAGAGAAAAACCATGTTGCTCGCAACCAATGAGGATTTCAGATTGATACAATCAACGATCCAGGGAAGCTCATGTGTACCCGGCTACTTACATGCAAATTGATGCGCAAATTCCATGCAATGGCCGCCCCCGCCTACGTAATTCAACTCACTGGTAGATATGAAAATGGATTCTGCTTCAAATGGTCACAGTACCTTGTTGATGAATTTCTTGACAATGTGGGCGAGGCTGAAGATCAAGGGAAAGATTTCTACTACTCTTGGCTGATACTATTAATTGCGTTAGTTGTGTGGGAGACACCTGAAGAAGTAGTATTCCCCGCTCTCGAGCCAGGCATGTGTGAAGGAGAATGGTTTTCTAACGTCTGGGATTCAAAGGATCCCAAGCAAACCACCTAAGGGGCCCATGAAGAAGCGTAAGGCTATTAATCCTAGCACAGACGCATAGGTTACATTGACAGAGGATGACCTTGAGAAAATTTCTGACGACGTCACCATTGCGTCCAAGGCTCGATGGGCTACTTTGGAAGAGAAACACAAGGCCATGGTATAAGTTTTTGAATTTGAGCTGCAACCTCTCCAGATAAAAGAAGACACCCTTAAAGTGAGCATGGATCAAGCGAGTGTGGATTAACCGAAGAAGAATAAATCGTGCCAGCCAACTACAGTTAGAGCCCTAACCACCATCATGGACAAAAAAATATTCCCTCTCCCAGACATAGATTTTGCAATGGTACCCACAAAATTATGCATCCAAGTCCAGGCATGCTCTTCACTTGATGTCGATGTTGGGCACTTGATGGGTGCGCAGTTGCACAACTTATTTACCTCCATCACCGGTGAGCTTCAACATAGAGAGCTCCGAGCACAGCAGCACATTAGCGTGGCCGAGTAGACTATTATGAATAAAGCTGCTTAGGTTGCCCAGGCCCAAGTGGTGCACAATGATGCCATCACACAACAGGATTAGTTAGAACAGTTTATAGACCAGCTCTGTGAAGACATGTTGAAACTAATACCTGCATCTGTTGTGCCGCAGGCTAAGGTTGAAGGCTTGGTCGTTTCTTTGAAGGCATCTTGATCTGAGGTACAGGTTTTCAAGGCCAATATAGAACTTCAAATAGCATTTCTGTAGGCCAATCTATAGCCTAAGACCCCCCCAGAAGTGCACTCCCAGTGAGCTGCACTAGTCATGGAAGCAACAACCACTATTACTACGCAGATCAGTCAGGGAACCATGTTGTTGAGACTACTATGGAATTATTGTCCCAGGTGCTGCATGACCCTCTCCTCTGCCAAATTGATCAGGAGTTGCACCAAAAGGAGCAGGATTTTGAGAAGATGGAAGCCACTATGAGCACCCTTGTTCCAGCCCAACGAATAGCACATCTTCGGACCACCCATGTGCTCCAGAGTTAAATTGTGGGTCTCCAGTGAAAGAAACAGGTACTCAGTGACCATCTGAAGCCCTAGGTTGATGAAGCTCTCAATATTTCGTAGGAATTAGAGGGGGGCCTGAGACAGTTGAATCAGACCTTGGATAGTGTCACCGCTACAACTGAAGGCCCAACTTCATAGAAGCTGGTTGAAATTGTGCAGACCACAACTGTGCTGAGCATAGGTGTTCTGCCCCCGTTGGCTGCCACTATTAAGCTGCTCAAGGAAATGATGAAGACCCCACCGGCGTTGTGACTCAAGATCACTCACAAATTTTTTTTGGGGTAATGTTGGAACGAGGTTCCCTAACCACATTTTTGGTCCATTTTTGTAATATGTGATCTTGCACATGGGTTTTGGGGTTGGTCAAAGCACCGATGTATTGTAATGGGTCAAAGGGTAGACTAAGGGACCATAGAGTAGTGTAATCTAAGATGCTATAAATATATAAATAAATCAAGTCTACATAAGGATAAGAAATAAGTTAATATTGGATACGAACTTGTGATATTTTTTGTCGATCGTCTAGGTAAGGCCTCCTGCTGGATGTGTGCATGGAGACCCCGAAGTCCTGATGTGTGTAGACCCCACTGGATGTGTGCATGGGCTGGTAATAGATTCTATAAGTCAGATCTGAATGTGAATGAATGAGAAGGTTGTTGATGACATTTTAGTGTTCCTGTGTTATGATTATTGGCTATGTTTATGTGCTAAGATAGCATTGCTTACTAAATACTAATGGTAAACTGATGCACACATGGATGTGATATGACAAATGCGTAGCTCTGGTTAAACACTCTACTTAAGTTACATGTTAATTATTATCTATGATTAGCCAATATACTATTAAAAGGGGTTTGTGTTTGGCTCCTCCTGTGCAAGTTTCTTAGATCCGCAGGGACCCCGTTTAATTAACTCTCTCTCTCTTAGGGTGTGGAAACCTCGTTCCAACACCCTCCCATAAAAATTTGGTTGAGACCTTGACCGGCATAAGCAGGCCATTGCTGAAAGGGGCAGTAGTATCAGGGTTTGTTGGAAATCCTAAAAAACGAACCTGGGTCAAGACCCCTAAAGCCAACATCATATGATAAAGAAACACAACTGTATACCTCCTTTCACAAGTGAGGTAAATCTTGATGAATTTATTATATTCTTATATTCTCTGATTGGGAAAATATTTTTCACGTACATGTGGATGCATAAGGGATCACATTAGAAGTTATCCTAGCACAGCCTAGCGAAGGGGACATTGATTGCCTATTGGCCTTCGCTAGCAGGAAGCTTTCGAGCATGGAGCATAACTATTCTACCACAAAGCAGAAGGGTTGGCAATGGTATACGCCCTACAAAAATATAGGCACTATTTATTAGGTGGAAACTTCTAAATGTTCACGGATCATTCAACTTTAAAATACCTAGTTAATAAGCCTATGTTGGGGGGGGGGGGGGGATCTATCGATGGCTATTGCTATTTCAAGAATGTGACTTTGAAATCATTGTTAAACTAGGGAGGTTGAACGTCGGACCAGATCACTTGTCAAGGATCAAGAATGGGGAAGAGCCAACTAACCTGGAAGAAGGATTACCTGACATGCAAATATTTGCTATCAGGGTGGTTGATGAGCACTTTGTCAATATTATCCACTTCTTGAGCACAGGAAAGGCACCTGATGGCTATTCAGTACTGAAGAACAAGGAACTGATTGCCCGCGTAGCTAATTTTACTATAATCGCGGGACAACTCTACAAGTTGGGAGTGGATGAGGTGCTGTGAAGGTACGTACTCGAACATGAGAGACAAGCTATTTTGGTTGAGGCCTATGGAGTAATTTCGAGAGGACATTATGCAAGTAAATCTACTGGGAAGAAAGTATTAAGTGTCGGGCTATGGTGGCACACATTGCACAATGATGCCCATGCATACTGTCAGGCTTGCAATGCATGCCAACAAACCAGGAAGCCCTCATGATGAGATGAGATGCCCCTACATCCAAAGATGGCCTTGTAAGCATTCGAAAAATGGGCCATAGATTTTGCTGGAACCATTAATCCCCCAAGAAAGAAGGCCGGTGCCCAGTATATCATCACTGCCACGGATTACGTCACCAAATGGACAGAAGAAAAAGTTGTTAAGGATTATACTGCAGATACTACTGCACACTTCATTTTTGAATATATTCTGACTAGGTTTGGTTGTCCATAGATCCTTATGAGTGATAGAGGTATGCATTTTTTTAATGAAACTATTATGGCTTTGATTGAGGAGGTTCCAGATTCACCATGCAAAGAGTACCCTGTATCATCCGTAGGCGAATGGGACCGTAGAAGCCTTTAATAAAATTTTGGAGCATGTGCTCACTAAGGTCTATAATGCGGACTGAAGTGACTGGGACATACGTATCCCTTCTATACTTTGGGCTTGTAGGACTACATGTAAGAAACTCATGGGAAAAACACCCTTCAGAATGGTCTATGGGAAGGAGGCCATCATGCCTATGGAATACATCGTTCCCAACCTGTGCATCTTGGCGTTCACAAAAATGGCGGAACTAGACATCATGGAGGAGTGCTTGGTGCAGCTAGTGGCCCTGGAAGAAGATCGTTTCATTACTCAGTTCCACCAGCAAGTTTAGAAGGCTCGCGAAAAAGCGTGGCATGATCAACACATTTGGCAGAAGGTCTTTGAGGAGGATGAATTGGTATTACTTTACGGTAGCTAGTTTGCATGACACCCAGGGAATTTTCATAAGCACTGGTTGGGTCTATATATAGTGAAAGGAATTAGTGATGGAGGTTCTATTAGATTGTCTCCACTTCACTGATATTTATTTCCAGGGTACGTTAATGGAATTCGTCTAAAACCCTATAGGTATAACCCAGTGCTAACCAAATGAATATATGCCTGGAGTAGCTGCATAACGGAGGTTTAACCCATTAGGGCACTCAAAAAAAGGAAAGATCGATGGATGAACAAGGATGTTGAGCAGGGCAAGAGGTGCGAGGGGGCGCGATGCGGGTGCAGGGGTTGTGCATGGTGGAAAAAAAATAGCAGTTGGAATGGGGCACTGGTGTGAAAAAACGATTTTACCATTGAACGAAACAAGAAATTGGCTATTAATATGGTGATTTACAAGGATTTTTTACCATTTCCGTAATGATGGATTGAAATTAAGCCTGATCTGGTCGTTTTCCATCCTCATGGGCTATAAGAGGAGGATCGTCGGTCACAAGGGATTTATTTTTTGTCCAAAACTATCGCGCCTTGGCCAGCTTGGTGAATCTCAACTGGTATGTATAATTTCCATCAGCATGTCTAAGTGAGCCACTCCTTCTGAAAGTAGCAACCCTGAATTCATCTTTCGAGCGAGAATGACCATTACGAACCCTAATGAGTCACTGCCTATCGCAGCTTTCGGGGAAATGGGATTTGACAAAGTATTGGAAGTAACCCCTGAAATGGAGGAGGTTGTCTCTATCCTAGAAAAATGGAAGGGAAAATGGAAGGTAAACGAGGTGAAGTGGTCTGGAGAGAAACCTTGTACGTCCCCCTGGATTGCACATTCCCTCTGGAAAGCATCCAAGGGATGAGTGCCTGACTCATCAAAGCGCCTTATGATTCTCACAAAGGAAGCCCTGCATCTGACTATTCTAACATTGTTGTCGCCTTATGTTAAGCCAAGCAAGCCAATGACACATGCCCCCAAGAATTTGGATGTCATCCACTCCTACTTTCAGATGCCTCTGGTCCCAAAGGAGGTGCCCCTGTAAGGAGAAATGTTTGGCTACCTCCACCTCATTAAATTCGATGGTCATGATCTAGGCAACCTGGACGCTTTCCCTTCGCTAGCTTCAGAGTTATACCTTGAAAGGGTCATAGATGGTAATGTACCCAAGGTTGATCCAATGGCATGGGTTCAAGGATTCGTCGGGTCGGGGATCTTAAACCTGCTGCGCATCCCCTACTTTGGCTGATACAACATCACTGGACTAATTGTTCGCCAGCTGCTGGCACTCATCCATGATGGGTGCATATGGCTCCAAGGTCGCATACCGATTGATGTTGTTTTAATTCACTGAATCACCGACCTCCCCATGCAGGGGCCAAATCCTAAGGAAGGCACTAGCAAGAAGTTTGAGCACCAGATTGCTGAAGATGTCCGAGATAAATACCATGTCGCTCGCAACCAATGAGGATTTCATATCGATAAAATCAGCAACCCAGGGATGCTCGTGGGTACCTGAATACTTGCATGAAAATTAATGCACAAATTCCAGGCAATGACTGCCCCTTCCTACGTAATTCAACTCGCTTGTAGATACGAAAAGGAAGTTTTCTTCAACTAGTCACATTACCTTGTTGATGAATTTATTGACAATGGGTGTGAAGCCCAAGATCAAGGGAAAGCTTTCTACTACTCTTGGTTGATACTGTTAATTGACTTAATTTCGTGGGAGACACCTGAAGAAGAATTAT
Organism: Pinus albicaulis; assembly: GCA_034641835.2. Lineage (NCBI taxonomy): Eukaryota > Viridiplantae > Streptophyta > Pinopsida > Pinales > Pinaceae > Pinus > Pinus albicaulis. Next base: position 955,394,488 of record CM076580.1, on the reverse strand, counting down.
TCCCTGCTCTTGACCCAAGCATGTGTGAAGGAGCACAATTTGCTAACCTCTAGGATTCGAAGGATCTGAAGCGTGTCAAGGAGAATAAAGTATTTTGGGTACTATATGATCAAACCTTGGCCGTGAAAATTCATTCTCAGCCGCACTTGTCCCAAACCCTCTACAAAAATACAAGCATATCACAGCATTCGAGATGACCATGCATAATGTGTAGTTTCGAGCCCGCAAAGATCCCGCTTTGTATAACCTCCCATATATGACCATAAAAGCAGAGATTGACTAGGTAATTTCTAGTTGGCCACTTGAGTGGAAGACTTCAGCCAAGATGTCCAGGCCAGGCTCAGTAGGCACACATGACCACACCACAACCTCAAAGGATACTACTCCACCCACCACAATGAAGGACTTGACGGTTTCGGCTACAACACATCGCACGACCCCCACCACCCCCACGAGTGCTACCGTGCAGACAGAGCCAAAGTCCACGTCGAATCAAAACCTCAACGGGCTTGATGGTGTAGACATGGCATCCCCACATGGTCTCAAATGCACCAACGAATCACCTAAATGGCCCAGGAAGAAGCGTAAGGATATTAGGCCCACCGTAGACACAGAGGTGAAATTGACAGAGGATGAACTTGAAAAAAATTTTGACGTAGTCATCATTGAATCTAAGGATCGATGGGCTACTTTGGAAGAACAACACAAGGCCGCGGTAGAATTTTTTCAATCTGAGCTATAGGCTCTCCAGATAAAAGAAGACAACCTTCAAGAGAGTGTGGATCAATCGAGGTAGATTTAAGCAAGCATGATCAACCGAGGCAGAGTTAAGCGAGCATGATCAACCGATGCAGAATCAAGTGGGCCAGCCAGCTACAGTTATAGCCCTAACCACTATCACTGACAGCCGAATCTACCCTCTCCCAGGCACATCTTTTGAAATGGTACCCACAGAATTATGCAGCCAATTCTAGGCATGCTCTTCAGTCGATCTCAGTGTTGGGAGCTTGATGGGTGCTTAGCTACATGACTTATTTACCTCTATCACCTGTGAGCTTCAACATAGAGAGCTCTGAGCACAGAAACACCTTAGCATGGCCAAGAAGACTATTATGACTAAAGGTACTGAGGCTGCCCAGGCCCAGGTGGCGCACATTGCCGCCATTTTGTAGTAGGCTAAGTTAGAAGAATTGATAGTCAAACTCTATGAAGACATGATGGAAGTAATTCCTACCTCCGTCGCGCCGCAGGTGAACATTGAAGATTTTCTCGCTACTTTGAAGGCATCTCAGACTGAGGTACAGGTTGTAAATGTTGATCTATAACTTTAGATAGCATCACTGTAGGCCAAGCTACATCCTGAGACCCCCCCAGAAGTGCGCACCCAATGAGTTTCGCTGGTCACAGAAGCAACAACTACTTTTACCATGCAGATCAATCAAGGAACCATGTTGTTTGAGACTTCTATGGAATTATGGTCGCAGGTGCAACATGACCCTCTCCTTCGCCAAATCGATCAGGGTTGCACCAAAAGGAGGATAATTTTGAGGGGATGGAAGCCACTATGACAACCCTTGTTCTAGTGCAACGAATAACATGCGTTCAGACTAGCCACGCACTCCAAAGTGAAATTGTGGGTCTCCAGTGCAAGAAACAGGTACTCAACGACCATCTGACGCCCTGGGCTAATGAAGCTCTCAAACTTTTGTAGGAATTAGAGGGGGTCGTGAGACAGCTGAATCAAACCTTGGATAGTGTCACCGCTGCCACTAAAGGTCCAAATTTTCAAAAATTGGTTGAAATTGTGCAAACCACAGCTACACAGAGCATAGGTGTTCTTCCCCCATTGGCCGCGCTATTGAGCAGCTCAAGGAAGCAATGAAGACCCTGACGATGCTGTGACTCGGGACGAGTCACAAGATTGTGTTGGGGGAATGTTGGAACGAGGTTCCCTAACTACATTTTTGGTTCAGTTTTGTAATATTTTAGTAATATGTGGTCTTTCATAGGGGTTTGGGGGCTAGCCAAAGCCCCGATGCATTGTAATGGGTCAAAGGGTAAACCAAGAGTCTGCAAACCATGGTTTGCAGACCACAGAGTAGCATAAGCTAAGATGTTATAAATAGATAAATAAATTGAGTCTAGAGAAGGCTAAGAAAGAAGTAATTTAAGTTTGGATACAAACTTGTGATATTTTGTGTCGATCGTGTGGCTAAGGGCTCTTGCTGACTGTGTGTGCGGAGACCATGAAGTCTTCTTATGTGCAGACCTCTTTGGCTATGTGTGCAGGCTGGTAATAGTGTTTGTAAGTCAGATCTGAATGTAAATGAATGAGAAGGTTGTTGATGGCATTTCAATGTTCCTGTATTATGATTATTGGCTATGTTTATGTGCTAAGATAGTGTTGCTTACTGAATATTGATGGTAAATTGATGCGCACATGGCTGTGATATGATGAATGTGTAGCTCTGGTTAAACACTCTGCTTAAGTTACATGTTAATTATGATATGTGATTAGCTTATATACTATTAAAATTGTTTTGTGTTTGGCTCCTCCTATGCAAGTCTGTTAGATTCGCAGGGACCCCCTTTAATTAACTCACTCTCTAAGGGTGCAGAAACCTAGTTCAAACACCCTCCCATACTACTTCGAGTGAGACCTTGACCTACATAAGCAAGCCATTTCTGAAAGGGCCATTAGTATCTGGGTTTGTTGGCAAACCTAAAAAATAAGTTGGGTCAAGACCCCTAAAGCTAACATCATATGATAAAGAAACACAATTGTATACCTCCTTTCACAAGTGAGGTAAATATTGATGAATTTCACAGCTTTTGCCCAGTAATTTTTGAGGTAGATGTTTGGAATTCCCTTGGCCTAGTTGGGATTTTTGTGAGAATCCATTAGGAAACCATTGAGGTATCCTCCAGTGATAACCTGACCTTTGAACCACGTTTCTCCTTCCTGTGGAAGTTTGAATGCTTCAGCAATGGAATCTGCTAAAACCTACAATGTAAGACCATAAACTATGGCTTCCTGTCAATTGAAAGAGTTAGCAAACTCTTGGGCTACTCCAAAGTGAGAGCTTCCCAGTTTGGTGCACAAATAATACCACCATCCTTGGACAAATAATCTTCTCACCTTCAAATTGGCATCCACTAGGTCAGCTCCATGTGGCTCAATTCATTTTATCTTCCCACCTCTTTTAGTCATATTCAAAAAGTAATGATTCTGTCTCTGAAGCTGATAGGTGGAAGAGACAAAAGAGCTTCACCTTACAAGTGTTTCTTGTGTTTTCCTATGAAATATAGACTCCTCCCCAGTTTGTAATTATATGAAATTTGATCTCCAACATCTAGACTCTCAATTGATAATGATCCTACTTTTTCAATGGTTTTAAAACAACAACCATGGTTCATCACCTCATGCAAATCGATTTTCATTGTGGAAAATATTCCTGATCATAGTGTGCACCATGTGATGTTCATCATCATCTTCATTTGGATTTGTATCTTAGTATGGAATGCTACATATGGCTTGAGGCATGTGGATCTGTGACTGTCAGTCACCTCCATTGTCTTTGCTAATTATTGGCCTAAATTTCTAGCATCACTATTGTGCGATCAAAAAAACGATCATTGCATTAAGTCTGATGATCCACGATATCTGTTTGAAAAACATGTACCTTGACATGAGATTAACTAACTTGTCTGACAGACATAATGGGATTAACTTTTGGGTGTATTACTGTGGGTTGACACCTATGCACGTATACCATGACTTGACTTAAACATAACTGACTGCATATGAGTTTTATCACAAGATATAAATCATTAAAAAAAAAGATTTGAAACATATTTACACCATAACACGTGGCTTGACAAAAATTGGATGTGATTTTTCGTTTATTTTTAAAAAAATAATATGTTACCAGAATTTCTGGCAACATCAGAATAAAACAAAAATAAGCAAAAATATCAATATAACAAACTGTTCGAAAAGACTAAAAAGGCGCTACTGGAAATTTCGGTAGCGACCAATTTTTTTTTAAAATTTTTAAAAGTCTAATCTTAAAAAAAAAATAAAAAAAAATGGACTCATGACTTAGCAAATAATTGTGCTAACATTGGATCCACAGAGGATAGAGCTCTCCCTATGAGGCTCTAAGAATATTTTGTAGTTTCAGTGCCTTGTCATTGGGTTATGGAGTCTTATTATGAAACATGTTGTTATTTACAAGGAACTTAGGCCACCAATAACCTTAGTAAAAGATTTTTTTTGAGAAAGCGCCCATTGAATGGGCCTCCAACCAGTTTTGTCCCATCAATATCTTGCAACTCAAAAGTATTGTTCTGTATAATATTTGAGATTCTGAAAGGACCAAACCATAAAGCATCAAATTTGGAATGCTTACTTAGATTTTGATGCTTGTGCATCCCAATTCAACACTAGATCTCCAACCTAAAAATACTCTTTTTTGGTTCCTCTATCAGAAATTTTCTTTACAACTTGCTGATATTTTCTTACCAAAACATATTGATGTTCTCAATTTTTCTGCACTTCTATGATCTGATAAATTCTCCTAGTCATGTCATTTGGATCAACTTCATTATCTTGCAGAAATTTAGCTACAGGAATGGCTAATTGGACTAGACAAACAACATCATTTCCATAAACCATTTGAAAATGTGATGTATTAATAGACTTTTTGATTGTCACCATGTTAGCCCATAAATAAAACTTCAATTTTGAGTCCTAGGCTTTCTTGTTTTGCTCTAATAGTTTGATGATGATTCTTACCAACCTTTTGTTTGATGATTCAGCTAAACCATTACCTTGGGGATAGTAATTTGTAGAGTGAATGAGTTGAATACCATACTCTTCACATAAATTTACCAATGGAGTAGCTTTAAAAGAAACTACATTATCTGTTACTAACCTTGATGGACATCGAAATCTAGTTATGATTCCCTCCAGAAAATTTATGATGACTTTATGAGTATCATTTGTGGTAGGTATTGCTCCAATTCATTTGGTGAAGTAATCAGTTGCAACAAAAATCCAACGATGATGTTCACTAGATGGTGGATTAATTTATCCAACTTTCTTGGACTCATCTAGGTCAATGAATCTCAACAAAACTCCTGTAGGATCTTTCCAATATAAACAATTAACTTTAATGTAGAATTTAACAATACTTCAAAGATATTACTCTTCTTTTATCAGAATATGGAGGAGGTTTAAAATGTTGTAGAAAATAGATGATATCCTTATACTAGTTGCATTCAGAAAGCTTTACATCCACTACCATGTTTTCTATAGGTTCAGAAATTTGCCCTTCAAATTTTTCATCCATGAATTTCAAGCCTAGTGACTTTACAATTTTCTTTAGCTAGTAGTTTGGCTAATCCTTAACATTTGATTAGTTTAGTAGGGTTTATCTCTAAATAAAACTCAAGAAATTTAGTCACCCGCTTACTTCTTTTTCCATCAATATCAGACTGAACTAATATTTCTCTAACAGCAGATGAAGGTACATAGGAAATAACTTGAGCATGAACAATATAAACTCTAAAAGCTTTCATAGCTTTCACTAATACATATGAATGCTTTTCCAACATTTCATACTTCAATTATGCATCTCTAAGAGCTCTGCTGAAAAATGTTATGGGAGCTTCCTTATTTTCTGAATTTATTGGTAACAAAAAATAAGCAATAGTATCTTGAGAGGAAAATGATAAGATAGAAAAAGGCTTTGAGTATTTAGGGCTTACCAGCTGAGGTGCTTCAATGATGGCTTTTTTTATAAGCTCAAATGAATTTTTGGATTCAACTGTCCACTTGACTTATTTTTCCTTCTTCAAAATGCAAGTAATTTGTTTCGCCACTTCAACAAAATTTTGAATGAACCTTCTTAAGAAATTGATCTTACCAAGGAAAGATTGAATCTCTTTCTTGGATATTGGAAGTGTTAAATCCTGAATTTAAATCACTCTTTTAGGATCAATTTTCACTCCATATTTAGAAACTATGTGACCCAACATCTTACCTTCTTTGAGAAAAAAAAATAGATTTCTTTGGATTCAATGATATCCCATATTTTCTGCATTTAAAAATTATTTGTCTCAAGTTTTGAAGGAGTTCTTGATCTGAAGGCTCCTGCTGGCTATGCGCGCAGAGACCTTAGTCTTACTATGTGTGGATCCTGGTGGATGTGTGTGCGGGTGAACTAAAGGGTTTTTTATGAAGGATCTGGACTGTTATGAATAAAGGATTGTTGTTGATGTTATTTGAATCTGAATTTTATCTATTATTTATGTTATGATTGTTTTTTCATATTTTGTCCGATTACTATGTTACGCAACTATCTTTGAATTTATATGAATGAGTATTGAATGGATCTAGTACAATTAGGCTTCAATATGATGCATTAAGGGTTGGAACATCGATTAAGAGCTCTGTTTAGCCCACGCGCAAGATATTTTGCTTAATTGACCTAATTCTATCTGTTAGGGCTTCTGTTGCATATGTCTGTTTCGAATCTAAGGGCACCCACATCACTTGATTCTCTCTCAGGGTGTAGAAACCTGGTTCAAGCACCCCCCATATTTCTTCAGTTGATAATTTGACTTGCGCAAGCAGGTCACTGTTGAAAGGGCCAGTAGTAAGAGGGTTTTGTTGGTTAACCTCAACTTCGAACTTGGGCCGGGACCCTTCAAGCCAACAGTATGCAACGAAAATAAAGCTCTATTGGCCTCAAGCTCTTGTGAGATATATTATAAGGCTATATTTTTGGAAGCAAATAATTCATTAGAAGATATTTTGAAATAGTTGTACCAGGATCTTGGAACACTCTAGAAGATGGTTATCATGCTCATATCAGTGTAAAATGTAGTTAAAGAAAAAGATGTGCAATTAAAGGAACCCTTGGCATCCATCGATATAATGCATGAGTGGAATACAACATACCTAGCTTCACTAGAGATGTTTCCAAGGAAAGATGATCTAGGTAGAGAAAGAGATAAGGTAGAGGTCAAGCTTAACATCTAAGCTTAGGAGAAGCTTGAAAAGGATGTGGAAAATAATTTGTGCACTTATCAACAACACCATAGCATGATGGAGAGGTTAATCAAAGCCCATAAATTAATCTCTATCAGAGCATAGGGAGAATCGAGTCCAAAACAAGAAATGGAACATGACACATAGGAGATGATGCATGCACAAATACTACCTATCATGGAATAGGACACAAAAAAAACTAGGGAAGCATTAAAAAAGCACCTGGTCGAGCCCACCAGAATCTAGACCATGCTTACATCATTTTTCCATATAATCCAGGCCAATTTAAAGATATTGGTACTTATACCTAAGAGTATGAATCTATAAATGAGAGGTTAATTTCAAGGAATATATTTTCCATTGTAGAATATTAAAAGGACTAGCACACCCATGTGACCCAAGGATTAAAAGTTCAAGTCCAAGCCTTTCCTATTTTGGAATTAATTTCATAATGTTTATTTTATTTATTTTGAATATCAATGTAATTATGTAAAATCAAATAGAATTAGAAATTAGACATGAGGGTAGGTGAAGAGACATGGAAGTTGAAAAGTCACCTCCTTTTGTAGAAATATACCCTCTAATTTAGTGTTGGCTTAAGGGGTATTGACCCAGGTTCAGAGGTTAAGGTTTGCCAAAAAACCCCTATACTACTAGCCCTTTTAGCCATGACCTACTTTCACAGGCCAAGGTCTCACCCGAAGTAGTATGGGAGGGTGCTGGAACCAGGTGTCCACACCCTGGGAGAGAGTAGGTAAGTAAGGTAGATCTGAATTCACAAATTATAGGATTCGCACAGAGTAGGGATATTCGTAGGATTTTAATAGTATAACCAATTATTAACCATAACATAGCTATTAACATTCATAGATATAGTCATTACCTTCAAATCCACGTGCGTATCAGTAATTACCAACACATAATATCATAAGCGCAACTACCGATACATTTGCAGCACATAGAGATAATGCAGATGTAATCGTAGCTTAAACAGATATCATATATTCACAGCAACAGTAAACACAATAGATCCAGATAGCACAAAGATACTTCAATGATATTCCGCATACATTAGTATCCAAAATCCCAGTTACAAATAAACCCAGCCCACACACATAGCCTAGCAGGGTTTGCACACAGTAGGATTGAGGATCTCCACGCACACATCCAGTAGGATTCCTTACCCAAAACAACCCAAAGCAGATCTAACAATTTTCACGTAGCATCAGTCTTAATTCATGCCTACCTTTAGACTCAAACTATCCATCTATTTATATCGACATGGCCTAAGCTATCCTACAGTCCGTAAACTGTGGTTTGTAGACCCTAGGGCTACCCTTCGACCCATTACAAAAAATTGGGGATTTTGACCCGCCCCAAAACCCCTACGCAAGACTAATTAATACCAAAATATACAAAATTCGCAGCTTAGGGAGCCCTGCTCCAACAAGCCCCCAATGCAATCTTGTGACTCATCCCAAGTCACTATGGCCATGGGTTCTGCATCTTCACCTGAAGCTGCTCGATTGTATCAACCAACGGGGGTAGTACTCCTTCACTTTGTGCAGCAAAATTCTGGGCTATCTCCACCAACTTTTGTGAAGTTTGGCCTTCTCTAGTAGCAGTGACGCTCTCCAACGTCTGGTTCAGTTACTTCACTACGATGTCGACATCCTGAGACAGCTTGAGGGCCTCAAACACTGTTACCGATGAAATAGGTAACCTGACCTCAAAACGGGAACTCTAGCCCAAAAAGTCTCAAAAAACATGAAAAAACAGCCCCCAAAAAAAAAGTGTCTTCCAGAACGTACTTGTTTTTTTCTGAAGGTCAAATTTCAGCATTTTCTAAAATTATGCTAAAAAAAAATTGTTTGTTGAAAAAAGGATTGAAAAAACACCCCCAAAAAAAAAGTGTGTCTTCCAAAATGCACTTGTTTTTTTTTTTAAAGTCAAATTTCAACATTTTCTAAAATTATGCTAAAAACAAAATTGTTTGTTGAAAAAAGGATTGAAAAAACACCCTCAAAACAAAACCAGTTGATGCTGGAATAACAAAAAAAAAAAAATTGTGTCATAATTTTGACACTTGTAACAATGGAATTAAAGACAACATATTAGGACATTTTTTAAAATAGTAAATTTCTAACATTTTTGATAGATGATGTTAAATATAAACAAATACATGTCTGAAGGGCTTATAATTTTGAACAATTTTCATCCATGTTGTTAAACATAAAATATCTTGACTTTAAACAACCCCAAATTTGTAATTATTTTCAACCATAACCTTAAAGATAAAATTTGGTAGCGCATAAAAACCTTAATGACAAGTTGTAAATCTAAATTTTTTCAATCTTAAGTGTTCAACATACTTGAACAATGAAATTATGGAGAAATTATAAGACTTAACAATTTAAAAAAATGAACAAGTAAATGAAAAAATTGTCATTGCACAGAAACAAGTAAGAGTAATTTTAATTTTAAAGAATAAAAACTTATCTTTTTTCAAATCTTAGCATAAGACAAATTTAAATATAATTTCAACCAAAACCTAAAAATCAAGCATCAAAACAAAGTGTTTTGTTTCAATGACGCATATAATTATTAAAACTTTTAAAAGTATCTTATACCAAATAGTAACAATACATAATATCATGGTAATATCACTGCATAATCTAAAAATTCAACATTAGTTTCTATTTTCTATTTTACTTATAATTAAAATATCAACATTGGTACATTGAATATAACATAAATTATTTTTGTAATTCATTGTTACATTGTCGATATTCTAAAGAAATGAATTCTTCATAATTAAAACGTATAATCCAACAAACATAGAAATGTCTCAGAACTTCATGAAAAATGAGATGGAATTCAAAATTTTTATTTCAAGTTACCATGCAAACATCAATTACATAAAAGTGTCTTAGATAGTTATTCAAAATCAGCCATAGATTATGGCACACCATCATAATCTACATCTTCATATGAATGGCTCGATGCAGATGAAGATGATCCATATTCTTCTCTTTCATCAACTAGTGCTCCATCTGAGTCAACATGCATGCCCACCATTTCAGAGTTCAAAAGTCTTGTAGATCTACGTCTACATTATGCAGAGTCCCATTTCAACAGTAATTGTTCTGGTAGCAATTTCTTCAAAATATTTATGGTCTGCAACCGAAGAGTTCCTTTCTTTGTCAAATTGAAGTCATACACAAGTATGTCAACATCCTCCAATTTTAAGACATATGTGCGGCGACGATTTATATTTGTGCCCTTTCTTTTTCTCTTTCTGCCAATTCTTTTTTCCACTACCATCTCTGGCTTGTACACACCATTGAAAGGGTGGGTACTTGTGGCATACCAATGTACATCAACAGCTGTAATCTCTTCATTTTAATTAATGACCTTTATAACCTTGGCAATCCAGAATGGATAGCCAAGTGGATCTTCATCTGCTAACACTGCTATCATGTAAACCTCCTTAAGATCCTGCACAGAACCCCTGAAAAGGTCTTCCATGGCTTCACGTTGTGCACGTGATCTTCTAGAACCAATATAGATTTCTCTTTCCTCTACCTATGGGAAATTAATAATAGCTTGAGGCTGTTGTTGTTCAACATTGTGTGTTTCTTGATGTTCATGTTCATTTGGCATATTTTGTGGCCAAAAAAAAGGAGTCTTCAAAAGCATATCCCCATTTATTGATCTTGAAATCATATCACTTTGATTACTGAAAAAAGACTCCCACCAAACTGAATCAGCAACATCGAAGTACTCATATGTATCTCTAATACATCTTTTAATTTCCTCTAGACATTCAAAATAATTTATGTCTCTCTTCTGCCTTCGTGCATTATGGAGTTCAGCAACTGACTGTAAGAAAAATATCTTTGATGAATATATTGGACGCTCTGGAATGAACTTCAAAAATGATAAACCTGATGATGGTCCCCGTTCTTCAACAGTTGAATACTTCTTTCCCCATATAAGTGTTATCCCATCAATTTTTTTGATATGAAATTGATGCTGGAAGCTAATGTCGTTAAGTTGTTCAATGCATTTCTCCTCACCATGCGATCCAAAAATAAACCTTCACATTTCAATAGTTTCTTCCAACACATGAAAAACAGGCTCTAGAATGTATGATTTCTTAATACATTCAATTGATGATGGCAGGCTCCCAACACCTTTTCTCCTCAATGTTGCTGAAAAACGACTGAACATTTGACCAATATGATCATGAGTATGCCCAACAAGAAGGAAACCAACCTTTATCTTTTTAAAAATCCCCAATTCAACGAGCATGTTTAGATACCCAAAAAGAACTTGATTTTTGTTCTCACGACTTGTGTTGTCTAATTGTAAATACAAAACTTCAGGAAGAATCCCAGACCAATGAGTAACCACATCATGGATTATATTTATGGTTAGATTTGCATCAATGTGAATATTTGGAGTTGTGAAGAAAACTCTTGGAAACATCTTCTCATTAAATACCATACAACCAACCAAGTGAAACTGAATGAAATTTTCCTCCTGTAATTTTTTTTGGCGTGCGAACAAAATGTGGAAGAAGTGTTTTCTTTTGGTCCATACCATCAATTATCAATCCCAGATATTTATTTGGATGATCATAACATTTCTTTCGATGTTTATACAGCTTTTGTCTTTCACTTGTTTGCTGATTGCGATGGTCTAGAAGTTCTTTGACAATGGAATCTGTACATAAATAAAAGAAACATATGAATAAATATATTTTCATAGTTGATAAGTATCAAATTTTAAAAAACAATTTTTTGAACACATACATCTTTCTGCCCCTTGACATTTATCTCTTTTTGCTTTAAGAGAAGCACATGTGCTGCAAATCCCCATCCTTGTCTTCTTAGGAATACGAACATCGTTGAATTCAGTTTTCCATATCCTTGTAAAATAAGAATATGTAATAAAATTACCAATTCCTTCAACAACTTCTACATAATATTTGTATAACATGAATATTTCTCGTCTTGAGAAATTATCTGGAATATGTATTGTGTCTTTATTTGGCATACATGCTCCATGATTTGAAAAGAAGTCTTTCATCCATGTCTTAGCAATATTTGCAAACGGCCCCACATCCCATTTATGACGTGCTTCTGAATAATATGTGGGATCCTTTTCCAATCTATCTTGGATTCTTGACAAACGACAATTACCAATTGAATACAACATTTTGAATGCCTTTCTGCAAAGCAATACATTCCCAATATGATAATCATAACCTGCTAGTGTAGATTGCATGCAACCCACTAAATATGAATTTTGCATGCTTTTATTCATTGACATATATGTTTTCCTTTTCTCCAAAGCAAAGTTGAAATCCATATTTTTCAAGAAATCCCTTCGACAACATGCACTTGAAATCAAATGAACGACAAAACTTTTTGTCGTGAGATATTTTGTCCTCGCCCTTCTATAACTGGAATGCTTTGGATTGATATGAAAAGGTCTACTCCTACTCCTAGTTGCAATATTTGCTTGCAACGGCTTCATCATTCCATCATCCTTTGTAAAAGTAGTTTCATCACCATTAAAAGGAATATTATCCCCACTATCATCATCCTCAACATAGTTAAGAAATTCATCAACATCATTGCGTGGAAAATTTTCTTTACCATCATCAGTTGAAGAAAACATTTCACAAGAATCATCGACACTTTTGTAACCCTGACTCAAAAGAAATTCTTCACCATATTGACCCATGCTTTCAAATTCTTCCCTGGGAGGATTCAATTCTTCATAACCATGAGTGTCTTTGAAATGGTCACTTGGAGAAAATGCAATATTCAGATCTGTGCCTCTAAAATTATCATTTGCAAGAAACTCTTCATCCTCCCCTTCCTCGGTGGCGCTCTCATAATCCTTGGGATTAGGCATAAGTGGAAGCTTTGAATTTGTATTCACTAGAATTTCTTCATCCTGCCCCTCCCCTTCCTCACTAAAGCTCTCATAGTCCTTAGGATTGGGAATAAGTGAATGCCTTGAATCTATATTTATTGGAAATTCTTCATCCCCCCCTTCATCGGTGGTTAAATTATAATCGTTATGATTAGGATGAAGTGAAAATTTTAGCTTTGGAAATTCATCCCCGTCTTCATCAGTGGTGCTGGCATAATCCTTAGGATTAGGATGAAGTGGATATTTTGATGCTGCAAATTCTTCATTCCCCTCTTCCTCAGTGGTGTTGACATAATCCTTAGGATTAGGACGAAGTGCATATTTTGACTTTGCAAATTCTTCATTCCCCTCTTCATCTGTGGTGCTGACATAATCCTTAGGATTAGGACGAAGTGGAAATTTTGACTCTGGAATTTTTTCGTCCCCCTCTTCATCAGTGGTGCTTGCATAATCCTTAGGATTAGGACGGAGTGGAAATTTTGACGTTGTAAATTTTTCATTTCCCTCTTCATCAGTGGTGCTGGCATAATCCTTAGGATTGGGACGAAGTGGATTTTTTGACTCTAAAACATTATCATTCCCCTCTTCATCAGTGGTGCTCGCATAATCCTTACGATTAGGATGAATTTGATATTTTGACTCTGGAAATTTTACATCCCCCTTTTCATCAGTGGTGCTGGCATACTCCTCAGGATTAGGACAGAGTGGATATTTTGACTCTACAGATTCTTCATTCCCCTCTTCATTTGTTGTTCTCATATAATCCTTAGGATTAAGTTGAAGTGGATATTCTTCATCTCTCTCTTCATCAATGGTGTCCTCATAATCCTTGGGATTAGGACGAAGTGAAACTTTTGACTCTGGAATTTCTTCATCATGCCCTTCATCACTATTGCTTTCATAATCCTTAGGATTAAGAGTAAGTGGTATAACTGGCACTCGATTTACAGAAATTTCATTTTGCTGCACCTCATCAATTTTGTTTTCATCATCTTTAGGATAACGACCAAGTCGATTTTTTGACTCTCTATTCATGGTGAACGAACTCCGGTTATATTCATCACTCTAAATAGAGTTGTTGCGTGACGAAGATGTTGATGTTCTAGAAAGAAAAACATCGCTATCAGAAGAAACCATGGCTTTCAACAAGAATAGGTTGAATGATACAAATTCCTCTCCCACTTACAATATATAGCTTAAAGACTGAAAATTCCCCTCCAAATTTTCCCTCCAAAAAAATTCGCGAAAAAATTTCCCTCCAAAAAATTTCGCGAAAAACTTTCCCTCCAAAATTTTCATTTCATATATTTGGTACAAATATTAATCAAAAAATGTATTTAACATTTTTTTTAATAAACTGTTTATGCTAAAATATTTTACCGATATTTATATTCAAAATATCCACAAAATATTTCTATCATGGATGCCGTCCAAACTAAAATAATGTTTTTATTTGAATGATTTAACATTGACTAGATGTAAGTATTAACTATGATATTACTATAATACCTACATGCAAATATTAATTATTTTAACTATAATGACTACATGTAAATATTTTATGTAAAATATATATTCATGTAAAATATATTTCAAAATTTATTAATAAACTGTTGGTCTTCAAATATTTCACCATACTTTCTATTCAAAATATCCACAAAATATTCCTTTCATGCATGTCTTCGAAACTAAAATAATTTTCTTATTTGAATGGTTTAAGATTGACTACATATAAATATTTACAAAAATAACATGTAAATATTAACTATTTAAACTATAATTAACTACATGTACATATTTTAGATTTTAAAATTTAATCCCATGATTTTAAACATTGATTACATGTAAATAGTAACTATGATAACTAAATGCAAATATTAACTATTTTATCTATAATATTAAATATAATTAACTACATGTAAGTATTTCATATTTTAATTTTTAATCTGAGATTATATTTGAATTATTCAACATTCGGTGCATGTAAATATTAAATAAAATATTAATTATGATAACTACATGCAAATAATAAGTATTTTAACTATCGTATGAACTATAATAAACTAAATCTAAATATTTGAAATTTGAAATTTTAATCCCACATTCGTTAAATAGTAAACCAATCAAACAATATACACTATTTAAAAGGAATGATTCTTTTTATTCATCACATCACATCAAGTTTTCTGGTATTTGTTAGAGCAAATTTCTGGAGGTGTTGCGTTGGCATTGGCAACTTCGTGGAGGCATTGCATTGGCATTGGAAGCGTTGTGTCGCTATTGGTAATTTTGTGGAGGTGTTGCATTGGCATTGGTAACTTCGTGAAGGCATTGCATTGGCATTGGAGGCATTGTGTTGCTATTCGTAATTTTGTGGAGGCGTTGTGTTGGCATTGGTGACAGCAGCTTTTTGCATTTCAAAGGTTAGTTTTCCTTCTATTCTGTCAATTTAAAGATGATTTTGGGGAAAATCTGTTTTTCTATAGTTTTTTTGTGTCCAAAAACTATTTTTTTAAGGTTTCTAGGTTCAAAAACCTTGATTTTTTTATATTTTTTTAGTGAAGAAAATGAAAAAAAAAAAAACCAATTTTACTAGGGTTTAAAGAACAAAAATTTAGATTTTTTTTCTTTTTTAAGACTTATAGGTTCATTTAGACAGAAAAATCCATAAAACGACCATGCACATAAAAAAAAAGGTAATATTATAACATTTTTTTTTTTT
Source organism: Pinus albicaulis (assembly GCA_034641835.2). Lineage (NCBI taxonomy): Eukaryota > Viridiplantae > Streptophyta > Pinopsida > Pinales > Pinaceae > Pinus > Pinus albicaulis. The sequence goes on along the minus strand of CM076580.1, from coordinate 955,378,760 downwards.
TTTTAATCATAAATATATCAGTGATTTCATTATTTAAATTTTTTTTTTTATTTGAGAATTTTTTTATTTTATATTCTATTTTATTTTACTTTTTTAATTTTAAATCTTTGTTTTATTCTTTTTAATTTTAAATCTTTAATTTTTTTCATTATTGTTTTGTTATATATCTCACACACACACAGATATATATATATATATCTTTTTTAATTGTATTGTGATATAGTTTTTTTTTTTAAATTTATTATATTGTTTTTTTTTTTTAATTATATGATGTTTAAAAACTAAACATTATTGTGATTTAATAAATTTTTTTTTTTAATTTTATGTTTTATTTGTTATATTTTGATATTTTTAACATTTTTTTTATTAATAAATAATGTTTTAATAATTATATTTATATTATTAAAACATTATAAATATAAAAAGACATTATATATTAATATTATTTAACATTGATACAGCACGCGGTCTGCCTGTTGGGCGCCGGTGGCTAGTCGGGCGGCGCCACGAGGGCGGTCCAGCCTGCCTCCTGGCTCCCCCCCGGTCGAGGGTCGATTCCCGTGTTGCCGCCCCCGTGGCGCCGCCCAGCCGGCCCCCGGTGCCCAACGGGCGGGCCTGCTTAGGCCCTCGGCCGGGGGGGAGCTGGGAGGCGGGCTGGGCCGCCCCCATGGCGCTGCCCGGCCGGCCCCCGGCACCCAACGGGCGACCCGCGCGCCGCCCAACGGCCACGATTCATTTTTAATTTTTTTTTAATTTTTTTTTAATTTTTTTTAAATTTTTAAATTTTGTTTTTTAAATTGTTTTTTTTTATTTTTTTTAACAATTTTTTTTTTAAAATTTTGGTTTTTTTTTTTTAAATTTTTTTTTTAAATTTTTTAAAATTTTTTTTTTTTAATAATTTGTTTTAACAAAACATTTTATAATTTTGATTTTTTTATTTTTTATTTTTTTTGTTCTTAATTTTTTTTTTTTAATAATTTGTTTAATAAAACAATTAAAAGTTTATAGAAACATTGTTATATATAAAAATAAAAAAAATTTGTTATATAATATAATAAAAACATTGTTAAATAATAATTGTTAAAAATTTCAAAATATAACAAAAATATATATATATATATATATATATAAACAACATTTATGTTTTGTTTTTAAACATTATATAATTAAAAAATATATATAATATAATAAATTTAAAAAAAAAAAACATTTGTTTTAATATAACAATATAATAAATTAATTAAAAAAAAACTATATAACAATACAATTAAAAAAATAAAATATATATATAATATTATAACATTTGTTATAAATAGTTAGTAACTTTTTTTTTTTTAAATATTAAACAAAAACTGAAGTTTGAAAATACTAGTTTATTTTTTTTAAATTATTTTATACAATTTAAACACATTTTTAAATTTTTTATAAAATGTATTCAAAACATATTATATAGATATATATACATATGATTTATAATATTTTTTTTTTAAATGAAAATTTTTATAGTTAATTTTACTGCTTTAATTTCAAACTATTTAGTTTTAGAAAGAAATTTTGTTTACTAAATTTATTTTATCCGCAATATTTTTCCACTTATATATATATATATATATATATATATATATATATATATATTATCAGGAAAATGGCATCAAAAAATATTTCTGTGAATGTTTCTACACCTAGGGCAGCAGCTCCCAAATCTACGGCAGCAGCTCCCAAATCTATAACTGCAGCTCGACGCACTATGGATACAACTCCCAAATCTAAAGTTGTAGCTGGGTGCACTATGGACACTGTTGGACGCAATAAGGATATTCTTGCACACACTAATAAAATTCAAGCAAGTGGGGCACCAGGTTCATTAAAGCTTATTTCTGATTGGAAGAACGCCGAGGAAATAGATAAAACTGATTTCTCATGGTATCTTGAAGACAGTGAAACGGAGGCTGATATACACATCTATCTGATTTGTGGTATGATTGACTTAAATGAGCCATATGATGTGATGGGCAGAGTACGAGACATATGTATGGTCCCAAATACAAAAACTATTTATGTTCTTGCAAGGAAGGCTCAGAAACGTGAGAAGGTTAGATATCGTTTATCAATCGTCAAGTATGACACAGATGAAATAACTTCAAAATTTTCTAAAGAAATAGCAAGCAACATTGCAAATAACATTGTAAGTATGCTTATTTTTATTTCCTCTATGCATTATTGTAAGGATGATTCAATTTTTTATAAATTATTGATCATTAACATGTTTTATTTTGTTTCATAGGATTTTGTTCTCGGTCTTTCAAACATGTTTGAAGGTATTTATATGTTGGTGCCAAATGTTATGAATGTGATCAAGACTTTCCACAAAGACAAAGTAGAGGAAAGGAGATTGAAGCAAAGAGCAATAGCTCGTGACACTGCAATAGTACAAAGAGGGGATCAACCAAGAATCAATAAGACGGGTAAATCTAGTAAACTTAAACATGTTTCTTTTGAAGGTGTCGAACATGAAACAGAAAATTATGATAGAATTAGTGAGGAGGAGATGAGAACTATTGTGCAAAAGGAGAAAATAGATCAGACACCAAAAAGAAAAATTGCCAAAGATGTCTCTTTTGTACCTCATGAAGGAGAGCTTGTTTATAAAAAAACTGATATGTTATCCAATAAGACTAGGAAAACAAATATTGGTGAACCTGTAAAGGTCGTGAGTAGCAGTGAAGAACAAATTGAAAGCTCTTACGGAAGCAGAGAAATCATAACACCAGGTGCTGAGTTAGAGGATGGCATTATTAAAGCAAAACAAAATGCTATTCGACAAGAGTTGAGGAAGAATAAATTAATTCTTGGTGGCCAAACATTTGAGCTTAATGTTAACCAATTTTATGGCCCAGATGAAGGACAATCTCAATATCAAATTAGAAAGGCCCATCACCTACATGTACATAATCTGAAAACATTGTTCAGGTTCAATCCATATGCACATGTCGTGGATAATGTGGTTCTTGTCGATCCATGTCTGGTTCCCAACAAACAAACATTTGACAAGACAAAATGTTTTGATTATAAATATTATGTAATTGGAGGGAACCATTCAATAGAGGCTAAGAGACAATTGATTGCAGAATATCCCAATAACTATCTTCTTCAAATAGTGAAATGCATCATTTACGCTAGCTTAACAGAAATGGAATCAAAGTTATTGGCATGGGATCATAAAGCAGATAATGAGTACAGAATGAAAATGACTTTCATCCAAAGGGTCAAATTTATTCATAATGAATTCATAGAAAAATGTCGTGGGGATAAGACACAAGTTAGTGTAGCATTTCGAAAAGAATGTTTAATGGAAACAGGTTATCAAATTGATGAAAAAAAAAGCAAAAGATGGAAAATTGAATACAAATCTCTTCAGAGGCACAGATAACATTTTTCAGTTGGCATTTAGAACTGGGGAGGTATGGGATTTGATTGATGATATTTTTGATCGGTGGGAGAATATTTCCATAAAAAATCAAAATGTTAGAAAGAGTAAACCCATAATATGTACCAACGGTAAGGGGGGTCCTGAAATGAAGCAGCTTCCAGAGGATATGACTATTACACCTTGGAGAACAATGCAAGGTGTGAAGGATGATAAATTAGTCAAATCAGTATTAGCCCGTGTGAAGTCGGGTGAATTATTAATGGAAGAAATGTGTGGAGAATTTCAAAAGTAAGTTTCTTGAATTATTTCTTTCATTATAATTTTCTTTTAAATAAAACATAATGATGTTGGTAGAATTTGTTATACATGTCAATATATTAACGTTTTTAACTTGATTTATTCAGTCAGAAAACTTTTATGAAAATACAAGAACACATGGTAAAAATGTTGAATGAAGACAGTTGGGATGATGTTGTACGCAACTACCCAGAAGCAAGTTCTACATCAACAATAAAAGAGTTTTATATTGCATTCAATAAGGTATGTTGATTTATAAATTTATTTTATTCATATTTTAACTATTTTTATTTTATTACTTATACATATCTATATATATATTTTTATGTCATTAAAGATGTCGAAGAAGGATGGAAATGGAGTACCAGATACTTTCAAAAGCTTTATTGAAAAAATTAAGATGGAGAACATGAGAAGGAAGTGTCTTATGAATGATGAACTAGATCCTACTCTTAATCATTACATTTGGAATGGGCTCGACAGTGTCCAATATCAAATAATACAAGGTGACTGTCAAGACATTGCATCACTAATACCTAAAAGGGAATATGGCCTAGTTATTGCAGATATTCCTCATGGTTTCAATTTCCCTGACATTAAATATGATAGAGAACCATATACTTATCAAGCTTTTAGTAAAGTGGATACGGGTTTTCAAGAAGTGACAACATCACCACTTTGGCGATTTGTGAAATTTCATTCAGATACATAGTTTCCAATGTTATTAACAAGCTTAAAGGGTAAAGCAAACTCAAGGATGCAACTTACATGGTAAGATTTTGAAATTGTATGTTTGATTCCTCCTAAATTTTTTTATTCATGTAAAATTTAATTGAACTTTTACTATGTTATGTTACAGGCAAAAGTCAAATATTGTTTCTTCCGAAGATCAGCCTATTATAAAGGATTGTGAGTTCATCCATGTTGAATGTTGGACAAAAGAGGATAGCTATAAGCATATTATTATGAATCGAGTAGATGGGAAGAGTCATAGTCAAGTATTGGTTTATGATGCAGTGGTAAGAAAACTAACATATGAGGATAAAGATGCAAAAGGAGATATAGTTAACATTTATCAAAACCACAAGCATTGATTAACTATCTTATAGATCTATGTTCAAATGAAGGAGAATGGGTTTTGGATTTATTCTCAAGTTCAGGTAAGTTTTAATATACAAATTTAAATTTAAATATTTTCTTTTTTACTTTTTATGTCTCCATACTAATTTTCTTACTTATTTTTTTTGAGCTTGATGATTAGGTACAACACTAGCATGTTTCCTACTAAAAGGAAGAAATTGCATTGCCATTGAGAAAGATCTAGTTCAATGCAAATTTATTCAACAAAGAATTAACGCTCTTAAATTCCTTCCAGATGTGAAGCAAGAATTTGGTTTGAGGAAAGGAGATTTTAATGAATCACGTGTGGCAAAAAAAGCAAAGGAACCTCAACCACCATTATATGGAATGATTGGAAAGGGACACTTTGGAAGATTTTCTGACATGAAAGATCCATTAGAAGACGACGATGATCAAAATGAAGAAGAAAATGTTGTGGAAGAAGCCATCAATGCTGTTCTAGATGATGTTGAAGATGTATTAGTTGATATTGTTGATGATGTTTAAGTTATGCTTGCAAACAAAGCTTATTTTTTAGAAATATTAATCAGCTTTACTTGTAATGTTTAGACTTTGATATTTTATGAGAAAAACCCCTTTTTTTTGCAAAAAACATGTGATTGCTATTATTTTTTGACATAAAATTCAATAAAAATGTTGTTTTCTTAAGTTTTTTTGTTAAAATTATCCCAAAAAATTAGTTTATTTAACATGTTTTTTTCAACAAAAACTCTGTAAAGGTGTATTTTTTGCATTGTATTTATATTGAAAAATTGTATTTTTTTGTCATATGGTTCAAAATATTGGTTTTTTAGTGATAATTTTTTGATGTGCATTGAAAAATTATTTAACAATACATAAACATGTAGAAAATATAAACTTTAGAATATTGACCTTTTTTCCATCTTTTATGTATGTGAAAAAGTGAAGATATCATTACAAGTTTTTATTTTTTAAAAAAATGTTTTTTTATTTTTAAAACACAAGTACATAAATGCACTTAAAAATAAACATCTCACAGAAGAAGAAGACATTAAAAAATTTATAGTGTCAAAATCAATCCTATAAAAAAAACTTTGGTGATAATACACCACCACTATTCAAAATCGACATAAAAAACACCACTAAAAAAAAAAAAAAAAAAAATTCATTAAAAAAAAAAAGCAAAATGAAAAAAAAATAAAGTGCCAAAAACATGCTCAAAATTTTTTTTCTTGATTCTACATCGCCACTTTTTCAAAATTAGGTGTTTTTCTTGATATTTCAAAAAGTAGGTAACAGTGAGGTTACCTATTTCATCGGTAACATTGTTCTCATCGGCCTACGGCTTGAGGTGATCACTCAAAGTATTCTTCCATTTCCGAAGAGCTTCCATGACGTCTCTGAGCATATGGTTGGTGCGCAGTCAGGCTAAGCACTGAGAGGTGACTAGAGTGGTAAGTGTAGCCTCCATTTGATCAAACTCTTATTCCTTATGTCGCAGCTCTTGGTTGATTTCGCACAGGAGAGGGTCGCGGTGTACCTTGGTCCATAACTACATATTTGTCTCCATTAGTTCTACACCCTGAGAAATCTAACCTATAATGATATTGGTGGCCTTTGTAACTAGCGCAGCTCACTAGGCCCTTTCCTAAGGTGGCGTTTCTAGTTGTACCTTGGCCTGCAAGGCCGCAATCTGTTGTTCCATATTTGTCTTGACCGCCTGGATCTCGGTCCTTGAGGCTTTTAGCGCTACAACCAATCCCTCAATATTTTCCTGGGGGGTGGCAGAAGCCGGGATATATTTGGTGACATCTGCACATAGCCTACTAATTAGGTGCTCTAGCTCTATTTGTTGCGCAACGGCGAGGGTACATAAATCCTGTGCCTGGGATACCTTAGCAATTTTTTCTTCAATTGTCTACTCAGTTGTACTGAGCTGCTAGTGCACTTGACAGTCTCCGTGTTGAATCTCTTCAAACATGAAGGTGTGAAGGATCTGCAACGGTTCATGTGGCAGGCGGGAAAAATCCAGCTATACCTCTACACAAGCCTAGACTTGCGCTCCTAAGTCGGGTGGAATTAGCATGAGGGTTGCGTCCGGTAGAGAGCAGAGGTATCTTTCTGGCGTACTAATTACTGCATTGCTTGTTACTAGGGTCTACCTTGCCTGAATCATACTTGTGTGCCAGGTATCAATCTTCAGCTACAAAGCCCAGAGCTAAACCTAGAGTGTATTGACTATGGCTTTCTATTATTCTTCCAGGGCCAGCCATTTTTCTTCTGTAGCTAGGGTGACCACATCTGCTATCTTCTCTAGGTCCTCTTCTGTCAGCGTAACTCCTATGTCACATTCCAACCGTTGAGCTCGTTGCTTCTTTTGTGGCCCTTTAACAGGGTCACCAATCCATTTTGTACCTCGAGGGGAGTCTATAATATTCCTAATTTGTCCTAAGCTAATAGGAATATTCATTTGGTTTTGCTTTATTTTTTTAAAGAATAAATATGTAAAGGAGGTTCATAAAACTCCTAATAAAAGAATAAATCAATGCCCAATGTGAACAAAGCTAAATCTGGGCCACTGGTAAAAACACACTTGAGTGTGAATGAGACTGAATCTATTGACCAAGTCAATGAGTACCAAATCAACCACGCTATCCAGATGTAATGAATCTCATAGAAGGACAGCGCAGTCAAGTTGGAGGCTACACATGTGAATGGGGCTAAATCATTGAAGGTGGTTTAGGGTTTTACCATCTCTTGATCTTATAAAAGGAAGAGGAGGGTAGCATATTGAGGTTGTTCATGATATGATATTTTGATATATTTTTTGTTTATACATATATCTTTCTTGGTTGTTTAGCCTAGATTGCAAATGTTGTTTAGCATTGGAATTTCCTATTAAGGAGTTCCACCTCTTTCCATTAAGTAGCTCTTGGAAGAGTTTGTACTACATAGTCCACTATCTGTTTTGAGACCAAGCTTCTCCTTTCAACTGCAATTCATGTCCTATTTAAGGCGTGATTTTCTTTTTAAGCTGCAGCAAGTGGAGGCTACATCTATTTAGATCTAGGCCATACTAGTGCCTCTTTCCAGTGAGAGAGTCCTTCATCCTCCAGGTAAGAGCATATTAGCTGATTGGAGCTTCAGATCTACATCTTGGCATTAGGCCAAACTCCACAAAAATTCTACAATGCATTTTATGTCCATGGATTGCGTTATTTGCAAGTGATAAATTGCAGGGTCTTTTGGAAACTATTTGGAGGAGAGATCTATGGTGTAAAGGAGCCTTCCTTGCACTTTGGTGATACATGGATTGGCCAACCAATCCATGTATGTTTCAGATATAATCTGTTCATAGATGTATTTTCTTCAGAAATTCTGAATCATTCTGTAGATCTGCTGCAGTAGATCTCAGATCTACTCCATGTACTTCATTTTCTGTTGAGAACCCCAAGGGGATCTAAAAGAGGAGCCTTTCTAGTGTACAGATCTGATATGGATCTAAATTTTTTTACACCGATCTGCTCTAGATCTGATATGTAATAAACTGCTACAATACACTCAATAAAATAACGCTATCAAGCCTTTGCAGTCAATTCTATGTGTTGCAACACCTCATTCTTGAGGGTTTCTTCATCAAATCTTCCATTTTCTTCATGTTCTGAGCAATAAAACTCCTGATCTAATGTTTGTGTCATATTTTAGCATAAATCCTCTTTAAATGATGCTATTCATGCTTCAGTAATTTCTGAATACTAAAATTCATGGGATTTTAGTGTTTTTGAGCCATATCGAGAGTGGGAGACCTGTTTAACTTAGCTAGAGTTATTTTTTTTCACTCATATTTGGTATATGAGTCCCACATGACCTAAGCTAAGGGATCCCACCATAACATTCCCTTATCTTTACGCAAATATCTAAAAATGACGTTTTTAGGGCTGAAATAGTTGTTTTTCCCCACTTGTCGGATCATGGAATGAAAGATAATTTGCTGATGTAGCTCCAATTGATGTATATGTGTTTTTCACACCTATTTTAAGCTTATTCATCATTTAAATACTGTAATATATTTTATGTATTTCTGAATCCCTGTTTTGGGATATTACAGTGGTATCAAAGCATCATCTTGGCTTAGCCTTTGAGTTTCAAGCCAATATGTCTTTCCAAGGAGAGAAGAGACAAAAGAAGAAGATTGATTACATTGAAGACACAAAATAAAAGGGTAAAGCCCTATTTTTTAGAAGAATGAAAGGGAAAGATTTCTCAAAAACTCTGTTCCAAACCTTATCTGAACTTAAAGGAGAAATCAAATAAATGAAGAGGGAAAGACATGAAGGTACCTCAAGAAGATCTTTACATGAATAAAACCCCAGTGCTTCATATTATATGTGTAAGCACTCAGCTAAATCAGATCTACAAAATTATTCTGTGCACAGATCTATTGCAAGAGAAATGAGGGAAGAAGATTCACCAAAGGAGGAGAATTTGAGTGATTATCTTCAGGAGTATGACTATAAATATTGGAGAATCATGGATCACTTGAGCTTCCAATAATTCTTCCAGCTCAAGGAAGAGAGAAGATCTAGCAATAGAAGAATAAAAGGTAGATTCTTTCTTCCTAACTTTGATGGATCCTGCACATGCACAGTCGAAGAATGGTTGGATCAACTAGACTCATATTTAGATCTACATCAAGTTTCAAAAAAAGAAGCCCTTAAGGTAGCTGCGCTGCATCTTAAAGGTAAAGCCTATGCTTGGTAGTTATTTGAATCCTTTTCATTGAATAATTCAAATATATCTACTTATGCTAAGTTCACTAGGATAATGGTGAAGAAATTTGATGAGGAACAAGCTAAAGATTCTTTGGAAGAGCTAGCAAAGCATGAGCATGCAAAACCATTGCATGAGTTGGAAAGATCTGTTATGCAAACTCCACTTCAGATTTCTATTGAAGGGGATAAAAAATTGTGTGGTTCCTTGCCAAGGGTAAGATCCCCATTGCATGAAGAGATTTCTTCTCAAAAATAATTCATGGAGATCCCTCTTTCAATAGAAGACCAAGATCCAAGGTCTTTTGTTGATGATGAGGTGTTCTCAAATATTAATGGGAAAGAAGAACAAGAAGACAGTAGCAACACTGTCACTTCAAAAGGATACCCATTACCACATGGGGATGGAGATGAAGTTCTTGTTTCAAGGGAAAGATCTTGTGTATCTTTGCAAGTAATTCCCAAGGAGCATTATGTGACAGTGTTATTGGGAAGTCATACCTTACTCCAAGTAAGAGGAGGAAGGATGGATCAGCATCATATGATGAGGAGCATGCACCCTTGTTTATTTCAAGGGGTTTCTATTCATGAGAAGGAGACTGAACTATGCAGCAAGGGAAGGGACAAATCAATCCCAACATCCATACAGTCTACTTCAGATCTAGATGTCTCTTTACATGGAGGCATTCCACTAGGGAGACCCCCTGATGAGAAGAAGAATAAAGTGTTCTCTCAACTTTTTGCATCAGTGAAAATTTTGGCTAAGGAGGGAGCCCTTAGGGGAGCTACCACAGCTCTGAGATCTATTGATAGATTCCGAGGGCTGAACAATTTTCTGAAATTGATTTTGATATTCCTCACTCATCTGTTTGTGCTGGAAAAGAAGAACTCAGAGAACTATGATGACATTAGCATGATGTCAAATGGCCAATCCATGGATTTGGGGCAGAAAATGATATCTCTATATACAAATAAGAGTTCTAAAGAAAGAAAGAGGGTACCAACACTCTTGTGTGCATGGGCTAAAATATGGATATTTTGGAAGAAAAATATCTTTCAAAAGAATATTGATCTTCCTATTCTTAAATCTAGTATTGCACAAGATCAGCTGCAAGAGAGGCAAAAAAGATGGAGTAACTTTACTCCCACACATGACTTTGGCATTAAGCATGTCAAAGAGGAGGAAAATGATATGACAGAAGCTTCAGATCAGATTTCTACAGTGCTGTCATGGTTGGGGAGATTGGATCCATATTGGAGATCACAACTGTTGGTGGAATATTCCAAGGATCTTCACACATGCATGATTCTTGATGACCAGCTACTATATGGGGGCTATTTAATCCAAGATGGAGTCATCTATGATCATGGTAGGATCTTCTTATCTAGAGCCTCCAAGCTCAAGGAGAAGTTACTACAAGGAGCCTGTGAAGAGTTATCTTTCAGCCACACATATTCTATGAAGCTCAACAACATCATCTTGAGGAGCTATTATTGGGAGGGATTTGAAAAAGAACTATATCAGCATTTTCAAAGATGCATGAACCTTGTGGAGTTGGAGCAGCAACAAGACTCTAAGATAGAGTTATTTCAGCCAACTCTTCCTACCTTGGAAGGAGGAGAGAGATCCATACACCACTCCACTTGTATAAGGAGAATTATTGGTGAAGAGCATACTTATGTAAATCATGTTTTATTTTCTGATTGTATGCATTCCCTTACTATGTATAGGCAGGTCATGACTCCTAAGAGGAGTGCTATACCGTATAAAATTCATGGCCAACTTTGGACCAAAACTATTTCTGATTATGGCCACTCCCTTAGTGAACAAAGGGAGATTTTGCAGCATGATGGGTGCTTTCCTAAGGTACCAAATATATCTTCCACTTTTAGCCATGGAGATATGTTAGGGGAAGCAAGTGGCAGGGAAACCACTTACCACATCTAGATTTGATGCAAGCAGAAGATGTCCTCCACTGGTTGCTATTGGGTGAGTATGGGTACTACCCAAGGTTTTATATTTTCTTGTCTCATGCCTTGTATCTCAATGAAAGGATGCATAAGGAGAAGGCATGGTTTCTTTGGTTGATAAGAAGAGAGTTTGGACATCCCATGTTAAATTTCATGTCCATGTATTTGCTTATGATTGGGATGTGTCTCATGTATGTACATGTATTTCTGTTTGGAATGTATTTCATGATCATGTATGTACTTGGGGGTGGGAGAAAATGCAACTCTCTCATGAGGTGGAATAAGAGAGCTTTTGTATATCATGATGATGATGATGCTCTTATATTTGTTGGAAACATGAGAGGATGGATGACACATTGGTTTAGTGTGTCCTTTGGGAATGAAATCTCCCATATTCATTCATGCTTCAAGAGGAGGATAGAACATTGTATGGATGCTACATTATATCATTTGTTTTCTTATGCAAGGAGCCATATTTTGGACTTATGTCATTGTAAGTGTTGATCATGTTGGCCTCCTATTAAATTTCTAACTAGCATTCCTGCTTAAGCCTTTCGGACCTCCTTTTTGTTTGGCCTAGAAAATCCTTTTGCTGCATATCATTGCTATTTTTCATCCCCAAATTACATTGTGCAAGGCTGAAAATCTGCTTTTGAAAATATATTAGGCCTCAGCCCCTTTCGGCCAAGCCCCTGCACCCTTCTCTCCCACATGACCCCAGCTCTGAGACCAGGAGCCAAGTCTGATGGGCGCCTATCAAATGTATATCTGGTGCATTCTGAGCTGCCAATTTGTACAGATCGGACGGCGTTTGTTCACCTCCATCACACCCATAGCCTGCCTGACTACCGTCTGATCAACCTGTGAAATCAATGGTCTGCAGCCTGCCTGTACCAGTGGTCCCCACACCCACTCCTATTTCAAAAACCTGTGGTTTATATCGCACCACCTTTCAAGTGGCAGGCGGTATTCCTTAAATCAGAGCGATTCCATACATCGCTCGCCACATGTCTCCGCGTACGGCTCCAAAACCACTCTCCATTGTGCATTATTGTTTGGTCAAAGTCATGGCACGATATTCATGACAGCCGTTCGATCTGGGGATCTTCATCCAACAGTTGTCGCACTTCGAAGCTACACGGCATTTAATCACAGCATATTCGACCCCTGGCCCACTATCTATCACCCTCCTACGCACCCTCCACCGTCGATCTCTGCCAAGATCAGACGGCCCTCATTTAACCCACGCCACACCATTGACCCGGTCCTCCTCCACATCACCATTCCACGTGCCATTCAACGCATTCTCTTTCGCCTTCCTTATATATCATTCAAAAGGTCAAATTCAATTTTTTTCATCTGCTATGCTCCGCCAACCTTCTCCATTGCCACCTCCCACCATCACGCTGCATTTCCTATCATCGTTCTGCATTTCTCGACCTCTCCACCATGTCGCGCCATCTCACCATTATCCCCACTGTGTTCACCTTCCCGTGCATGGTTTTCTTTAACGAGTTTGCGGATTTTGCAGGGTTACAGCAGCGGAAAGTTGTCATAATTCACAGCCTCCATTTCAAAAGTCGAGAATGCATCAAAGGACAATCTTTCAGAGGCAGAATTTATGAGGAAAATCTGGGAAGCTATTATGACACAACTTTCATTAAAGAAGCCAGGGTTAAAATCTATCAAACCCTCCACAGCCATTCAAAGCACTGATTTTTGCAGTTGGAGACATTACTGTCGTGGCAAGGAGTATCAGTGGAAGATTGAGGATTTCAACGTCCAACATTAAATATTCTAAGCCCTAATCCATGGTCTAAAAGATAAAGGTACCAGATCAAAGATATACCCAATCACACAGAGGGTACAATGCACAAGAAACCATACCCTCCAGGTTTTATTTTAGCAGAATTTCCTTTCAGGAGAGGACAGAATGTTTATGTGATTTCACTTCCACACCGTGTCCCTGGGGAGATTTTCACCCAGCGCATTTATTTCAGAAAGCCGGCGGAAAAGTACATACAGCACAACATAGTCATTCAGCAGTATGGGCACGAATGTTTCCGCCATTTTGTCTTAACGAGGCAAATTAAATGTTTTTCACCTACTTCTTTTATTAGGGTTCTTCTTCTTCTATAAATGGCCCTATGAATAGATTATTGAGGGTTCCAGATTTATCAGAAAATTGGTGCAGTAAGAAAATTTTGTATACATTTTGTTGAACTCTTGTATGAATGCTCAAAGCCTGTTGGGTCTCAGTGAGGAGGAGTTCTATCTGTTAAAGAGGATTCTGGTCTTTGGTATTTCACAGTGTGTAACTTCTCCTCTTATGTTTTATTAAAATTTTTCATCTTGTTTCAATCCATCTTTCTTGTATCATGTTTTGGAATGTGAGTGGCTCACTGGTTTGGTATGGATTTATCCTAGTTGGTACCCATATTTAAGTCAGTCAAGCGCTTTAAATATGGCTCATGCATGATATACTGTTCCATTTTCATTTCAACCATCTTTCTCCTATATTAGCTTCTATGGAATGTTATTTTTAAAACGTTGTTATTATGTATGGATTCTTAGATTGGTAAGCCCATTCATGGTAATATTGTGTATCTGGATATCATCTATATGACAGCTAATATCCTCTCACCTTTCTTACATGGTAGAAACCTTCAGACCATTTATCTCTATGAAGTATTTCTGAATTGGCCCGCTTTGCAGTAAGTTGTCTCTGAATTGTCTGATGCTTTTTATTAGAGCTTTACATCTTGCCTCTGCAGTATCTCTTATCTTGTATCAAGTTTCTGAGAGTTTTGGTCCCATTTAAAAATAATTTCCTTGTTTAACAAGAGATAGCATGAGAGCCTTTTGCTGATAACTCCCCATGTTATATTACATGCTCCTTGCTATATTAAGATGTCATAGGCACTAGTCTATCACAACTCTAGGCTGTCTCTAGGAGTGACAAAATCTTTCTAGCGCTGTTTCCAGGGACGAAGTTAAGAAAATTAGAATCCCTGGGCCTCTAAAAAACCTTATTCACTCTTCAATCAAGTGAGCATGGAGAGTTGAGAGTTGTAGATCCCTCACCTTGGCGACTCCACATTTTTTTATCAGATAAATCTATTTGTAGTCCTAGCTCCTTGAAAGCCACACCTGAGGTCAGATACGTCTCAGCCAAATACACCTTCTGTGTCTGACCCAAAGAAGATCATACATAGGAGAAGTTGGAAATAAAGGCGATCAGCACGCACTGAAATCCCTGGGTTTTCTATAGAAGAGTATCCATCCTCTTCCTCTCAAGAAGTCCAAGTAGAAAATCCCTACTCCACTGAGGAAAATCCAAAATATTACTCAGATAGTCCACCTCGGGGAGGCATTAGAACTAAAGATAACCTTCATCCTACTCTTGAAGTTGAAGAGGTAAAAGAAGTCACCGAAGTAGCTGTTGTTAACCGTGAACTATTCCCATCAACACCTCAGGCTATGTACAATATATTCCTATCGTTATTCATACTCCACTTCCACTTCCTCCTCTTCCTCCATTTACACATCAGACTGTTGCACTACCCCCACCTCCTCCAATGGCCAATGTTCCAGCCTTCTTGTTGAATAAATATGCTCCCCTGGCATTACCTCAAGTGTTGAATGACATGCCACAGGATTATCTAAAGATTTTACCCAGATTCAATGGAGAAAATGAGATGGATGCTCAAAAACATCTTGAGACCTTCTGCTCTTTCACAGAAAACTTTAATGTAGAACATTTGGATGTAGACTTAAGATTTTTTGTTCAATCTCTTGATGGTGAAGCCAGAAAATGGTTCAAGACATTGGGAAATCGTTCCATAACCACCTGGGATGAAATGGAAAATAATTTTCTCGGAAAATGGGGAGAGAAGAAATATCATGGGCATTGTCTTATTGAATTCAATACACAAGAAAAGACATAACGAAGGGGTGTCAGAGTTTATCAAGAGATTCAATAAGTTGTATCTAAGTCTTCCAGCTGATATGAAACCGCATCATAACACTGATAAAGTTGTTTTCATAGCATCCTTTGACTTATATTTTGGTTTCTCTCTGAGAGAAAGAAAGCCTGCCACCCTATATGATGCTCAGACAGATTCTCTAGAGTTGGAGGAAAAATTTTCTTCCTCTGGTAAATCAAAGGGAAAAGCTGAAAAGGATACTAGAAGAAGGGGCAAAGAGGAGGTATCTACCTCTAATCAGGACTGAGACTCAGACAGAATGGAATAAATGAAAAAAATGATCAAGAACATTTATATTCAGCTGGGTAAACTTGATTTGGGGGCCAATAATTCAAACTCCAAGAATTTACATAATGCTCCAAATAGGGGTTATAATCCCCAGTATAGGAAACCACCCCTGCAAATATTACAAAAAGAATGGAAGGAGCAACAAGATTAGGTACCACACCCATTGTACTTGGAGGGTCCCGTGGATAACCCTGCTGAAGATGCTGCCTATGAGCTAGAGGATGCAAATCTTGCTTTTTCAAATAATGATGAGGTAGAATGCCCATTGCAAGATAGTGATGGAACCAAGTTCTAATTACAAGAAGAGGAAAAATCTAGAGACATAGAAGACTCAGAATTGATTATTGTTCTAAAAAATTTGCTGATTTCATGCAAGCACAATTCAATATAAAATATGATCTCAGATCCTCTAGAAAGAGGACTCGTACTCAAGACCAAGAAGAAGAAGCACCACTTCAAAAGGATGCACCTGCTCAGAAGGAATCAACAGTGCAAAAAGTCACAAACAAGGGTAAGAGTCCTCTAAACAAAACTTTGCAGTATAATGATCAAATTCCCTCTTCTTAAAAAGTAGTCACTTCTCCTAATGCCAAATCTATGTCAAAAGAAGCCAAACCCTCAGCTAAAAATAAAGAGTCAAAAGAGGTTGTAATAGAAAAGTCCCCTTCTGCTTTTAGTCTGCAAAAGGAACTTGAGAAAGTCAAAATCCCATTCCCGTTGACTAAACTGTTGAAACAACCAGCATACCAATCTCAAGTCACATCTTTCATGCTCCCTCCAGAAGCAGCACTCATACCAGATAGTCTCAACCTTCAAGAAGAAAGACCCATGGTTGTATTTGGCCCACATGTCGAGGAGATAGATCCCTCTACTCCTCCCTTCTATGTGTCTCTAGTGATTCATGACCTGCTATTACATAACTATATGCTAGATTCTGGGGCTTCCCATAATCTTATGCCTCTATCAGTCATGGAACAACTAGGATTACAAATCACCCATCCATACAAAGACCTCTCTTCATTTGATTCCAAAAGATTTAAGTGCCTAGGGATGATTAAGGATTTGGTATTCAATTTGGCCCAAATACCAGCAAAAAGTGTGGTAATGGACATCATGGTGGCCGACATCCCAGCTCACTTTGGCATGCTACTGTCAAGGTCCTAGGGAACAAAAATTGGCGGGTCAATCAAGCTGGATCTAACATATGCCACTATCCCAGTTTTCGGTGGTCAGGAGAGGAGGTTGTACAGGGAAACTTGATTTGTCAAGATGGTTACTAAGGCTGACAGCTCTGTAAATTCACCAGTCTATAGTAAAGAAGGAGATTTCTCATGCTTGATGCTGGAAGAATATCAAGATTATGCTAATGAACCATCCTTCTGCCAGATTCAGACTGAGCAGTCCTTAGAGAGCCATGATGCAGGAATCTGGACACTTCATTTTGATCGAGCAAATTCAAGAGAAGGTAATGGGGCTGGAGTGCTATTGATTTCTCCTGCAGGAAAATGGATCCCACTGTCTTTCAAACTAGAATATGAAGCCACCAACAATGTGGCTGAATATGAAGCACTTATATTAGGATTACAAACAGCCAAGAGAATGAATATAAAAATTTTAAAAGTTCTAGGAGATTCAGAACTGGTGGTCAGACAAGTCAGGAATCAATGTCAAACCAAACATCCTCGGTTGAGGTCTTACAGGAATGAAGTGTGGGACATAGAGGAGAAATTTTTCTTAGCATTTAATATCCAATTCATGCCCCGAGAACAGAATAGGATGGCAGGTTCTCTTGCTGTGGCTGCTAGTACATTTCGTCCACCTCAGAACCCTCTCTTGAGGTATGAAATTGAGGTACGTTATCGACCATCTATTCCAGATAACATCAAGCACTGGCAGGAATTTGAGGATGAAGAACAAATGAAGAGATTCCTAGAAACAGTTGGGGAGTTCTCTAATATGGAGATTGATGATTGTGAAGATGAGAAGTCTAAAAATACTTCAGAGAGTAATTGGGAGGAGAAAATGGCAGGTAGTAAAGCGTTGCAATTGAAGGGAAACGTGATACCTAGAGGTTTGGTTCCTCTAGAAAGATTATTTGACAAGAACGATGTCCCATTGCAGCCTAGTAAAGTGGTAGAAGAAAATCAGGTGGAAGACCTGAATCTGGGTACTGATGCTGACCCCAAAATTGTGAAATTATCCAAGAAAGTACCGGAAGAATACAAGGAGCTATACCTGAAATTATTTCAGTCTTATAAGGATGTGTTTTCATGGTCTTATCAGAACCTAAAAACTTTTGACATCAGCATAATGTAGCATAAGATTCCACTAAAGGGGGATGCAAAACCTCATAAGCAGAAGCTTAGGCAAATAAATCCTTTGTTGCTTCCCTCCATTGAGAAAGAAATTAAGAAACTATTAAAGGAAAAAATAATTGTGCCATTGAGGTACTCCGAATGGGTGGCGAACCTGGTTCATGTCCGAAAAAAGAATGGAGAAATAAGGCTATGTGTTGATTTTAGAAACTGTAGTATACCTAGGGGGGATAATATAGGGTACAAAGAGAGGTATCCAAAGGAATAATATGATGTAATAATATAAGAATGATAAATAATTGGGCCATAGTTAACAAATAAAGTGGTTAACCCACATTATGTAAGGGACCACATGTAGGTAGGAAATAAAGTGATAAGCCCATTGTATTGGATGTATGGTATTGAGAGACCCATGGTAACTACCCATGGTATTGCATGTATGAAACCTATATATAGGCTAGAGACTCTCCATTGGGAAAATATTCCCAAGAAATAACGTCGTTGAAGATAAAACTTCAGATCTTCATTAATATCAAAACCCTTAGGGTAGGGCAACACCATACATTCACTCCTTAAGGAAGGAGATCACTCCACAAGCCATATGCTTGCCCATACAATAATCCTTGACATCTCTCAATGGAGAGTCTCTAGCCTATATATAGGTTTCATACATGCAATACCATGGGTAGTTACCATGGGTCTCTCAATACCATACATCCAATACAATGGGCTTATCACTTTATTTCCTAGCTACATGTGGTCCCTTACATAATGTTGGTTAACCACTTTATTTGTTAACTATGGCCCAATTATTTATCATTCTTATATTATTACATCATATTATTCCCTTGGATACCTCTCTTTTTACCCTATATTATCCCCCCCTAGGTATACTACACCATCCCTTAGACCAGGACGACTTCTCCAATCCAGCCAGTTGTCATTGTGGCCCTCGACCCCCTCCGTCGCCACCACACTATGGAAAAAACCCTTATATTAGCAATAATTTCGACCATGTTTCTAATATTTATCTCTTGGCTCTGTCCTCCAACTCTTTCCCTCTTGAATTTGAAATTCCCGACTCAAGCAATCCAAAAATCTCTAGTGAGATTTCCCCACCCACCTCTATATACTTCTCAAAACTAGTGTTATAAGAGCTACTATCGACAAATCTAAAAATAATCCACCTTAGTGATGAAGCTAAATTATGGACTTGGATTCCCTTAACTTTCCAGGCATTTCAAATGCATGGAAATCTAAATACCCCAGCTCCATTCTAGAATACCAGATTAAAATTCTAAGAAAATATATTCCTAAATCTCATAAATAGGCCCAAAATTATTCCATAGGAAAAAAAGTACCAATTTTCTTAGGCTTTTATGCATCCCCTAAAGTAGATAACAAAGGCCTATAAAGATGAAAAGAAAAAATGAAGAGCACTTAGTAAATCTTGGAGGAACTGGGGGAAATCCTAGTCAACTTGAGCAAAATCAATCTTATCTTGTAAGTTTACCCCTCCACCATCTCCTCTACTCCATGAAATTCATATCATGGAGAATTAGGGGCATCAATTGTAAAGGAAAGTAGAGGCTTCTAAAATAAAAATGCAATTCAGAACATCTAACCTTTTTTATTATCCAAGAAACTAAGATTTCATGCAAAATTATAAGACAACTAACCAATAAATGGGGATGGGGTTGTCAATTGATAGTGAACGAATCTGAAGGATAATCCAATAGCTTAGCCATTATCTAGAACTCTCAAGAAGTCTTGTTTTTCAACATGTTTTCCTCCTTCATAATATTAACCATACAATTTCAAATGATTGTATCTATAGAAGTTATTTTCCCTCAAATGTCTATGGTCCTAGACTACCCCATGACAAATTTCAATTCCTTAATTCTATCAAGCATATAAATATTCTAATATCCCAATGGACCTAGATTATAGGTGGATATTTCAACTTGATCAAATCCATTAAGGAAAAGAAGGGGGGAATCAAAAAATTAGAGGCAAAACCTACTCTATTCCAAGAATTAATGTCTTTCTTCCATATTCATGATTTCAAAACCATTAACGACATCCAAACCTGCAATAATTGTAGATGAGGCTTTCAAAAAATATCCTCTAGAATTTATAGATAGCTCATCTTAGAAAATATAATAGCCAAGGATATATTTATGGAAGCTTCTATCCTTACAATTCATATATCATATCACTAATTTATTAAGCTAGACATAGTCATCAAAACGCAATCAAAAGAACGATCATTTCAATTGGAAATATTTTGGATTCAATACTCGAAATTGAAATCAATGTCAAGGAATGATGGGACAAAATGAAAGACATAGAGGGCATACCCATGTATCACTTGAGCCAAAAATCAAAACACCTCAAAAATCAATTTAGATCCTTGAACAAGGATAAATTCTTGGCTATCCTCTAGGCTAAATAGGACTTAGAAGCCCAAATGGAAATAATTCAACAAGAATCTATACACCAGCATAGGTCAAATGAATTAATCAAGGAAGAAGCTAGAGTTATCACCCAACTTGATGAATGAAAAAAACAAGAGGATATCCTCCACCAACAAAAGTCTTGAATCTATTGGTTAAAGGAAGGAGAGAGAAATGAAACCTTATTTCACAATTCTATGTTACAAGACCACCATTACAATCAAATGTATTTCTTAAAGAATCAATCAGGGACCAAGGTGCAGTATGATGAGGACATGGCACAAGATCTAGTCTAATTTTACAAAAATCTGTTGTCGAACCCCATGCCTCAATAGGATGCAACCATACCTATAATTGTGCAACATATCCCATCACTAGTCACCAACGAACAAAATTAAGCCCTTCTTCTATAAATCACTATAGAAGAAGTTGAATCAATCGTTAAATCCATGCCCAAAAAAAAATCCCCAAGCACAAATGACTTTACTTCTAATTTTTTCCAAGCCTGTGGGATGATAATTGACAATGATCAATGGGAATTAGTGGAAGACTTATGAAGTTCTCAAACCATACTGAGAACTCTCAATAACACATTCTTCAATATTTTCCCCAAGAAAGAAAAAGTGGAGGATCCCAATGGATTTCGACCCCCTTACAATGTCATCTATAAAGCAATCACTAATATCATTTCCAATCGCCTCAAATCCCTCGCCACTTATCTCATCTCGATTGAGCAATTGAGTTGTGTTTAAGGGTAGAAAATTTCGAGAATATCATGATTTCCCATGAAACTATTCATTCCTTAAAATTATATAAAAGTCGATCTTGTTACTTAAACAAGATCTCCCAAAATCCTTTGACAAACACAATTGAGCCTTTATTTCCCAAATCCTTCATGCCTTTTTTTTTAATAATGAATGGATTTAATATATCAACATTGTCATTTCCTTAGCCTTATTTTTATATACTTCTATGTGGATCTCCCACTAAAGCCTTCCCTCATCTCGTGCCATTTTCCAAGAAGACCCTCTCTCTCCTTTCCTCTTCATCCTAGCTATGGAAGGATTGGGTAGAGCTCTCAAAGTGGAAATTTCAAGAAAAAGGATAAAGAGAATGTTCCTATTTTGGGAGAATATCTCATTATCACACCAACAATTTTTGGATGAAACCATGTTCATGGGAGCCCAACAACCCAAGAATTCAATGGTTTATTTCAAGTTTTGGAGGACTTCTTCATCACCTCACATATGGAAATTAATAAGGATAAATATCAAAAAAAAAATCCTTAGCACCCCGCTTGCTATGAAAAATTTTAACCCCAATATGCTCAATTTCTAGATCGGCAAGTTTCCCTCCAAATATATGGGAGCTTTGTTGGTGGAAAAATATCTCAAGAAAAACTTATGGGTATATCTCATCAGTAAATTTACTAGAAAAATGGCTTATTTGACTTTGCGTTCTCTCAACATAGCGAGAAGATAATTTCTCCAATCAATCCTTCAATACATTTCTATCCATCTCTTCTCAACTCTCATGGCTCCCTACTCCATCCTTAGTTATATATGAAGTCCTAAATGTTCCTTTTTGCCAAGTGGGGCTGAAATGGAGAAAAAATGGTTCCTGGTGCCATGGGAAAAAAATTGTAGACATAATCTTAAGGGAGGGATTGGTTTAAGGGATCTATCAACCTTTGCCACAATTTTAGGAGCCAATATTTGGTGGTGATGGATACAGGGGGAAAGACTTATGGAAGCACATTTGGCTCCAAAAATATGCAAAACACATCCTAATACAATAACTCATAAGAATTCCATTTAAACATGTAGGATCATCTATATGGAATTAAACAAAAAGGGGCATCAACATAATCACATTACTTATAGGAGATCTAAGACAATCAAACAACCCTCTTCTGGGATGCCTCATGGAAACACCTACCTAAGGTCTAAGACAAAAATTACTTAAACACTCTCTGACTCAAAATGACGACTCAAGGCGTGCATAAATTTAGAGAGTACTTGGTTGACCCCAATACTCTCTCTACATGGAGAAAATGGTTGAAACCATAGGACTAGCATCCAAAACCTAGTGAGTAAATATGGACACTATTTTGATAGAAGCTCCAAGAAAGACACATCCCAACTTCAACTCAAGTGGATAAACTAAGATGGGGATACATGTTAGGAAATACTTTTTCCATTAATGAAGCCTACATCCTAGAAGCATATTACAAAGTTATTCCAAATCCTTCCTTTTAGAGAAACCTCTGGAAGAGAAAATTATGGACAAAAGTATAAATATTTTTATGGCTCCTAGTTCAAGGGAAAAAATTGACCTAGGATAACATACAAAACCGTAATCATTTTTGATCCTACAGATGTTATCTTTACCTTCTTAAGCCTAAAATCTTGGAGAAATTAATCAATGGATGCCCCTTTATCCAGGTGGATATTGTTCACCACGCACCTATTCCAGTTGGACACCCACCATTGTTTCTTTCAATTTTTCAGTTTCCTTAATTGTAACACAATTTACTATTTTTGGCATATTTTCAGGTCCTGAACTTCTAGAGTTGTTTTGAGGCCCTAAAATAAGTTTTTTGGAAAATGGGAAACATGATTCTTTGATTGATTTTTGCAGTTGAAATTTGTAGTCCTCGGATAGATTTTTCTAATGAGGTATTTTGCACGTCAAATGTATATGATATGCCAAAGTTACAACCCCAGGAAGTTGATGTACCAATTTACCCCAACAAGGCTCGTGGTTTTGATGATTCTTCTCCTAGGGTTAGGTTTTTGGATGTTTAGGGTTGCACATTGTTTCTCAATAATAAATAGGCCTTTGAGCCTCATTGTAACACAATTCATAGGCATGCAGTTGCCACATATCCTCTCAAAGATAACTTACCATCACCTAAGATAGTTAATTTCCATTCTGTATGTAAGCATATTTCCGTTCTTTGATATTAATGAAATAAATTCTTATTTCCACTGCATCTATGTGTTTATGTTTACATTTGTATTCTATTGCATTCATGCATAATTATGGATCAATGGTATCAAAGAGGTATACTCTTTCTCTATTTTTTTTGCATGTCCCCAACAAGGTTAGGGTATAAGGAGTTAGGGCTCAAACTAGTTGAACCTTTGCAAGACTAGACTCACAAACCCCGATAGCCTCCCATGGCAGAAGAAAAGAAAGACGAGGAAGCAAGATATACTTTCAAAATATTGCTCAAAGAATCCCTTGAGCAACAGAGGAACACGATGATGGAAAAATTTTCCCATATCCTTCGGCAGATGCCCATAGGTGACGCATCTTCATCTGACACTGACTCTGGAGGTGCCACTCCCTTCAATCGACAAGTCAACTTTGACATTAGCACATTTGAAGCCCAGATAGATGCAGACATGGTAGATAGATGGTTAAATATGTTGGAAGGATATTTTTTAGGTCATGATTTTTCCAATAGGGAAAAGATTACATTTTCACTCCTCAAAGCTACCCCCCATTGCAAGGACTAGTGGGAAACCTACTGTGAATAGAGGGACAAGAGAGAACCCTCACTATTTTCAGCCAAACCAACCTGGAATTCTTTCTGATATGCCATCAAGGAACACTCTTACCATGTGGGGAACTATGAGGACAATTACATATAATGGACTACACTGCAGTAACAATGGGATCAAGATGTGCATGACCTGGCAAATCTATTCCATACCCTGTGCACTAAGTTGGGTATCAAATATTCCGAGAAACACTTGGTGCTTAAGTACCACATTTGTTTGCACAAATAAATTCAAGAGGAAATGTATTTCCTCAACATATCCTTGCTTGGTGAAACATACCGATATGCTTCCGTGATCAAGCAGAAATTTAAACAGAAGAAGCAAGACTTTGGATATGTGAACCGAAAGTAGAGAAAACAACAAATCCCAACCAAGACCCCTGAGGTAAACTCTGTGAAGCTGCAAGCCAAGGGTGACGGGAAGCTAGCAAATAGCAACACTGAAAAATGGTGTTAGTTCCATAAAACTTCCACTCACCACACAAATGAATGTCACACAAAGAAGGCATTGGTGGTTGAGCTAAAAGACTCAGAGACAGATGCATAATTTTATTCTGAGTCAGATCCTAACAAGGGTAATAAAATCATTGATGCAGAACCCACTACGATGGTAGCCACCACCAAGCTCCAAAAGGAAAAACCCGAAGATCTGGAAGAGGGGGAGCACCTCTTTCACTCACAAATGTGGGTGAAGGGTTTACCGCTGAAATTTATTATCGATAGTGGGAGCAAAAATAAACTCATTTCAGCATAGGTCATGAAGCGGTTGGGCCTACAGACCACACCACACCATCGAGTGGCTTCACAAAGGATGAGATCTTTGCGTCCGTCAACAGTGTCACCTTTCCTACAACATCAAGCCCTTCACGAATGAGGTATTGTGTGATGTTTATCTTCTTGAACTTTGTGATGTATTATTAGGAAAACCATACTTGTGGAAGTGTCACTTCATGTATGAGTTGAGGCCTCGCACTGTTATTATTTCCTTGGGAAATAATTTATACAGGATACTAGAGGTAGCCCCACCTACCACCATCTCTTTAATCTCTACTAAGAAATGCAGTGAGCTGATCTCCCATACCGAGAAATTTGTTTTCTTTCTAATTCACTCTCAAAGGGGAATATCATGGCCACATCTGTGGCCCTCGGGAAGGGTTCCTCCACACAACAGAAGCTGATGGATGAGGTCATGGAATACAGGGACACCTTCTCCTCACCCACATGATCACCCTTCACTTTCAGTTTAAGTATCCAATTGATATGACTCCCAAAGAATGTCTACCTAATAGAGCTCTTCATAACTCAACTAGTCACAATCCCTTTCGAGTGGGTCTAGGATTTCAATCATTGTGTCTGATGTATGTTTCCATATCTCATGTGACTACAAAGACAAAATCGAAATATGTACTGTATAAGGTTGATGAAGCAACTAGATTTATTGAAAATGTCGAGCACGTCCGCGAGCAGGTTCATGAAATATTTGATAAGTCCAATCCCAAGTACTAGTAGCAACATGATCAACAACGGGTGCCACACAAGTTTCAGGTGGGCAAAAAATTTTGGTTTTGTTTTCAAAAAGAAAACCTTAGTAGAGCCCATCGAAATCTTAGGCCACTTCGATATGGGCCTTAAATAATCACGAAGGTTGTGGGAGACAATTCTTTTGAGCTCAAAATTCCACCATTCCTTTGCCTGCACCTAGTGTTCGATGTGGACCACCTTTGACCATACTTTCCGCCATTACTGGACACATCAAACATTGTAGTACAAATCACACCAACATAGCTAAACCCAGATTGCATGGAACAAGCCATAACTAATCCGATCATGGACACGTAGATCAATAAAAATCGCCAACAAAAGATCTAACTGTATCAGGTTGTCAAAGTTGGCCAACTCCTGCACCAAGGTAAGGGGCTCACTAGGGACCAAGTTCAGCAGAAGTTTCTCGATCTCATGGAGGCACTCAACATAATGGGGATCATTGCTTCCTAAGTGGGGAGGAATGATCCAGGTGGATATTCGTTGCCAACTTCTTATTCCACTTAGACCCCCACCGTTGTTTCTTTTAGTTTTTCATTTTCTTTAATTGTAGCACAATTTACTATTTTTGGAAGTTTTTCGGGTCTTGAACTTCTAAATCAATTTTAAGGCCCAAAACGGAGTATTTTTTGGAAAACGTGAAAACATTGGTCTTTAACTAATATTTGTTGTCAAATTTTGTATTCATCGGATAGACCTTCCTAACGAGGTATTTTACACATCAAACAAATATCGTATGCCAACTTTACAACCCCGGGAAGTTAATGTACCAATTTACTCCAATGGGGTCCACAGTTTTGGCGATTCATCTCCTAGGGTTATTTTTTTGGATTTTTAGGGTTTTCCATTGTTTCTTAATAAGAAATATGCCTTTGAGCCTCATTGTAACAAAGTTCAAAGTCATATAGCCACCACATCTCTTATTAGAGATAAGCTACCATTGCCCGAGCTAGTTTATTTCTATTATGTATGTAATCATATTTCAGTTCTTTGATATTAATGAAATAAAGTTTTATTTCTCTTGCATATATGTGTTTATTTTTATATCTATATTCTATTTTGTTCCTGCATAATTCTGGATCACCCCTATACTAATCATCTCTGAAAGCAATGGAGAAAAATATGAGACACTCATACCATGATTCTTGAAGCACCCCTCAAGCTATCAAAAATTAGAGATCACAAATATTTCATAACCCCATCCTAAACAATATTTAGATCCTCCTACTTGTTCTTATTCTCTATGCTTTCTAGAAATAAAGTAATCACTACATATTTTGTAATATCTCCCTTCCTCAAGACAATATTTGGCTCCTTATCCAAAGGAACATTCGAGAACCTATTGCAACACAAACCTAGACAAATCAAGACTAGCAAGCATGGGGAGAAGAGGCATACATCTTCCATGATTGGAACCTAAATCCTAAAACATCTTCCCCCCCAGTTTCTTTCCCTCCCATTCGTTCCATCTGACTTCTCCACCCCCAAAGTTCCTAAGCTAAATTTTGACAATGCCTCAAAAGGAAACCTTGACCTAGCAGGCTTTGGTGAAATCTTCATACATCACTCATTAAATCCTATTTATATATATTATGGGCCAACGGGACACAATATAAATAATGTATTTGAGCTAAATGTGCTATAATAAGGAATAAGGATCACTCAAGCACATGCAAAAATCTGATGGTGGAAGGGTGTTATGAAACCAGCTCACAAAATAGAAGAAAAGATAGATCAAATCCTTAAAAATCAGCCTCTTAGAGGGGAAAACCTTCTTTACATTACATAAATGAACAATTTTTGGATGATTCAAATGAAAAAACCTCCTTTATATATATAGGAGTCCATGGGGTCATAATATAATCCTAGCTGACCTAACGATAATAATGTAAGGGCATAATAATAACAATATTGAGACTACAGGGGTACACCAATAACAATAAGGAGCTACAATAACAACAATAAGGGACTACACTAGTAATATAGGGCCCTAAGATGCCCCTCTCCTTCAAAAACATGTTGTCCTCAAAGCTTGAGTATTTTTGGTTGCTTCTGTATAAAAATCTAGTCCTACCATGTGTAATATTCAGTGGGTAAGTTCTTCCACTTTATGAGATACTCAGAAATTGATTGATTTCGTAGCTGTTGAGTTCTTTTTTCCGTGACTGTTTCAGGTTCCAATATTATTTCTCCTTCCTCATCAAGTTCTAGAAATATTGTTTGAGCTGGAAGTTTGTCACTTGTAACCTTCTTAAAGCATGAAACATGAGAAACTAGGTGCACTCAGGGAGATGCAAGAACCTCCAATTTGTATGCCATAGTACCAATATTTTGCAACACCTTGTAAGGACCATAGTACTTTGGCGATAATTTATTATCCTTCTTAACTTGTTTGAGGGGACATTTTTTTGTATGGTTTTAACTGTGAAAATACCCAATCGCCTACATCAAAACTTCTCTCACTCCGATGTTGATATGTCTGTTGTTTTATTCGATTATGTGCCAAATTTAGGTTATCCTTTAAGAGTTAGAGAACTTTTTGTTGATGCTCTATGTGGTATTCCACTACTTTCACCTTAGAAGTTTCTCTTAAATATGATGTGATGGACATCGGATGATATCCATAAAGTGCCATAAGTGGGGTCATTTTTGCTGTAGTGTGGAAGGAAGTGTTATACCACCATTCAACCAGAGGCAACCAATTGACACATTATTTTTTTTTATCAGATACAAAGCAACGAAGATATCCTTCCAAAAATTTGTTCACTATCTCGGTTTTCCCATAAGATTGAGAATGATAAGATGAGCTATGAGCTAGTTGCGTACCCAAACAAGAAAATAATTTTGTCCAAAATTTCTTGTGAAAATGGGATCTCTATCACTTACAACAATCTTTGGGTTTATATGTAGATTTTGAATTGTTTCCATAAATGCAGTAGCAACTGTACTCGCTTTAAATGGATGTGATAATGCACAAAAGTGTGGATACTTGGTAAGTCTATCAACTACCACCATGATGACACACTTTCCTTTGGACTTAAGTAAACCTATGATGAAATCCATTGAAACCTCCTCCCAACATTGACTTGGAATGGATAAAGGTTGTACTAGACTCGGGGTCTTAATTGTCTCAACTTCATTTTGTTGGCAAACCAAACATTCCACCACAAAATTTTGAATATAAAATTTAAGGCCATCCCAAAAAAATTATTTATTCATTCCTATGGTAAGTTTTTAAAAATCCTGAGTGTCCTCCTAAGGGAGAGGTGTGCAATTCCAAAAGAATCATTTTTTTTAGTTGGGAATTCTTACAAACATATAAGCGATATTTTTACCATAAGGAATCATTTTTCCAACTAAATGTATAATATGTAATGGGATCTTGATGCAAATTTTGAATGAGTTTCCATATTATTCGTCATTATTCCATTCCTCCCTTGCTTCAGTTATCCAATCTTGTTGGATAAAGGAAATGACGCAAAGCAATGCTTCCACATCCTCATCCTTTCTTGAAAGTGCATCTGCAACAAAATTTAGCTTCCCTTTTTTGCAGATTATTTCAAAGTAATAACCGGACATCTTTGTGACCCAGTTTTGCTCCTCTTTTGAAGATATTCTTTATTCCAAAATATATTTAAGACTATCCTGATCATTTTTACCTTGAAGTGTCTTCCCATTAAGTAAGGTCTCCTTTTCTTTAGTGCATGTAGTATTTCCAACATTTCCTTCTCATAAATAGCTTTTTGTAAATACTTTCCTTTGATTGGACAACTTTCAAAAGCAATGGGTCTTCCTTCTTGCATTAAAACAACACCAATTCCATCTCCTGAGGCATCAAATTACATAATAAAGATTTTTGTGAAGTCTGGAATAGCTAAGATCGGTGCTTGGCACATTGCCTCTTTAAGATGTTCAAAGGCCTTAGTTTCTTCAGGAGTCCATGAAAATGCATCTTTCCTCAATAATTTATCTATAGGTGATCCTATTATCCCATAATTCTTAAAAAACTTGCGATAATACCTTGTTAACCTGAGAAATAATGGCAAATTATTTATGGTTGTGGGGGCTTTCCATTCCTTAATGGCTTTAATTTTGTTAGGGTATACCTTAACACCCTCCTGAGATAAAATATGACCCATATATTCCACCTCTTATACTCCAAAGAAACATTTGGAGGTTTTTTCATATAATTGTTTCTCCTCCAACAGTTTGAGCACCATGTCAACATGTTTAACATGATCCTTCCAAGACTTATTATAGATTACTATATCATCAAAAAATACTAACACAAATTTTATAAGGAATGGTTTGAAAATGGAATTCATCAACCCTTGAAATGTAGAAGGTGCATTGGTAATGCCAAAAGGCATGACAAAAAATTCATAATGACCCTCATGAGTTTGAAATGTTTTTTTCAGAATGTCTTTAGTCTTCATTCTAATTTGATCATATCTTGAACGAAGATCCAAATTGGTGAAATAAATCGCTCCATGTAATTCATCCAATAATTTATAAATCACAGGAATGGGAAATTTATCTTTAATAGTGAGCTTATTGAGCTCCCTATAATCCGGACACATGCACCATGATCCATCCTTCTTGTGCACCAATACTACTAGAGCAGAGAAAGAACTTTGACTAGGTTGAATTATACCAGCCTCTATCATTTTTGATATCATGCATTCAATTTCGATCTTTTGGACATAAGGATATATGTAAGGCATGATGTTTGGAGGAACACTTACTAGAATCAAATGAATAGCATGATCATGATCATGAATATGTGGGAGTCCTTTGGGATTTTCAAACACCTTGGAATGATTGTCCAATACTTTTTGGATAACTGGAGAAATAGATGATTTTGATGTTGAAACTTCTAGTGAGCATAATTGTGAAATTACACCTCGGTGTTATTTCTTCGGAAGCTTTTTCATGACATTAGAGCTTATTATCTTTATCGGCTTCCCTACAATACCCCATAATTCAACTTCCTTTCCTTCCAAAAAAAAAAAATCAAGAAAATTTCTTGAAAATTAAAACCCACCATCCCCAAAAATTGTAACCATTGTATTTCTAGTACAACATCAGCACCGCCCATTGGAATGGAAAGAATTAGACTATTCAATACATATTCCCCCATGGTTAGCTTGATATTATGGCACTTTCTAGAGAAATTTATAGTTCCTTCATTTTCCACCATCACTTGACACTCTGGTGTTGGGCATAGGAAGCAATTCAATTTCTTGGCTACCTTACAATGAATAAAATTATGGGTACTACCAGAATCAATAAGAACTATTACATTTTTCTTCTTGATATGTCCTTACATCTTAAGAGTTTGAGGAGTGGTAATTCCTGCCAATGCATTATAGCATATGGTCATATTCATTTCTTCTTCCTCTAAGGTTGGTTCATAGTGTATATCCTATTCTTTTGAAGTTTATTGTTCTTTTTCTTCTTCCTCTTCACAATCTATGTAAAATAATATCTTCTCGGCACACTTATGACCTTTAATGTATTTTCAATCAAAACTATAGCAAAGCCATTTTGCTTTTTTTTTTTTTCTTCAAATCATTATAGTTTCAACCTTCTAGGTTGTGGAAGTCTAGGAATGGCAACACTTCCATCTATATAGTTGTAAGTGGTAGGCTTCCTTGTCACCATAATTTTTCTTTCAATTATTCTTGCCAACCTGAATGCCTTGTCAAATGTATCAAGTTCCCAAAGGTTAACCTCATGTTGGATGTTATCCTTTAGAGTCCCTATTAATACATAAATCTTATGTTCCTCTGGAATATTATTTACCCTTATATTCAATTTTTGGAAATCCTCAATGTGCTCCATCATTAAACCCTTTTGTTTGAGATCTATCAATTGGATAAAGAAGGTGTTTCCTTTTGTATCCTCATAATGTGCTATCATTTCCTCCGTAAAAAATGATCAAGTGACCAGTGGTTTACGAGAACAAAACCATCGATACCATACAAACTATTTTTTTTATAAATATAAAGTTGCAATGTGTACCTTTTGTGTGCTTTGCATATTATGGAGCTCAAAGTATTGCTCCATTTGTAGTATCCAAGTTATTATATCCTTTCCATAAAAGTTCCTCATATCTATCTTTGGAATATGGTGGGTCTTAAATCCAACATTTGAGTCTATGAAATCATGAGTAACATTTCTTTTGTTCTCATCATGACTTTCCTCTACTACCTTTTCGCCATTAGGAATTTTTTCTTGTAGCAAATTTTCCAAACCTTCCTTCAAACCTTCCTTCAAGCCTTCCATGTATTTCTTCAAATATTCCATGTTTTCTTCTATACCATCCATCTTAGCTTCCACACCATCCATCTTATCTTCCATGCCATTCTTCAAACCATCCATCTTAGCTTCCACACCATCCATATTAGCTTACATGCCATTCTTCAAACCATCCATCTTAGCTTCCACGCATTTCTTCAAACAATCCATTTTAGTTTCAACAACTTTTGTTCAAACCATCCATATTAGCTACCATTTCATTTTTTGTTACTCTTTACAAGAGAAAATTTTGTTGCACTTGGTCTTGTAATTTTGATATATCCTGTTGCAGTTCTTCCTCTTCATGAGTCATAGTAGAGCCTTCTGAGGGCTTAATGGGTGTTGAATTCTTTTTATGGGGCATATAACCCAATACATATATCTTATATGCTTCAATATTCCCTTGGAATCACTTCAAAGTAATTTTTCAAACAAGAATCATGCAATTTTTAAAAGAAATACACACCCTTTTCTTGCTTTTGAGGATCTCGATATTTAAATTGATGTATCTATGTAATTTCAGATTGCCAATATTTTATCTTTCATCCTTTAGTATCCCTATGAATATTATTTCCAATGCCATAGGTCTGACCTAATTTAGATTCTTCAAGACAAATTTATTCCCAATATCCCACAATGATCTAATTATGGATTGGTTTAGTAGAGAAAACTTATACGGTGTGCCACTTTTAGATGTTTCCTCCTTCAGCTATGAAATCAATATACATGAAACTATAGTCTGCGTGATTTTTTCCAGTTTTTACAGAATTCCAATCTGATGCTGAGAGAGAGAGTTATGACTATTTTCACAAGGTCACCTCTTTGAGATGAAATTTGGGAGCCTGCAAAAACCCTAACTTCCACAAATCATATCTCCAAAAATATTGTGCAACAAGATCTAAAAAATTTCCAAGAAGTTCCTCCAGATTTCGGCACAAATGGGTTTTTTTTAGCTTCTAAACATTTGTATAAAAAAATTTATAGCTAAAATTCCACGATAACCTATTTGAAGAGATGAAACCCTAGAATCCAAAGCTATGATACCAATTCTTATGAAACCAACTCACAAAATAGAAGAAAATATATGTCAATGCCTTATAAATCAGCCTCTTCAAGGGGGCAACCTATTTTACATTACATAAATGAACAATTATTGGATGATTCAATTGACAAAACCTCCTTTCTATATATAGGAGTTCATGGGGTCACAATATAATCTTATCTGACCTAAAAATAATAATGTAAGGGCACAATAATAACAATATGGGGACTACAGGGGTACAACAATAAAAATAAGGGGCTACACTAACAACAATAAGGAACTACACTAGTAATATAGGGACCTAACAAAGGGAACTTGCAAATAGTCATAGATATGATCCACAAAATTCTTAATGTCATTCCTTTGATCAATTTTTCTCATATATGGAGACTTAAAATCCTCCTAAATAAATTCGCAACTCTTCTCACTACTATTTTTGTGATCATCCCCACTCATGTTCATAGGATGGGAAACAAAATAGTTGATAAGTTATCCAATGAAGGATGCTAAACTCAAGCCAATTTGATCTTCTCTCCTTGGAATTCTTTCACAGATTCTCCCCTCAAACGAGAGTGTTGGATATTATTCCAGAAGGATTCAAACTCCATGGATGGGGTGCTTGAGAAAAGAGAAGGGGGAAAACATGTTTCCACCATCCCGCCAATGTATATTCCAATAGGATGTGGTAGCACACCCCCTTAAAATCACATCACTTATCATGCAAACAGCATGAACCAACATAATGCTCCACCACTCAATGATTTGGTAAGTTAATCTTCATAGGGTCTATATAGAAATTTGAATGGAAGAAGGTATGGAAAGATCTGGAACTCTAAATGAAGCTTATACTAGGCCACCGAGTGAGCCTACTTAGCCATGTTCTCACACTATAATGGTATTCAATTAGTAGCAAGAGGTAGGTACTTGGTCTCAAATCTCAACCTTAAGAAATTAAATTCATCATTATGCATGGTATAGTGCATGTTCATGGTGCATTATCTCCAAGATATGGGTTTTCAAGCACTTAAGAGCTCAATTTTTCTTATAAATAAACCTACATCACATGAATTTTAGCCATCTCTTGCATATTTTATGGCTCATAAAGCAAGTTTATGTACATATTGGAGTCTCCCCTAGGAGGAAAAAAAGGAAAAGTTGGTTATGCCAGGCTATTTCCTTACCCCTCCCCATGGTTTATGTTATCTCCAAGATTTTCTAGAAGTTTCGAGTTAACTGAATAATGTTTATGAGGAAATTACTATCCTAGCTAATGTTTCTAAATTTAATGCTCATTCATTCCCTTTTGGGGAAATTTACCTCCATGTGGTCATTATTCAAGGTGACACAAGTTCAAATTTTATATCCCCTCCTCTATGGGAAACTCAAATGGTTTTCTTGTTGCATTTTTTGTGTTTTTTGTTCCCTAAGGAAGTTTGTGGGTCAAGTGACCCTTCACTATGAGTGGGCCTAATAATAGCCATTAAATAGCTGGTAATACAAGGTAGAGTGAGGGCTTAAATTACCCATAGGTGTTAAAATATATAAAACCCCTAATATCTTTGAGATATTTGGTATAAAATCACCAATCATTTACAAGTTAAGGTGGAAATTTGTCAACACATCGATACAACTTTCTCAATCAACGTACACCATGCCCCAATAGAGAGAAAGGGTGCATTGATGCATGGAATAATATTAGGAAATGGAATTATCAGGGGAACAAGTGAGATTCAAGAGCTCAATTTCTAGATACAAGGATGTCACCCCTCCAACTGGCTCAAGAGGAAATCACCAAGGAAAAGAGGGAATTAGCATATAAGAGATGCACTCTCATAGACAAAAAAATTATGGTGAAGGTGGTAGACTGTGTTCAAATGCAATTCATGGTACAGGATGCCATAGTCGGTATATATACATTTTATACATATATTAACATTTAAAATTTCTCCTAGGTAGAGTAATTGTTGATAAAAATGAAATCAATGAGGACATCCTCCTAACCCTGAATCAAATGTATAGGCATCGGCATCAATGGATCGAAGGCTTGGACATATCAAGAAGCACATGGGAATGCCTCCTAATCCTGCTTACTCCCCAAGAAGCAACAAAGAACCCATTCCATTCGAAGCCATTGATTCAGATAAATTTATTTGAATTTCTTTTAGTTATTGTATTTGCAACACTTTCATGGTTCAATTCCATAGTTTTCTAATTAAAAATGGCCTTGGAAGCCCCCAATAGTTAGTCTTAGCATTTTGGTTTTAGAACTTTGATCAACACTCCATATTTTCAATTTTGAAACAAATGAAGTTTTGTATCTACTTGTTTCCCTAATGGGAGACCAAAACAAGCTTCATAAGACATGAATGTAAACATATTATTTAAAGGAATGGATAAATTTACTTTACAAAAAAAAAAAAAAAAACCTTGATCAATAAAAGCACAATGTCGATCTAACTAGGGAAAAAAATGTATAGATCCATCACCGATGCACCCTTGGAGTTGGAAACTTTTATACATTAAGTATCATGCCCATCCATGAAGTTTATTTTACCAATTGAAATCTATAACCATAATGTAGTCATGTAGTTTTTGTCAAAATTGTACAAAATGAAGTCACCTATAAAACTTAATAATGATGCATAATGAAATATCAAAGGTGAGGGACTAGAAATATGAGTTAGTATATAGAACATTAATTCAAACACTTTTCACCTAGTATTGTTTCTTCTCTTCCTAGTAGTCTCCAAGAACCTATGAAGGGCTCATTTTTCACCAAATTGTTTGTTTGGGAACCTTCTACATATATATTGTAAAACTCTTTGCTTGTAATCTCCATTTACATATACCAAATGTTTAGGGTATTATTTCAAGCACTCCCTTATGATAATTTCAAATATTTAATTATGGGAAGTTATGCCATTACCAAATTTCAAAACCTCTCTTTTATTTGTAAGGTGTATATTATCATAAAGCATTGCATCCTCTTTTCCTTTTGCTAGACAAATGTGTATATCTGGTGACCAAATTAGTTTTTTTTCCATATAATTAAACATTTATATGCATTCCATAGAACAAATAAGTTCCATGAAAAATGTATTATATCGGATTCAATTACCCTCTAAAATTCACTCGAAAGTGAAGGGTAAATCATACCATGGATAACATGCACAAATCTATTGCAACTAAAACCCATATAACTCTCTCCCCATTGTAGTTGGCATAAGTAATTCACATCAACTTATAGTATACTTATTTGGTTATACTCTTTATAGATGTTTCACGTTTTTTATTAATATTTTATACACCATAAATTAATTATAAGTGCAACTCTTCAAAAAAAAAAAAAAAAAAATTATATATATATATATATATATATATATATATATATATATATATATATATATATATATATATATATATATATATATATATCCAAATGTTATATAACAATCATAGTGTATGTAATTACAACTTTGAAGACTTATTGTTGATACCTTAATTAATAGAACTTTTTAATATCTTGTTTTGTAATGTTCCTCCACTCTTTATACATCTAGTTTCATCATTAAAGGAATATCCGAATATCCATTGTAAGGTTTTAGATTTTTTAAATCTAGGATAGAAATTGGCCTCCCTCTCATCTCGAAGGTAAGAGTGAGATTTTTAGTATGAGGCCAACCTACAATTATATTTACTTAAGAGTGTTTTTATTATGCTCAAATCCATTACAACAATATTCTTAAAGGCATTAAAATTCATCATATTACTAATGGAAATTTGAACCTAGGTGAGAAGAATAAAAATTATTCCACCAAACCACTCGAGATAACCCCAATTAATAATATCTATTATAAATTAGATAACTTGTAGATATAATATTACAATGATACACTACTAAATTAAATACACGACCGTCATAGAATAAAACATATTCATAATTTGACATAACCATACCCATTACATCAACATATGCATGCTTAACCTCTTATCAAATAAGCATGTAGAATAATAGTTTCAAATGTATACCAATCAACCAATTAAAACTTCATTAAAAATGGTGTATCCATGTTAAGCATGAAAAATAATAGTTTCAAATGTATACAAATCAACCAAGGAAAAATTAATAAAAAATGGTGTATCCATGTTAAGGAGTTATGGGATTCCTTTGAATTGAAGTTTGAATATGAGGTTAATGGAACCTTGAATCTCATCCATATTTCCTACTTCCACTGATCCGTTTTATTTAGTGACCATTGAATGTGACATAGAAATATGAGTAAAATGTTGGTACTCAAAGTATAAAAAGTACTGAAAAATAAAATTACAAATGGAAAACATGTTCAAACCACTTTTGTTTCGTATAAAACTATACTATGACATCTCTCCATTCATAATTTTGTGTTGGTTTTAGTCCTAGGTTTTTTATTTTTGTGTTAGGGAA
Source organism: Pinus albicaulis (assembly GCA_034641835.2). Lineage (NCBI taxonomy): Eukaryota > Viridiplantae > Streptophyta > Pinopsida > Pinales > Pinaceae > Pinus > Pinus albicaulis. The sequence continues at coordinate 955,341,251 of CM076580.1, read as the reverse complement.
TTTAAAATTCAATATTTATAAAAATAATGAAATTAACCCAATATCATGTAGTATGGTAAAAATATTTGATATCTAATCAACCAAATATTTTGTATTACGTCAAAGTTTCTGATATCATGAATAAATATGGATAAAGTTTTGAAATTTGATAATATAATGTATGGAAATTATCATTTTATATTTAGGTATTTTAAACATTAATTTATAAAACATTACAAATTATATTGGGCTGCATAATGCACTTTTTAGCACAACTAGATTTTCTCATGTTTTATTAAGAGTGTATTAATTTCAACATTTCAACATTTTTATTTAGGAAATAATTCCTATTGAAATTTATGGTCGAAAAGAATGTCATGTAAGATGGAAATTGTTGATATTTATGGTCGAAAAGAATGTCATGTAAGATGGAAATTATTGATAAATCGGGGTTGTGAGAAAATTTGATCCTATCATGTGAGTTGAACCTAGGGACCTAGGGAAATAAGGTGGAAAATAAGGTGCTACAAGATGGACAATTTAGATGTTACATCTTTTTATCACTACATCCATTAATTTTAGATGATACATACCTTTATCACTAACTCCCTTAAATTTATATGCTACATTTCTACATTGCTTTTGTTAATCTCAAGGAGAAAAAAAAATTAAGGGTGACAAGGAACTAGGGACACGCTTCCCCATAGAACTCTCTCGTAGGATTAAATACGTAGGATTAAATACCCTTTGTTTTTTCCAAATATTCCATGCGTGCATATAAAACGGCTATGGTTTTACCCATAAAATAAATGCCCATGTAGATGTCAATGGTAGCTAGGAATCCTCATAAAATAAATCACAAATATCATTGTAAAATAGAAAGAAATCCATTGTTGAATCTAAAATCATTATAACGTAGTGGCACATAGAGTAGGTTAGTATGCATTATATTTGTCACACTTATCTAACTTGTTATACATACGTATAATAACACTATAATTTCTCAAGTCTATTCAAGTACCCAAGTTTATATTCAACTACTTATCTTTAACCTACATATTTCTTGTTTTGTTGTTGCCTCCCTTATCGTAGCTCGTCACATATAATTGAAACAATCCAAGTAAAAATAAATAAATATACCAATTCCTAAGAGGGGATTTGTGTTTCCTCCTATTGTCATTATACTTAACTCATCACATGTAAACCAAATGAATTATTTAAAATGAAAAACCCAAAATTATTATTTAAAATGAAAAACCCAAAATTATTGAGAGGAAAAAAAAAATTGGGTGCCTTTATCGTTTTCTAAACTAGAAAACCCCAATATATATCATTGTGGATATGAAAAGGAATACAAGAAAAACAAAAACCACATGACATTGTAACATCATGCTCCTCATATTAGCAATAGTGATCAGTAAACTACCATGGATATTTCACTAGAACAATTCATTGATATATATCTAATCAAATTACTGTAATTTTTTCCTATTAATTTTTTCTTAGATTTCATATTCTTTAGTTAGTTGGCTTTCTAATTAATTAATTGAATTATATTAAATCTGATAAATATAAAATAGAAATAAATACACTCACCGTCCATAATAGACATAAAGAGTTTCCTAGGAAATACTTACAAGATAAAACCCATCTAGAAGGTGAGGTTTCCCTGCTCTCTTTTTCTCTAGTTTGGAAAATGTGGAAGTACAAAAAAAGAGGTACTCTCTATGGAGTTACCTAAGTCCTATGGCCTATATGGCCACTATATATTCTTAACACATTTTATTTTTTCTCACTAAATCCAACTCCCAGTTACTATGCTCAACTATGGAAAAAAATACGATAGCCTACCCCTACTCCTACTATTGGACCATTATATAACATAGCCTAATAGCCAACTAGGGTTAAGGTTTGACTACCTCAACTCTCAACTAAAGTTACAATTTTGGACCTTATAGATTTTTCTTCAAATTCCACACATTTCTAGCCCCATATGCATAAGTAACGGGGGGGAATGTGGCATCCAATCATGTCAGGTGGTCACCCGATAGGTCAACTTGTGTAAGGAATATTTTTGGATATGAACTTTGTTTAATGTAATTATTGCACTTTTGGAAAGGTTTCTAAGTGGATAAAAAATATAGTGGGTTTGAAATAGGCAAGAGCTTGGGGACTTGAAAAAACATCATTTAACACCTCAAAATGTCTCTGGAAGGTTTCAAAACCTATTTCTCCAAATTGGGGCCCACTAGTAAAAGTAACCTTTAATCTAATTCCTCACATTTTCCACTCTAAAAGGATGTAAATATATGATGAAAAATATAATGAAACCAAGATGAATTATATAGTCTTTCAACTTAAGGCCATGTATGTGAACTAATTTCAATTCACATGACTTGGCCTTATGCACATAATTCAACTCTTATAGTTGTTATTTGGTCTTTTTATAAGAGAGAAATAGATGATCATGCCTTAGTAGGGGTGGAAGAGAAATGATAATAATTGTATAAAGTATACATAAACATAATGTTACAAACATGCAATTATTTCATTCCTAACATGCTCCTTTTACTCAAGGAGAGAATTATCAAAATATATATTTCAAATTGATTTGATTATAGTGTTAGATGATTCTCCAATACAACTTAAGGAAATTAGGGGATTATTTAGGGGATAAAGAGAAAAGGAAGGGGGAAATGAGGGATAATGTGACAGCCCCTTGGTAACAACCCCTTATTGTAAACCTTATAATTATGTAATATTAATGGAAAACAAGTATGAGTAGTAGGACACGGATTCTGGAACTTGAGAAATGAGAACGCTTTGGATTTAAGGAAAACTTGATTATTTTATTACATCCAGTGAACGTTGGTAGAGGTTCCATTAAATGAGACTAGTTATAAAAATCAATGAGAGTAGAAAATAGGACATAGATTCCATATTTTCTTGGATTATTTTGCAAGGTATAACAAGAAAAAAAATTAAGAAGAGGATGGTTCGTGTTGGCATGTATGACAAGCTAAGTCAACCAACAAGAACATGGTTCAAAAGTTGATATAATAAATCCCCATGACCAACTGAAAATGAGTAAGGGAACTTGGGTAAGAAATGAGGAAAAAGAGTTGAAATAGTTGCAGGAGAGAGGAGAGTACCATCGCAACAAAGCACACAGGATAAGGAACTTAGAATCAATGCAAAAAAAGGAAGAAGGAAACTGGTTTGAGTGCAGCAGATAAGGGAATACAAAATCTCAATGTTGCTATAGGATATGAGAGGCAAGAAGTTATTTGGTTGAGCATTAGAAGGTTGGAATAAAATCACTTAGGTGAGGGAAAATTCTCTATATTTTCGGATAGATGGAGGGTGGATATGGATGGTCTTTGGATTCCCATGATATTTTAGGTCGAGGCCTATCTCTTGGATTCTTGGTAAGGAGAGAATTGAATCTTCCATACTTCTTTCATGGTTCTTGCGCCAGTGTATTTTGGATTCCTAGGCTTGAGTGGAACTACCGTGTATGCTTTTGTTACAAAGTGTGGAGTTTTTAATCTTTGGATTCCCTTGTGTTGTTGAGGGTGGAGGTTTCAACCTATGGATTCCCTTGTGTTGCTAAGGGTGGAGGTGTTGACCTCTGTATTCCCTTGTGTTGTTGACAATGGATTTTTTTGCCTCTATATTCCATTTTGTTTCTTTGAGTGGAGGTTTTGACATATGGATTCCCTTTTGTTACTTAGGGTGGAGGTGTCGACCTCTATATTCCCTTGTGTTGTTGAGGGTGGAGGTGTTGACCTCTGGACTACCTTGTTTGGCTAGTAGGTGGAGACTAAGAGATCTCTGGACTCCCTATATTAGAATAAGGAATGAATAGCTAGTGGGTGGAGGTGTTGGGGCCTCTGGATACCATATTTCAACTTGTAGCATTAGTTTAATCCTTTGAGAAATCCTTCTCAAACTCTAGAATTTTTCTCAGGGGTGATTGGATGCAAGAAATACTACAGTGTAAGCCAATATAAGGTTGGTTGGAGAGTTCAAGTCCCACTCTCATTTTCCAACCACTTCAACATAATAATATAAATTAATTTCTCGTGTACTTGTCATATTAAGAGGATGAATATTGTTTCTATAATGAATTATTCTTGTATTAGCATTGTTAATGTAGGAATATGTTGTTTCAATTTTTATATGATGAGATGATGTATGTATATGTTTAATTCTCATTACTATGAATGGCATGGAAACTTTGTGTGTCAATATAATATGTTCATAATATGCAGATTTGATCGCCTAGTCCCTTATGACTAAATAATGTGGCTGACTATGTTGTTACAACGTGTGAATTCTGTCATTTGGTTACTGGAAATCTAGTCGACAATGGAGAAAGCCAGCGTGGCTTCACCTTGAGACAACCATCGGGAATTAAATATTAAAAAATAGATTAAGGCCTAAGACGGGTCAATGGGTTGAGAATTTTTTATGGTGGAGACTTATCTACCTTCCATAATGAGGGCTCAATGCCAGTGTGGGGCCCTAGCAGGAGGACCCAAATTGTGGGAACCCAATTCATCCGAAGGTCACTGACCAATGAAGTAGTGGCTTGATTGTTGCAACGCACGTGAATTTTCATGCATAGAGCATAAGTCCCTGAATATCATGGGATACATTCCTTATTGTTGGCCTAGAATAGGGTACTCACTAGTCAAGGAAAGTCAACTAGTTTGGATTTGACTAGTTAGTCTAGCCGGTGTAACTCAACTAATTAGGTAGGGTACATTTGTCGGGATCAACTTCCATAACCAAGTAGTGTTGAAAAGAATATATAATTAGATAGGTTGCAGAAATTTGGTCCTGTGAAAAATCCAAAAAATAAGTTTGGGAAAAACTTATAAGTCGAGGAACACTCATAATACACGTCGAGAAATCGCTAGTGGGGCCCACTAGGTCGGGGGTCAAGATAGATATTTAGACTAGAAAGGTTGGGACCCAAAGTGAGTTAGACCAATTGAGTATTTAGGAAGGGTCTTCTAGTTTTGGTCGGGTCAATTAGGCTTGGAATAATTTCGGGTCATAACCTAGTAGGGCTTGTAACTAGTTAGTCAAGTCGAGGTCGGAGTTCCAGCTAGTGTTACGCATAATGTTCATTGAAATAGGTCAAATATTTCCTGTTTGAAAACATGATTGTTCCATGTGATTCTAACCACGATGGAAGAGTGGCACTTGGGCAAAATTTACGAAGCTATGTGGGTGGAATAAAAGGGTCCACCGCTAATGTGACAAGTTAATGGGTCAATAGTGAATGGTCATATTTGTTGACTTGCAAGGCAGGCAAGTCAAAGTTTATATCATTAGGAAGGTCTCGACAAGAATGATGTGATGGTAATTTTTGGATATAGTCGAAGAATTCAAAAGAATGAAAAATTTTTATGACCCCACTCCCATGGCATTACTATGGAGGTTGTGTTAGGAAAAAGCAACACCTTCTACATAGCTAGTTTAGGCTAGGAGGTGGAGGGGACTGTTACAGAGTGGTATCAGAGCTAAAGGTTCAAATATTGGATCCTTTGGGGATATAATTGATGTTTTGGTATATAGTTGATAGAGAAGAGGTTCAATGTTGTACCTTTGGTGACACAATGAGGACTTAGAGCAGTGTCATAGGTGATAAATACCTTATGGTTGTGTGTTGTTGAAGTGGTTCTATTTTTATTTACACATGTAGGATCGTACAGATGACTTGATATCCTTTTAATGATATTAAGTACTAACTTCAAGTGTATTGTTTTAGTTGGCCCCTTCTAACATACTCTCAATACATGCCAAAATAACGATTAAGCTATGCATTCAAATTTTGTTTACTCTAACAATTATGTGTGTGAATTGCATCACATAAGGAGAGACTACAAGATAGAGGAGATGATGACAATGATGGTGCAGTAAAGCACTGACAAGTCACAACATATATATTAAGAGGAAAAATCAGTGGAAAAGAGAGGAAAGGTAGGTTCTCCTAACTAGATGGACACACTAAGAAGCTTAAGGGATAAAATAAGGAGATGCAAGGTTGAAAATGAAAGACCTATCCAAGAACAAGAGAGGAAATAATAAGTGAATGTAGTTATATTGCAAATCCTCTCATACTTAGAAAGGAAAAATCAACATGAGTTGGGAGCCATCCATAAAGGTATGAAAATTTCCACAAAACAATAAGAAAATACTAATGGAGCAGACGATAGTAGATCCAAGAAAATACATAGGTTGTCAAGTGTGGACACCATAATAGATGGTACTCAATTGTATACCCTGGAAAATAGGGCAAGCCACCATAGACAACAATTTAGTAATTTTTATAGGCACCACTGTTGAGGTATAAAAGGTGTCTTTTTAACTCCTATTTATCCTACATTAATTATCAATCCATGTATGACTTTTTATCTCAAGAGTGTACTCAGTCTGAGGCTGCAATTCAATCTAAGACTAATGCTCTTCAATGTGCAGTAAAGTGTCTTAAATACAAGAGTAAATGGATGCTTGAAAATGAAATCTAATCACAACAATATGAAACTCAATGTTCTGAAGTTCAATCACTCACTCAAAAATCATCAATCAAGGATGCAGTAGTAATAACTCTTTCCTCTATCAAATGATGTAAATGAAATCAAATATGAACAAGGTAATCAATCTGAGAACATAGGCAGTAACAATCAATTTCCTTTATATTTGATGATCTTACACTCCACACTAAAGCAATTAAATGGAAATGGTAACTGTGTTAAATAACTAATGCTGCTAATGAAATAGACTAAGCAAGCTCTCTGTAATAACACTCCAAAGCAAAACCAAACTCTTGCATGAAAGGAATAAACATTAAAGCTAATTAATAGAAATGAAAAGCAAATCTATTTACTGGAAATGAACAGCAAATTCTTTCTAATGGAAATGAACAGCAATCCTGAATAGCGAAGCTCTGTATCTGCAAAGCATAACAATACAAATTATAAAGGAATCAATACTTTTTTTATGTGGAAAGGAACAGCAACGCGATTCACTGATGCAACACACCAATTTCATAAATCATTAAATAGTAAGCTATAAACCAAGATAACTATGAAGCAATGTGGTTAAAGGAAATGAAAACTAATGCAAACCATCACATGACTGGAATTGGAAAGTAAAGGTACAAATAGCAAGTGGATCCACCAGGGCAAGGCCCTTAGCCACTGGTGAAGCACTGTCGAACTACTCCAGTATCAAATAATGGAACGGAAACCTAATTATGTATTAATCATATGTAGCAGAGTTTACAAGCAATCGCACTCTTTTTTAATTAACGAGAGTCGATGAACAATCATGAAATTACAAAAGGAAATCTGAATAATCATAATATGTCTAATGATTTTATTTCTACAATCGTTGTTCTTTTATAACAGCCAGTGGATGAAACAAGAAGTACAGATAACTTTGAGTAGTGATCCCTCAAGATCAAGAGATCCTGAGGGATTCACTCTATCTTCCATCTCCAACTATCGTTTTGTCTTCTTGCGCTGATACTACGTTATTCCTTTCTTTACTTTGACTGTGCGCTTCGATCTTGATCTTCTTATCTGGATATGACCTTTTGTTGAAGGGATAGAAGTTACACCTACCTTGTCTTTTCCTCTCAAATGGTGGCTTCCCACTTCATCTAGTTCCTATATAGAAGAAAAGAAAATATTTAGTTAATTTCGCAATAGGCACTAATCTCCTCAATTCTATTGTAATTCTTCAATATATTATCATTATAGAATATAAATGAGTCATGATTAAAGGAAAAATATAAATAAATACATGGAAAATGTATACCTTTTCCAATGCTCAACACACCCCCCTGCTTACCCTTTTTCATGTCCTCATGAAAACCATAATTTACATGTAAAGCAGTTAGAGAATAGGCTAGAGAGGGTTTTTCATTAAGTGATCTAAAACCATGATTTGCAGCTAAAACTTCAAAAACATGCCCTGTCTACCCTTTAGGTAATTCATATTTGGCCTTATAGTCTGCTGCAGGATACCAGATAATAGGGCTTTGAAATCTACAACCTAGCCAATACGGGCCTTCCCTCAAGTGAGGTTACTATAGATAATCAGGCGGTTGGTAGCTAACTCAATTTTTTTTTAATTGAATGGCTCTTTGACTTGAATATTATGATTGGAAATCTTCCATCGGAGTTTAGCTGCTACTACGGCCTGGTCTCTGATGGACAGAAAATATTCTACCCCATCCAGGACGATTTCTTTGTGGATGGGTCCCAATGTTTGGATCACACCCTCCTTTGTCATTAAGCTTTTCTACCTAGCCCACAATTGTAATGGATGACTCAGTTCACCCCTAACCCAAAGGTCTAACCCATTTTCTTGTCTCTGAAAAGTGTTATAGGCCTTGATCCATTTTAACTAGTTAACAGCAAATGAAATGAATGCTTGATATTGGATATCACCCACAAAAGGACTGGGATTTGTCTCCATTTCCTCAGCCAATATAAAATTGTGCAAATAAAATTCACAGAGTAGGCACTGAACTTTTACTCCATAGAGTTTGCAGCATCTTACGAAATCATCTACAGTTTTTAATTCTATAGGTTTTCCTGCCTTAACAACCTTAATTTTTAACTGCAAACATATTTCTAATAAAAACAAAACATAATTTTTGGCAGGGCACCTACATGATAGAACATTTGTGTATAAAGAACAGAGAGTATCCATTTTATTCCTAACCATTTTTAATCTATTCCTTACCTCTTCAACTTTCTCTTTTGCCTTTTGACATTTATCGAAAGCTTCTGCCTCTAATGCATTGATGTCCTTTAATTGTTGTTGTAACTCTTGGTATTTCTTCTTGAGAACGGTCTCTTATTCGAGCTTTTCTCTAGCCCTATGAGCCTGTGCCAGATCCTCTTTGAGTTTTGCTATATCAAGTTCATTTAACAAAACATTTTTATTGCAGCCTTGTCCACTTTCGGTTGAGGTAGTTGCGTCTGGAACAGCTGCATGATGTTCCTTGCCTTCTTGAATGGATATGGGTTCGACTTGAGTCTCCATGGCCTTTGCATTCTAGGATTCCGTTGGGATGGCTGCATCCCCCATTTTCGGGGTTATTTTACATTTTTTCCCCATTTTTAGCATGCTAATCTTGTGCCTGAGTTGTTTTACTAATTTTTGGAGCTTTTGACGTTCCCTCCACAGATTCTCAAGTTCATTTGTCTTCTTCTTATTCTTGGAAGGAACAATTTTTCCTTTTCATGTACTTGGTTGCTCGACTAGGGTTTCTTCTTTAGTGGTTGTGCCCTCACCCAGGCTTGCTTCTATGCTTTCAGTGATCACATTCTCCAAGCTAGGTTCCTCAGGGGAAGTAACCCTAGTTTGTTCTACCGTTTCCTGAGGAGTTTCTTCTTTTGCCTCTTCATCATGCATTTCCTTAGACGTGTCCTTGCTAATGACAGAATGTTCCTGCAATTGTTCTATTTCAATATTGAGGTTGAGCGGATTGTGGGGTTGTATATATTCACTCATATTGGCCAAAATTTGGGCCAATTCATCCTCCTGTAATGGATTCTACGGTGGGCTTGCACTGCAGGTTACGAGAGGTTCGACTTCCTCCCTTTCTTCTTCACTGGTATGGTTACTTTCTTCTTCTTCCTGATCTTCTCCTCCTTCAAGTTGCGGGGGTTTCTCTTCTTCCTGATCTTCTCCTCCTTCAAGTTACGACAGTTACTCTTCTTCAGAACTAGGTAATTTCACGGGTTGGCTGCTGCTACCCTGAAGGCTTCCCAACATTCCCCTGTTTCTTCTTAATCTAGAGGATTTTCTACATTTCAGAGGTTCATTTAATGTGCTGGTGACTCTTTTTTGCTTTAGGGAAAGTAAGGTTGTTCCTCCGTCAATTGAGAATACCAATTCTTCCTAGAACTAACTATTAATCAAATTAGACAGTGGTGGCTTATTACCATCCCTGTATGACGGTATTTCCTTATGCTTTGATCAGCGTCATGTAGTAAAAAATTTAAAAATGCAGGAAAATTCACAGCGCATTTTGGTTTTAGTACTGCTAATAATTTGAGGTGGCGTGGTCTTACCACATCCTTTCTTCTGTTGCATGTAATGTAGCTTTGCACTACTCTGGCCAGTTCTGTCCATGGCTCTCCCAGATTTGCTAGCTGGAATCCTTTTTCTTTGACGATCAGGGTCTGTCCTTCGTCCCAAAAGATTTTCATGGCCTCTTGAAGTTTCAATTTTTTATGGGTACATATGGGTCCAACTGCTGGTAGACTAGATATCTCAGAAATTACTGCATCTGTCACTATTATTTGCCTACCTCTTACCATGGAATAACTCTCCTACAAGTTCTGCAAAAATTCGATAGCCACAATTTCATGGGGCTGCTGCAGTTGTGTAAGGTATGTAATCCATCCTGCTCTCTCCAGAATTTCTCGTATAGCGTCGGAGACTGTTAGAACTTGTGGTTCACTATGTACTTCTCGTACTCCCATTTTGTCTAAATCCTACACACTGTTAGTTCTTCACAATAATACACAGAAATGGCAATGGAACAGCACCCTGTGCATATCAGAAAAATATCGTTAAACTTGCTATTTTCGGGAATTTATGAACATAGGGAATTGACTGATATGTAAGCATATTTAAAAGTCACCCATGCCACCCTGAAATATGAGAGGTCACCCTCGACCATCAAATGGAGGAGCAGCATACTGTAGGTAGTTGTACAACATAGAAAGGCATGCATACTTATGATATGATCAAAAAAATTGTCGAATTACTGAAATCGAGGCATATTATGAAATCGTGAATAGATATGAAATGCTATGTAATGATTCAAAAATAAGGAAAAGGACAACTGATATAAATAAATGTTCTTATGCGGTCATTATTCACTTAAACCATTATGATTGATTTATAAACAATATTTCATGTATAAAGGTTCAAAAAAGGGGTTTAGGATCATAATCTCATTTGTAATTAAGATAAAGATATAAGAAAAGGGTTTATAATTGCTATTGAGTTGTGAAAAATATGACTCCAATACCATCAGCAAAGCTCTATTGCCCACAGGTGTCCATAACCTTGACAAAGTTGCTTTTTCACCCTTGGAACCATAATCCTTTATATATTCCTAGGAAAGTGCTCTTTGATGTCATGATGGAGGCCATTGTAATGGTTTGGGAACCAGATGAATCACTATGCCATTCACTAGGAAAGAGTGAAAGGTGGGCAGGCTGGCTCGTGATGAGACCTCCTATTCCAAGGAATTTTTATTTTTCTGAGTTACCCATTGGATCATGTCCCTGGTGTCGTGGCCATAATGGGAATGCCACTTCACTACTTCCTTATGATCATCGTAGGCTGGCTCATGATGAGACCCCCTATCCTCCATCTGACATATCATAGAATTGTTAGAAATCATATAGATATATTTTTTCTTTTATTTTTCTTTAATATAGCACTTGCCTATTTATGTATAAAGGATGGCTCAACACTCCTTAAGAGTATGGATGGTGGAAGAAGTTTGAACATCTCAATAGAGGAAAGTATTCCCTTATTCTTATTCAATAATAAAAGTCAAAGAGAATTATGAGGATTAGGGAAGAACCAACATGATAAAAATAATCAATCAAATTAGTTTTAGTGAAAATAAAGACAACAAAGTGATATAGATAGTTGTGTCATTTGATTTTTTCTTATCAATACAAATCAATTTTTTTAAAGATTACAATTTCTCTTTGATATGTTGATTCCAGTAACCTCTAATTTTTGTGTCCTTGCATAAATTTGAATGTTTGCCTTAAAAGGATCATGAAGAATTCACAAAAATTCTCAAAATGTTGTTCTAAGAAAGAAAAATGCACTCAAAAAGTGTTGTTCCTTAGATGGAACAGTTGTTGTTCCTTAAGAGGAACAACAAAAACAATCTGTGGAAATATTGTTGCTTTTGAAAGGAACAGCAAAAACAATCGGAAGAAATGTTGTTCCCTTTGAAAGTAACAACAAAAACAATCAGAAAAAAAATGATGCTCCTTTTGAAAGGAATAACAAAAACAATCAGCGGAAATGTTGTTCCTTTTGAAAGGAACAACAAAAACATTCAGCGGAAATGTAGTTCCTTCTGAAAAGAACAGTAAAAACAATTAGCGGAAATGTTGTTCCTTTTGAAAAGAACATCAGAAAGATGAACACGCAGATGTGTTGTTCCTTAAGAGGAACGGCTATTGTTCCTTAAAAGGAATAACAGTTGTTCCTTAAGAGGAACAACACGAAAAATAAAAGCACACAAGATTGTTGTTCCTTTAAGAGGAACAGCACGAAAAATAAAATCTGTACAAAAAAATAGCTCATACAAGCAAAATTAAAAAGAAAAACTTATGTACAAGTTTCCGAAATAAAGGAATTATTCAGTGAATGAGTGCTGAGGAGGAATTATCTTCCTCGGCAAGAATCTGCATTATATAATCTCCCTGTAATTGCTGGTAAAAGGATTCTCGATTAAGCGATTTATGGTAAATTCGTACTCGATGACCGTTTGCTTTGAAAGAATGTCCACATCCATAAATGGTAGTTAATGTAATGGTGCCATTATCATGCACTTTCTGTATCTCATAAGGTCCAAACCATCGTGTCTGGAGTTTTCCAGGGAAACCCTGAAACCTGGAGTCATATAGGAGTGCCCAATCTCCTTCGTGGAAGATTTTCTTTTTAATGAGGGCATTGTGCCATTTTTCTCTCTGTTGTTGAATTAATGCAGTATGTTGGAGGACGGAGAGCCTAATTTCATCTAACTCATTTATTTTCTGTAATCTACTGACCTGGGCTTCATTTAAATATAAACCCACCTCCTGGGTTGTTCTTAATGTTTGAATTTCAAATTCTATTGGAAATATGGGTTCTTTTCCAAATACTAATTGATATGGTGAATACCCAGTGGTATTTCTCCATGTTGTTCGGTACGCCCATAAGGCTTTCAGAAATCTTAAAGCCCAGTCACGTCTGTGTGATGCAGCTATTTTTGTAAGTATAGATTCTATCACCTTATTTGTGCTCTCTACCTGGCCATTTTCCTGTAGGTGTTATGGGGTCGTGATTTTGTGCTGAATGTGGTAATTTTTTAATGTTACAATGATTTTATTACCTACAAATTGCGGTCCTCCATCTGTAATTACATCCCTTGGGAGACCATATCGCATAAATATTTGGAAAAGGAACTGTATTACAAAGTCCTGTGTAGCTCTTGGAAGTACCTCTACTTCAACCCATTTAGTAACATACTCTGTTGCAACTAGTATGTATGTTTTCTGATTTGATGATGGGTTAATATGACCAACAAAATCGAGCGCCCAATGCTCAAATGGCTCGATTACTAACTATGGGTTCAAAGGCATTTCATCGGATTGTTCAGGGCATCCCGCCCTTTGGCGACTATCACAGGCTTGTACAAACTTTTTAGCATCTTTAAAAATTGTAGGCCAGTAATAGCCTATTTGTAAAACCTTGTGACCAGTCCTGCGATCTGCGAAATGTCCGTCACATGGCCCGTCGTGGCATGCTTTCAGGATGTCAAATATTTTGTCTTCTCGGACGCATCTTCTGATGTGCATATCTGCTCCTGTATGAAATAGGTATCCCCCAATCCAAGAGAATTGGGTACTGCGTTGTACTATCTATTTTCATTCACTGGGCATTAGACACTTAGATAGTTTATTTGCTAAAAATTTTATGGCAGAGTGATCTGTATATAAAACTACAGGATACCCAGTTATATAATGTCTAAATTTATTTACAGCATGTATTACAACTAAAAATTCTTTCTTAGTCATAGTATAGTTTAATTCAGCAGGAGATAGATTCTTGCTAATATAATAAATTGCATATGGTTTTTTATCTTCTTCCTGCCCAAGGACTGCTCCAATAGCTATGTCTGAGGCATCAGATGAAATTTGGAATGGAAAATCCCAATTTGGGCCCCTTAGCACTGGGGCTGTTGATAGAAGCTTTTTCAGATCCTCAAAAGCATGGTCACATTTATCTGTCCAATTAAAATCAACATTCCCTGTTAGTGTGTATAAAGGTGCAGTTATTTGAGAATAATGCTCTATGAATCTTCTATAATAACCAAAAAAGCCTAGAAAGATACGTACCTATGTTTGTGTGGTAGGAGTAGGTATTAACAAAATTATCTAAATTTTAGTTGGATCTACCTGTATTCCATCTGCTGAGATATAATGACCTAAGATGAGTCCCTCAGTCATCATCATGTGACACTTCTCATGGCTTAAGCAGAGCCTGGTGGCAATACACCTTTGCAACACCTTTTCCAATGTTTCTAACGCTGGCTCAAAATCATCTCCATAAGGTGTGAAATCATCTATATATACTTTGAGCCCTTCATTTATTAAATCTGAAAAGATGCTGAGAATGGCCCTCTGAAATGTGGGAGGGGCGTTGCATAGAAAAAAGGGTAAAACCCTATAAGAAAATGTCCCCCAAGGACAGGTAAAAGTAGTCTTATCTTGGTCTTCATGGGCAATCTGAATCGGATTGTATCCACTGAAGCCATCTAAGAAAGAAAATAATTTATTTCCTGCTAATGTATCTAATACCTGATCAATTAAAGGAAGGGGAAAGTGGTATTTATGGGTTGCTTTGTTTATTTCTCTGTATTCTACACATATCCTCGACTTTCCATTCTTCTTTGGCACCAATACTAGTGGAGAGACCCACTTGATGTCAGATATTGGATAAATAAAGTTTACATCCAAATTTTTTTGTAATTTAGCTTTCACAATATCCTTAAGATGAGGGTTTAATCTTCGTTGGGGTTGGCGAATGGGTCTAGCATATTTTTCTATATAAATGTGGTGTGTACATAACTGGGGATCAATTCCTTTCATGTCTGGGTAATCCCATGCAAAATCTCCCTTATATTTTTTCAGTAGTTGGACCAATTTTTCTTCTTGCTCAGCAATCAGATTTTTGTTAATATTCAAAGTTTTTCCTGGCTCAATTTCTATAGTTTTGCTATTGTACACAGAAGTAGTAGGTATTGATTGATCTTGAATGTCTTTCAGGGGATCTTCTTCTTCTTCATTTTCAAATGATGCCTTGATCATGTGACATTGCAAATGGGATCTGGTTTTTGGTTGGTTGATAAAACTGTTAATGATGCCATCCTCTGTTTGGTCTTTAAAATCGAGGGCATCTTCTATGGTTAATGGTGATCTATTGTTTTCTATGAGGTACGATACAAGTTGTTTCTTTGTTTTTATTATTGTTAGGCTTGGCTAGGCTGGAGGGTATAAGGCTAAATTCTTGACATAACTCCCTCTAGTTATAGTCATGCTGCCTTGCCGGCAGCCAATGTAGGCATCAACAGTTGTCAGCCAAGGTCTACCTAAGATTAAAGGGTGTCCATCTAGCCGGTTTTTGGGGTTAATAATTAGGAATTTGGCAGGGTATTACCAGGAGTCTACATATACCATTACATCATGTAGTGTGCCTTTTGGATTGACTACCGATCGGTCAGCCAATTCCAATAAGGTTGTTGTTGGATCTAATGGTGTAATGCCAAGTTTTTGACAAGTGGTGGTTGTTAGGATATTAGTTGTAGCTCCCAAAGCAACTAAGGAATTTGGAAATGATTGTCCATTGATTTGCACTGTAACTATAGGATTTCCTGGGTCCTCATACTGTACAGGTGCTTCTCTTCCTAATAGTAAGTCAGATAGAGTGCCGACTACTTGGACAGTTGGGTTAGTTGTTGTTCTCCTCTTTGGATTTCTTATGCATATTTCTTTGATGGTCTTTTCATAAATGGGAATATCTTGGATAGCTTGGAGGAGTGGGATTTTTATGCACAAATTTTTCAGTTCTCCCAGAAGATCAAAATCAGGATGTTCTATTGCACGAGGTATGATTAGTCATTCTGGGAATGGTGGAGAAGAGGTGGTTGCTTTCTCATGAGTTTGTTGTGTAACCACATTCTAATTTTGTAGTGTTTGTTCTGAAGGTAATGGATTTTCAACTTGTACATTTTTGTCTCCCTCTGATTCTATTATGCGCCCAGACCTTAGTTGAATGTCGTTGCACTCCCTTAACTCGGTTTCTAGTTCTGGTGCTTTGATTATTTGAACGGATTGAACCGGTCTATTATTCGGGTTCGAGTTGGGTTGGGCTGGGAATTACGGTCTTAATTTGGTCTAGGGATTTTGTTGCAATGTATACGGTGCTGGAAGTGTAGGTGGAGGGAGAGGAATCTTTCCAGCTAGTTGATTCATAGATCTTTTCCAGTTCGACTGCCAGGTCTGACTCTGCGAGGTGGGGGAGGACCATTGTGTTGGATATGTATTATTTTTCCAAAATGGTGGACAGTAAGGAAAGTTTGGCTAGTTGGTTTGATTTGTTTGATTTGGCCATGGTGGTGTAGGAAATGGCTACTATGACCAACTAGGGAAGGGTGGCTGATTTTGCCACATTCCATTATATTGTTGAGCATTATACTAAGGAGACTGAAAAGAAGAGGATGGATCAATGGGCATGCCTATTTGTCGTGGCTGCCATTGACGGCGCTAACTGAGTAGGTATACCATTTCTGTTTCTTCTTCCGCTTCTTTGTAGACTACTTTCAATCCCATGAGTGAGGGGTAGCTTTCTGTAGAGTGATCTTTCATACAGATGGCACAGACTTGGACTGTATCCAATGGGCACTCTTTATGGCTATGTTTCTTTCTGCATCTAGGGCAGAATATTGCCAAATTTTGTTCTGCTTCTGCTTGCTTCTTTTTAGCTTGCATGATATCAAGCTACGTTGTCAGAGTCCCTAGAATATCAGTTTTGAAATATTCTAGTAGATTGCCAATTTCTGTGCGGGTTATACCTCCACTAGAGATCTTGCTATCCCTTGTGATCATGTCACGTTCTGCTGGTTTTAGTCTTATGCTGCCTCTTGAACTCCTGATACATAAATCAATAATGTCAACAAAATTTTCCTGATATATGTCACCTTTGCCCATGATGTTTAACTTTTCAACCCATTGTTCCTTCATCCCTTTAATTAATGTAGTTTTTAACACATTATCAGGTAAGGGTAAAGATGTATAGGGTGATCTCTAGAGTTTGTATTGAAAACGTTCTACATATTCCTCCAATGTTTCATTAGGTTTTGTTGTCATCTGAAATATTTCATCCTTTAATTCCCTGGACCTATAATAATCTTGATATTTCTTTAAAAAAACAGCTTTCATCTGATCCCAGTCATTTATAACACCTCCACCTAACCCCATAAACCATCGTAGAGTTGCTCCTTTTAATGTGGAGGGTAATAATTTTAACTTTTGGGGATCGGTGGTATAGTCATACCCTCTGCATAATACATCAAAATCAAACAGAAATGCATCTCGATCTTCCGATGTTAAGCCATGGAATGTAGGAATATGTTGGAGAGGAATGGCCTTCATCGGTGCATTAACTGCAGTGTCCACAATGGGATATTGCAGTGTGAAAGTTTGGGGTGGTTGCTGGTTGTGGGCCATTTGATCAAATATGTGCCAATGTCCTTTTGGGATTTCTAGGGAATTATTCCTAGGCTAACTAGAAGGAGTATGGATGACCTTAACAGCACTTCCTTGGTCTGGGATAATGAGTGTCCGTTGCTGAACTATTATCCGAGGGGATTTTGGTTCTTTAGGTTCTTCAGCTTTGTTCTGGATGATTTTGACAGCACTTCCCTTATCTAGGCTACTTAGTGTTTGGACTACTTCAAGAGGTGATCCTAGTTTTTCTATTTCCCCTATTTCTCCTTCCCCTTCACGGAGATTACTAGAGTTCCCTTCTTGTAAAGAAATTGGGCAATAATTCTCAATTTCTTGAGAATCTTGCTCTTTTGTTTGACTATGCACCTCAGCAAAAGCTACAGATGGTGATTCTGTGGCCCGAAGGGAACTAGTAGGTTGTCTAGAAGCAATTTTTCTAGGGCCTACTGATGGCTGAGATTTAGCTTTCTTAATGATATTTTCAATAAAGGTTGTTCACCCAAGGGTCACTGGTCCCTTATGTTTTTCAAGTCTGGGAGGAATTTCTCTTTGTTTAAATTTTCTAGTCATTCAAAAAATGCAAGCATTCATTCCTACCTTAAACTTCTATGCAGTTTTGCTATGAAGTGAGCAAATGAACGAGCATGTTCCTCATTATTTATGCAGGTTCTTACCTTCTGTTTTTAATACCCATCTCTTCCTTAGCAGAGAAAATCAAATATACATCATTCTTTTCTAAATAGCTACACTCTCCTCGACAATGGCACCAAAATGTTGAGGTATAAAAGGTGTCTTTTTAAATCCTATTTATCCTACATTAATTATCAATCCAGGTACGAATTTTTATCTCAAGAGTGTACTTAGTCTGAGGCTGCAATTCAATCTAAGACTAATTCTCTTCAATGTGCAGTATAGTGTCTTAAATACAAGATTAAACGGATGCTTGAAAATGAAATCTAATTACAACAATATGAAACTCAATGTTATGAAGTTCAATCACTCACTCAAAAATAATTAGTCAAGGATGCAGTAGTAATAACTCTTTCCTCTATCAACTGATGTAAATGAAATCAAATATGAACAAGGTAATCAATCTGAGA
Organism: Pinus albicaulis; assembly: GCA_034641835.2. NCBI lineage: Eukaryota > Viridiplantae > Streptophyta > Pinopsida > Pinales > Pinaceae > Pinus > Pinus albicaulis. Next base: position 955,322,605 of record CM076580.1, on the reverse strand, counting down.
CCGTAGGTAGTAACAACCAATGTCCTTTACAGTTGATTATCTTACACTCCACACTAAATCAATTAAATGGAAATGGTAATTGTGTTAAATCACTAATACTGCTAATGAAAATATACTAAGCAAGCTCTCTATAATAACACTCCAAAGGAAAACCAAACTCTTGCAAGAAAGGAATAAACAGTAAAGCTAATTGATAGAAATGAACAACAAATCTATTTACTGGAAATGAACAACAAATTCTTTCTAATGGAAATGAACAGAAATCCTGAATAGCGAAGCTCTGTATCTGTAAAGCATAACAATACAAATTATAAAGGAATCAATACTCTTGTTATGTGGAAAGGAACATCAATGCGATTCACTGATGCAACACACCAATTTCAAAAATCATTAAACAGTAAGATATAAACCAAGATAATTGTGAAGCAATGCAGTTAAAGGAAATGAAAACTAATGCCAACCATCACACGACTATAATTTGAAAGTAAAGGTACAAATAGCAAGTGGATCTACCAGGGCCGGGCCCTTAGCCGCTAGTGAAGCACCGCCGAACTACTCGAGTATCAAATAATGGAACGGCAACCAAATTATGTATTAATCATATGTAGAAGAGTTTACAAGCAATCACACTTTGTTTTAATTAACGAGATTTGATGAACAATCATGAAATTACAAAATGAAATCTGAATAATCATAATATGTCTAATGATGTGATTTCTACAAGCGATGTTCTTTTATAACAGTCAGCGGATGAAACAAGAAGTACAGATAAATTTGATCAGTGATCCCTCATGATCGAGAGATCCTGAGGGATTCGCTCTATCTTCCATCTCCAACTATCGTTTTGTCTTCTTGCACTGATGTCGCGATGTTCCTTTCTTTACTTTGACTGTGCGCTCCGATCTTGATCTTCTTGTCTAGATACAGCCTTTTGTTGAAGGGACAGCAGTTACACCTGCCTTGTCTTTTCCTCCCGAATGGTGGCTTCCCACTTCATCTAGTTCCTATATAGAAGAAAAGACAAACTTTAGTTAATTTCGCAATAATCACTAATCTCCTCAACTATATTGTAATTATTCAATATATTATCATTCTAGAATATAAAGGATCATGATTAAAGGAAAAAGATAAAGAAATACATGGAAAATGCATACCTTTTCCAATGCTCAACAACCACCACCATAATTATCATCATGACAAAGGGAAGTAAATGGAGTATGTTCCAAAGGAGTTCAAGAAGGCCAAAACTCCTACATTTTATGGTGAGGTGAATAAATCAAAGGATGTTGAAGCACATCTCCTTGGTATTATTTTTTTCCAAAATCTACAGTTATTCTAAGAATATGAAGGAAAAGGTTTCTACCTTTAGCTTGAAAGGTGAGGCAGACATTTGGTGGGAAGAAGTGAAAAATGTGAAAAATATACATGAAGATGAGTTTTCATGGTAAGAATTAGAGAATTATTTCATAAGGAAATACATGTTAAATATATATTATGACAGTAAGACAAAATATTTTTATGATCTTAGTATGGGACATATGTCATATGATGAGTATGTCACATCATTTTTAGAACTGCTGAGATATATACCTTATCTCAAGGATGAAAAGGAAAATATCCATAGGTTTATCAATGGCTTTCCTTTTCCATTTAAATATCGAATTGAATTTTATAACCACAGACATTAGAGGACGTAATTAGGATATTTTAACACTACTACAAGTACTTAAGGCACATGTTTGATTTCAAGAGTCATTGGAAGACGAATGGTAGCATGAAGAGTAGAGAAAATGGAATAAGAGAGAAGGAATGTTGCATGCCTCAGGAAAGAGGGAAAGTGTGACCTCAACTAATCAAGGTTGACCACAATAAAAATTTAATTTATCTAAAAAGGGTCATGTAATTTAGCCTATGGTAGAACAAAGCAAAGGCAATTGTAAGGAACCATTGAAATTTTGGACATGTGGAGAAATCATTGAAAAATATATTGTCCAAAATAGAGGGATGTCAAGGCATGCCCATCAATTCTCAAGAAGCCCAGAAGGTGGAGGCGTGGTTCAAATTATTCCCAAATATATGCAACGCTAGATAATAGGCAGGTTTACAACCAAGCCTCTATAATCGAGATGGAAGGTAAGATTTATGACAAAACCATTTTTATTTTAATAGACCTAGGGTCTAACTACAATTATGTTAGCCTAGAAATCATAAAGAAATTCCAATTAGCTAAGAAAATTCATGAAGAATCATGGTTAGTGCAATTAGCCACGGGAATAGGGAAAAGAGTCAAGTATTGAGTAGAAGCATGCTTGCTTGAGGTGAGTGGCATTGCAACAGTAGACAATTTTAATATATTTCCACTGGGAGAAGACAACTTGATGCTATGAATGGATTGGATGTATATTCATTGCACCAAGTTATTTTGATTTGATAAGGTAATCGAGTGGTTAGATGAGTATGGAGAAAGGAGGATATTTCAAGAAAAATTCAAGCCCATATTAGTAGGGTTTATTAATACTATGCAAGACAAAATAAGTCACACAAAAGGATGCATTTTATTTGTAGTTCAAATTAATAACAATGTTGAAGCTAATGGTAGCACTGAAGGGGATGACCAAGACATTCTAATGAAGTATCCCATTTTAAACCAATTCCAAGATATATTTTGTGAAATTATGCCAAGTTTTCCTCCTCATGTAGAGGCATATTTTTCTATTGAATTTTTGTGAGGAACAACATTGGTATCCAAGGCTCTGTACAACACGAGCATTCTAGAAATAATTGAACTGAAATTGAAACTCAAGGAGATGCTATAAAAGGGTTACATAAGGCCAAGTGTGTCTCCTTGGGGAGCACCAGTTCTATTCGTGAAGAATAATCATGGCACACTCAGGTTGGGCATCAATTACATGAAACTAAATAAAGTAACCATTAAGAACAGATATCCCCTGCCACAAATTGACGATCCATTTAATCAATTAAGAGGAGCAACATTCTTTTACAATATTGATCTGATTTCAAGCTATCATCATTTGCACATTAAATATAAATACATATATAAAACCATCTTCCAGAGTGCTTCCAGATGAGATATGAACATTACAAGTTCATGGCAGTGCCCTTTGGGATTACTAATGCGCCTGCAACATTTATGTTTCTTATGAATAGTGTGTTGAATCCTTATCTAGATACATTTGTAGTGGATTTTTTTGATGATATATTGGTCTATTAAAATACCAATGAGGATCATGAAGAGCATTTAGTTTCAGTGCTACAACTATTAAGGAAACATTAAATTTACACAAATTTTACAAAATCTGATTTCTTCCAGACACAAATCCATTATTTGGGACACAACATCTCAAAGGAGGAAGTAGTTCTTGATCCACATAATATCAAGGTGTTGATGGTGTTGGATCCACCAAAATTCAGGGGATCTCCCCAATATGAAGTCCCAACTAGACCTCACATCGTTTGGAGTAGGAGTCCCAACAATGAGGTGTTAACGATATGCCTTGGATTTCAAAATGCATAGAGTGGTGTATAGTACCTTTGGTTAAAGAAAGTGTGTGACCTTGTGGAAATTCAATATGATGCATGAGTGGTTCTAACAGCAAGATGAGGAAGAAATTGTACCGCTTGGAAGCCTGTAGTAGTATTCATATTGAAAGGAACACACGAGATGAAAATACATAACACAAACTAACAAAAAAAATAGTCCACAAGTTAAAGGTGATGGATTAAAACATAAGAACGCATTCAACCAGATTCATACAAATGCAAGTGAAATATTTCATAAGCATATGTGTAAGTTAAAAAACATACATTGAAAACATAACCATAATAGTCCAATTAAATTTACAATATGTGCATTAAGGCGTTCATGCTCTGATTATATTATAAGTGAAAGTTCCATCCATACATACAACATGACGAAACACTTTCCCCAATAGTGGAACATGAATTCAACAACACCTACTCCTCCCAAAGAAGTATAATCCCTCTATGCTATGGAGAAGCCATGACTGACACAAAACTCCCAAGCCTTTTCTCTAAGCGTAATCCTAGCCAAAAGCTTGGATCCAAAAATCCCTTTACAAGAGTTATGAGGATATATTTATAACCAAAGGCAGGTAACTCTTGGCATGCCCACTTGGTGACCCTTGGAATCCCCTCATGACTCCTCACATTACATATGACTCTTCACATTCCATCATGGACATATGGAATTTCACTAATTTAATAATTACAAATAATATTACATTTTTCACTCGTTACCATATAAGACAAAATAGGGTAGAGACAACTTGACAAACTAACAAGAAAAAATACTATGATGTTGGTGTTGGGGTGAACACAAGCTGAGCATATTGGAATTGGTGTTTCTCGGTCGTGTACTCATACCAAGCTTGGTATTTTTTTATGGTCTCCCTAAACCATGAGATAGTGCTAGGTTGGTAGCAGACACTTGCCGCCAATGCATCTGGGTACAACCTCTTGGAACTCATTTTCACATCTTATTCAATTAGGTGCAACATGGTTTTAATATGAACCGGACCACCAATGTAGGTATGCAAGGTCGGTCTAATGATCTCCATGTCCTCCCAAGTGGCCTCCTGCTCCAGCTGCTTTAGGTACTGATCGATCTCCTACGAGAATTTTTGCTTGCGCTTGGCCTTGGTGAGTGTACCAATTTATGGGATCCGGTGGGTCCTCACCATGAAATCCAAGTTGTTGTAGATCTGTCCATATGTGGCCTAAATTCTTCCGATGAATGAGGAAATTTTATTTTTGTTATGTATTATCATATGAACTCTGGCCCAGCCTATTAATTCATCTTCTTTACCAGTGTGAGTAGTGCAACCTTGTATCACATTATCCACTCATGCATGGTAGTGATGGTAGTTTGTATATTCTTGAGGATTCTAAAAAAAATCTCTTCTCTATCGTAGTAAGTCATTCAAGTGAAATATTTCCTTATGGACGGTTACCAACTCCTCATAAAGATCTCGCATAGTGTCTCCAAGTGTAGACACTTCAGTGAGTATCGCTTCTCTAATCTCCTTGCTGTAGACCTATGTGTATGGTGCACTCTATGCTGATGCATGAAGATGTTCATTCTCTTGTCAAATTTCCTAAATGTTATGTGCTAACTAATTTTTCTCAGAAACCAAACACTAGGTGTTATATCTATCTACTCCTTCAAAGGCCTAGCTGGCATCGACAATGGAATTTGGATTCTTGCTAGTGTCTTCCACGATCACCCTTTCTCTCATGAACATAGGTGATGCATGATCATCCTAAAAATCCTCTCTTCTTTCTTATAAAACCTTCTTCTGCAACTCATCAAATGATAGATTGTACACATCCATGACTAGATCATCATCAAGGGGAATCACCTCCCCTTCCTCACTTAGTGCTTGCTCTGCGGTTAGAGGTGGTGGAGTTGGAGCAGTGACTTGAGGTGCATTGTGCATCAAGTCCACATATTCATTTAGTGGCTACAGTCCCACTTCCATGTTCGTGATCTCGATCAACTATTCAATCTCTTGAGAAAACTCCCATTCTTGCATCTATTCGCTCACTCCTTCTGTTGTTGGCTGATATTTTACATGTTCTTCAACCTGTATAGGTGTCGTCTCTTCCGTTGTTGTTGGCTTGAGGGGTCCTGACCCAGGTTCGGTGTGCAAGGTTTTCCAACAAACCCCTATACTACTGGCCCTCCATGTGCACTAGATCTATAGTTATATTCTTGTTATAACCTCAACACAGCAGTACATAAACAGAACATAACATATCTAGATCCAAAATCGCAGTACACAGATCTTTCACAGCTAAAAGACAGAGAACGCATAATACAAAAATTATCACTAATTCACACAAAAGTACTCATAGATTCAATTCTCTAACAATCTTTCGTATTCATTCATTCATCAATATTTCCTTACAATTCCCTTCCCAACCTGTGCACACAGTAGCAGGGTTTGCACACAACTGGACTTGGATCTCCGCGCACACAGCCAGCATGAGTCCTTTCCCCAAAACCCAAACAGATAGCTTAAACAACAAACTGCATCAATAGCTCATCATTTCTTATCTTTTACAATACAAAATGATTCTCTATTTATAACAATCTATCCTTGACTTTCCTATGGTCCGCAACCCATGGTTTTCGGACCCCTAGTTTAACCCTTTGACCCATTACAATGCGTTCGGGGCTTTGACCCACCCCAAAACCCCTGCGCTAGATTAAATATAATAAAAAATATTCAAAATGGACTAGTTTCACAGCTTGTTAGGAGACCCCATTCCAACAGTCCCCCAACAGAATCTTGTGACTTGTCCTGAGTCACTACAGTGGTGCGGCTTCGATTTTCACACGCAAGGTAGCCAGAGCGCAGACAATTGGAGGGATCACATCCTGACTCTGGGCTGCAACTCATTGCGTAATGTTGACGAGTGTCAGGGAGGCAGAGCTATCTGGATTCGCGGTAATCCTTTCTAACAGCCTGTGGAGGCACGCAATGGCAAACTGAGCGTCTTCGGCGAGCTGGAGTGCAGTGTTGGCCCATGGTTTCAACTGCTTTCGGATGACATGCTTGTTGTGGTGAAGGTTATCAAGCTTTTCCAATATGGCTAGACACTGCGCGGAGATGGTGGACTGACCCAAAGTAGCTTCTGCCTGTTGTAATTACTTCTGGATATGTTGAAGTGTAGAATGGTGTTGGATGGCCGTCCATAGTTGGGTAGTTGTTTCAACCAATTGTGTGCCCTGCGTTAGATGCTCCTAAATAATACGCGTTGCATCCATGACCACTAAAATCCACTAGTCCTATACTTCTGGAGGTATGTCATATACTGTTGCGTGGCCCAGTCTCGGTGGTGAACCTCTCGCAACACTCTAGTGGATAGTCCTCGTAGCTCTGTGCGAGATAGCTATGTTAAATCAATTTGGATGTACCCCATAGTTGGATCATGACTGTTAACTAGGGCAGTTCGGGGGAGTGAACACACATTGCCTCTGCTGGGCGGTACTATGGAGTTGCGGAGAAGACGTAGCATGTCCCTGTATCGCAGTGTCCATTCTGTGCATGGCTCGCAGACAATCCTTTTTGCCGGGAGCCAGTGCTCACCCCTGTGACTGCACTCAAAGTTCCCAAACTCTCTTAAGATGATGTCTGCAGGTATTGAGCAGCCTGAGACTGATTCCTTTGACGAGTTAGGGTCCATCTTAGCAACAAGAAAATGGGCATCCCAAATAATGTTAATGAACGCAAAAAACTAGTATGCAGATAGCAAGAGCATGTTGTAGGGCGAATAAATATCCAGGTGCGAAGTCTTCCAGCCATCTGCACACCGTCTGGATCAATTTAATGGCGAAGTAGCTCGTTCATGGCATGTACCATCAATCATTCGGATCGTTCTTACCATAAATGGATGCATTAATGGTCTGTCACCTATTTTTCGTATTTGTAAGGTTCTTTTCTCATCGAATCGAGATGTGTTGATGGTCGTCCTTTGTGCCCGAGGTCGTGTCCACGGAATTTTAGACCATGGATGATTCCTAGATGGCATTCATGTACCCTGAATGAATGTCGATGCGAGATGTATCTGCAAGTTGGCCAGCAGTCTTTTTGAGCCCTTTACTTCGCCCGTGGGCGGTACGTCCATGTGTGATAGGGCTGTGTCACCCGTCCTCGTTTGCAAATTCTCCCAGTTATATGTGGGTTTATGCAGGTCTGTAATACAATGCATGCTTAGGTCAATGGTACCTTAGTAAGTCTGTCTGGGCAAGGGTCGATCCCCCTTTGAGTGTTGCACATCAGCAAGCATCTGTGTAGGTCGATTGACCTCGAAGCCCATCTGGCAACTGGGGTCCCTATGCACAGGATTACCTTATTCCAATACTTCTGAGTGAATAATACCAGTCCTTGCGTAGGTGCTTCGCGCAGTGTTAGTGGTAGTGCTCCTAGCCTGTGTTCCATGGGAATCGTAGGTTCAACAGTCTGCTGACTATCACCTGCATCCTCCTGCAAGGTAGGTTTCTTTCCTTAGTAGAGATGCGACAAAAATTCCTGATAGTCTGAATACAGCGAAGCACCGAAACCTCATGCAACCAACCTTGCCAATTTTCTAGCTCCTCATCAGAGTCAGAAAAAAATTCACTATCCTTTTCCCAGTAGAGCATTCCTTCATCCATGGGGTTATCCCGATCTTCATCCTGTGCAGTTAATTTATAGATGTGATCTAATTCCTCCTTCTCATAGGCTGGCTCCTTATACCGCACACCTTCTACTGGATATAGTGGCACTATGACATGCATACCTTTGTTTTCAAACACCATGCTACGCTTCTTGAGATTGATGACACCTCCCATGTTTATTTCCCAGTCCAGTCCACAATTTCTATGACTTCAAAATCAGCTAGGACCCTTACCCCTGCGATGTCAACCATGACTTTTGGTAACCTACCCAGAGGGATGATCTTTCTTTGATTTTCCATTTGCAGTTGGATGGTGGACCATTCCAATTTTGGCTCTCCCATTTGTTGCCATGTCTGCTTTGGTAGGACGTTTGCATCCGATACATGATCTAAGTTAACCTTATCCATCTCATAGTCACCGATCTGTGCAGTTAATCACATCTCTCTTCCGGTGCGTTTCTTATAGCTATATAGTTTGTGTACATCCTTGGTTTTAGGGATCAAGTTGGGCCAAGTTGTGCAGGTATTTAGTAGTGCTTGGAGATTTCCTACAGCCTGTGGGTTTCGTAGCAGCTTCAGGCATGATTTTAAAAAGGGATCAAATCCTTCCTCTATCAGTGGTTTCCTTGGCAGTTACACGAGGATGGCTAGTGGTGCTTTTTCCTCGAAGTGTACTCTTTCCTGCGAGGCAAGCCCCTCTTTCTCTCCCTGGGTGACCATCCCACTCCGTGTCATAACTTTTACACTGGGATCTGCCTGCCTCAGCTCGATTTTAACTCTTTGTATGTTCTACATCGAGGTGGGCTGCTTTTCCTACATCTTGGCTATTAAAATTGGGCAGTCCTCCACCTCATGGTCCATCTGCCTACAATATTTGCACGATGGCCTAGTGGGATTTGGGAATTCTCTGGAAAATTTCCCTATCTCTCCACAGTTATAACAGACTAGCTACCCCTGTCCTCGTCCTGCGCTTCCTCCTCGACCTCCTCTGCCTTTGGCCGGCGATCCTCCGAAGTTTGCAGAAATTATCGGTGACCAAGGGTCCGATTATACCCTATATAAGTTTCCCCGATCCATCATTAAGTCATAAGTATGACAGTTCTGTTCATCATGTCCCACTGATCAACAGAATCGGCACCATTGTTTCTTTAGTTCTGGGACATACGCACCTAGCCGAGGGCAATGGTTTGTATCACGTAGTCCTGCTACCTGAAAATCATCACACCATAGCGCAGGTCCACTTGAACCTGGTCGTAATAGGACATGCTCCCTACTTGCCCCTGGGTGTATCGGACTAGGTCCTCCTGCTTTCATGTAATCCGTCAGCAGAGGGCACTGATCCTTTGTATGCCTAGACACCCAGCATCATATGCACCAAAGATCTACGCATCTGTCCTTTCCTCACTCTTTCCGCAAGTTCTGTATCTCCATATGCATAGCCCCAAGTTTTTCCTGGATTTTTTGTACCCCTACTAACGTATCCTCCCGGGGTGTAGCTTCTAGTTTCATAGCTACTTCCACAGCTTTCTCCTATGACTCAAAGGCCTGATGACTAATCGGCGTGCGTAGGTGAGGTAACAACATAGCGATGAACCACTCTGTATGTTGTCTATCATCATATTCGAACCCTCCTTCCCTGATCGCCTTCTTCAATCACTGATCAGCCTCCCATACTGACTCAGATGCACCTTATTTGAAGTCCTTTACTTCTGCTACCAGCTGGGAATAAGATTTCAGCTTTTGAAATTGTTGCTTCAAAGCATCTTTGATATCTTGAATGGATGTGTTCCCGTTCTAGGCAATGTATTGCATATACCAGTCCAAGGCTCTATCTTCAAATGCTAAAGACAGTTGTGCCCTCTTTATCGTGTCACTCGCCACATTCTGCGCAGTCCAGATAGAGTCTGCCACAAACCAAAACTGATCCATATCCTCATCTCCTACTCCCTTGAAGGTAGGCAATTTCAAATGCGCAGCCATATTGCTGTCCAGGGGAGGTGGTGGTATGGGTGAATTCTTACCTTTGTGCGGCCTCGGCAGCGGTGTATCTAGGGGATCTTGCGCAGCCGGTTCTTGCAACATATTAAAGGCGGATCTCCATCTGTCAAGGTTGGTTCGATAGTATTTACCACTGTGCATTGCGCTCCTGTTGGAGAGAAGTCAGGTCTCGCTGACAAGACCCAGGTTCAGGAGTTGTGGCCAACAAAGGAGTCCGATGTAGTCTAGGATCACGCCGGCATTTTCACCCTACTCCAGAGAATAGTGAGTCTCACCCGAGGCGTGTCGCAACCACATGCAGAAGGGGATGAGATCAATGGCAAGGAACAAAGCCGCAACTCATGATGGAAAGTACATCGATTATATAGACAGAGTCATGTACGCAAGAGCACTTAAGAAGCATTTAGACATCAGCAAATAAAATTTTAAACCAGCATAAACACATTACATGCATGTAAACCTCTCATTGAGACAGCAACCTTTCATTGTATTAATCTCTTGGCCAAGCACATGATTACATAGCATTTTCAGCGATAGCTTACAACTCTGATACAGATGTCTTACGGAACAGAAAGGTAGAATAGAGAAGATTAGAAACCATAGAAGTGTCATGCATGATTTCCCGCAGTCGCTCTGTGCTTCTTCTCCTGTTACAAGCCTCGCAACCTATGTAGTATCCTCTTCTTTCAGTCGGGTGACTGTTATTTATTCACCCGCTATCGCGACTATCAGTTCCTTTGTGTCTTTTCTCCAACTGCTTCCAGCTTCTCTCCTGTTATCTGTGTGTTCTGCTTTCTGTCTTCTGCTATGTGTTTTCTTCATCTGTACCTGTGCGTGTTCTTTCTTCAGCTATCTCATGCTTCCGCACCACCTTGATAGCTCCACGACTCCTGGTAGTTGCGACGCGGTCGTGATTGCCATGTGTCTTCATGCCGCAACTCAAAAGGTCAAAATTCAAAATGTTCTAACCAAGATTTCAAAAACAAGGGCCCCAATAGGCCCCAACCACAATTCCTTGACTCGTCCCCGTGTCAATCACAAATGACAGTTTCCACCTCCATTGCCCCGCTGGCTCCCGTGCCCTGCTCGGCCTGTGTGCCTTCGCCTCGTGCCCTTTCCTGTTGTGCTCCTCCAAGCGGCTGTTCAAACAAGAGCCCCAACTCCGGGACCCTGCGGAGCGCTGTATCTTTAAGCCTGGTGAAGTCCAACACCGCTTGCTGCCAGCCCTGCATTAGTGAGTCTGCTTCCTCAATGATCCTGGTGGCAGCGGCCTCCTCCATATTCGTCGAGATAGCCCCGAACATCGTGGTAAGCTGTGTCTCGGCCTTTGCAGCTAGGTGTTGTATTGATTTGGCACTGGCTTGAATGGGCGGACGGATTTCCTGAAATTATCTGCTTGGCCGTTGCTGAGTTGGCCTCGGTCTGTTGCATTTGAACCTCAAGCTCGTCCGCCTGGGCATAGAGTTGATCTAACCGCGCGGGGTCTGCAGTCTCTTGAATTTCCCTGGAAATCTGTTGCAGCTAGGCAGAGATGGGCTGCGTTTGACAGTGAGGGTGAGTGAACACTCCTGTAGACTTCGCAGGAGGTCGTAAGCCTCGCGTGCTATGGAGTGAAGGGTCGCCTGCATGCGAGTTGCCTAGGTCTGCTTGGCGGCCACCTGTTCTGAGTATACAATCTGTGGGTCGGGGAGCGCGGGTCGTGCGGCTAACACCTCTTGAAGTTCCTGATTCTCCCTGTGTAGACCTGTGAAGGCAGACCGAATGTGGTAAGCCTGGATGACCACATTGCTCTCCGATATATCGGCAGGAAGTGGGGCATGGTGAGCCCTTACAGCGGGCCATAGGTCTGAGAACGCCTGAGCGGCAATGGTGACCTGCTCCTGCAGGTAGGTCTTCTCCTTGGTCAGCTGGTCACGTTGTTTAGTAAGCACTATGATCTGGTGGTGCTACTCATCGCACCGCTGTTGCAGCTCTGAATGAAGTTGTTCGGCCTGTAGGGCCGCTCGCTAAATGAATAGGTACAACTGGCCTGTACCCCATGTTTCTACGTTGGGGTTGCCGGAAGCGCCCTGCTCTGGCATTCACTCCTGCAGAGGTTGCCCACTGGCCACTGATCTGTTGGAGTTCTCAGGAGGGGACACCGGTGTGTATTGCTGCATTGAGGTGCCCATGTCGGAATCTGGCCATTCTTGCTGAGTGGTCTGGCCTGGGGGGGAGGGTCAGCATGCTCATGCGAAGCCTCAACTGAGTCAGCCCCAACATTGGCCAGCCGGGTAAATATAGTAGAGAAAGAACCCTGGGGTGTGGCCATGGGGTAGACTGGTGGTACTACGGCCTCAGTACTGGCAGTGACTTCAGCCCCGTGGTCTCCTCCAAAGAGTTCCCGGATAAGAGGGTCGGATACAGTGGTATATGAGTTTGATGGAACGGATGAAGTGGCAGGTGGACGGATGGTGGAGGGAGCGGTGGACGGGGTGGAGGAGGTATGGGGGAGGCGAATATTGAGGAATTCTGATGGATCGATCAGGGGTTCCTCTGGAATCAATGTCCCTGTGAGTGGAGTGGATGGCGGATCATCATCAGTAAGGTCCACCACCAGATCAGTGACGACGGTGCGGGCCTGCTTGGACAGAGGGGGGTCTAATTGATCAGGTCCCGGGCCCGTTTCGCCCATCGGGGTGATGATGGGGCTGGTAGAAGTGAATAATTTGGTAGGGATGGGAGAAGTGAGAGGGGCAGTATGGGACGGAGCAAGAGAACGACTGAGTTGGAATTCATAAAATAAAGGGAACAAAGGGGCACCGCTTGAAATAACTTGGGTTGCCACGTTGAGACTGCATACCTAGGTATTGAAGTGTTGTATGATAGGGACCAGTGATTTGGGCAGTTCCTGTGAGGTCCCGATTGCATCCTGAGAAGGTCCCGCCATGGCCTGTGAGGACCCTGCTGCGCTTGTCTCGACAGGCCGCTACGTCGGCAGCATCCGCTCAAAGTTATATATGGGGATCCCGTCGCGGATGTGCTTTATGACCTCCGGCCACGCAGAGACCTCGTGGTGAAAGGTAGTATCGTCCAGCTAGAATCTGAGCGGCACCATGTGGAAGGTGGATTCCGGCACGCAAGTGGGGCGGAGGTAAGTGTGCCTGTGGCTTACCCCGAACCATACCTGCTCACTATAATCGTCCAACAGGTGCCTGGGCACCTGTTGCTGGTTAGCCACCACATCTCTCATTAACCCGTACCAAGCCCGAAACGATTCCGCATTCACCTGTTTAGTGCTGGGGTCAAAGGACACCTACCACGGGGTGAATTTCATCACGAGGGGCTGGCTCACGGTAGTTTCTGCCGGCAGCCAGACAAGAGGAATGTGCCATTTCCACATGGCAAAAGCTACAATCAGGTAACCATAGATGAAACTAGTGGTGCGCTTATAATTCTCTTCGCATGCCGCGAAAAGTTCCTTGAGCACGAAAGAACACCAATTCAGCCTAGTGCCTTGGACATAGTGCTCCGCAATGGAGATGGTATCCAAGGTGCACTCTCCTTTGGTATAATGCCGCATCGTCTTGCTAGCAATGAGATAGCAAGCGAACCGAATCTCCGGCTTGTTAATCAGATCAATTTTGGCACCTTCCCCCCCCCCCCCCCCCCGGCGAGTGCCATATTTGGAATAGAGGTCTGTATCACCCGACTTTCGGGCGCGCTTGGAAGATGTCTGACCGGTAGCGGAGACGTCTGCACCATTCTGAGACAGCCCTGTGAGGCGATGAATGTCTTCAGCGTGAAAGGGGATCTCCTCGTTTAGCCACAAAGACCCATTCTGAATTCGGCTTAGGAGGAAAAGGGTGCATTGCAAGGCCGGTCCTGTAGTCCCAAAGACAGGAAGAGTTCTTAAATTCATCAGGGATGATTGCTGGAGGCCCCTGTACTCTGGTCGCATTCGGTTGGTTGAGCTACTGCCTGGTGTGTAGTGATGCTCCATATATGTCTGCCAATGGAGGGAGGGGAATTCGACCGGGTCAAACAGGTTGGCGTCTATCAACGCTGCACTATCGTATTTTCCAACCAGCGACTCTGTACTGTGGATCCGACTGTCCAGCACTGGTTCAGCAACGGATAGGAGAGCCTTTGGCATTTTGGCACGGCGCTGGTAAACTTGGAGAATTCGCCTGGAGCTTCTGTCTTGGTGTGGTGCGTTTTGAGACTTCAACCGCTCTGGTGTTGCTGCAATTGCCAAATTGAATTGGTCTGGCATTCTCGTGCTGTTGGTCTCCATGCAAGTTATGTCATCACCTGGCACGAGCGGAGTTGATGAGACCCCATAACGATAATTAATTCCTGCTGGCCTTCTTGCCTGCGATAATTGTGCGATCGATCGCATGCCTGTGTGTAATCTGACAGTTGCTGACGACGGCATGGGGAAATGGGTGGACACGATGGATGAGGGAACTGCGAATGATGGAAAATGATTATGGTACGGTTACTTTCTACTTATGGTAATTTATGATGCAAATCTGAGCGATCCTACGGACTGACAAAAAGGACTGACGGAAATGACCTGGACTGATACTGGCACATGGATGGATCCTACAAGGATGACACGCTGGACAGGCGCCGCCCTGACCACAGTCGGTTGCGGTGCTGCCCCCACAACTGAGCGGTTATTGACAGACTACCTATGAATGGAAAAGACTCCCTACGCTCATCCCGGTTGCGGGAGAGTTATTCGACTAAGCCACGCTACGGGTGCTCTCGGGTGCGAGAGTTATTGGTGAGAAGTGAAAGGTACCTACTCCTGGTAAGGTTTTAGGCGTGCGCCATTCACCCACCCAGGGAGAACTATACCGTCAAGCTGTGCCAACCGAACGGCTCCTGAGTCGCGAATCTCGATGACAAAGTAGGGTCCCAACCAGTGCATCTGGAGCTTGCCTGGAAACTTCTGGAACTGGCTATCATATAAGAGAACTTTGCCGCCAACTTGGAAGGTTTTGTTCTTGAGGTGGCAGTCGTGCCACGCTTTCTACCTGGCCTTCTGAACCTTCTGGTGGAATTCCGCCAGAAATCGGGCCTCATCCAGCTCCTATAGCTCCTGGAGGCGTTCCCGAAGTGACTCCTCTTCCAAGAACTGAAGAGAGGTAGTGATTAAAAGACTGGGCACGGTGAACTAGGTGGGAATCACAGCTTCCCGGCCATACACCAACTGGAATGGCATCTGATTGGTCAAGCGTTTCACCGTGGTCCGGTAGGCCCACAATGCCACTGGGAGATGCTCATCCCAATCGTCGCGCTGAGAATTGCAAATCTTAGTCAAGCCTTTTTCGAGAATTTTGTTAAATGCTTCCACAGTACCATTGGCCTGTGGGTGGTATGGGCTGCTTTTATGATGTTGAATCATAAATGTGTCCAGTAGTGACTTGACCGTGGCATTAATGAAATGTGTACCCTGATCGCTGGTTAAGCTTCGTGGGCAGCCAAACCGGCTGATGATGTGTTCAAAAATAAACCGGGCAGCTGTCTCCGCCGAGCAGTCGCGTACCGCCGCTGCCTCAGCCCACCGGGCGAGGTAATCCATGGCGGTAATGATGTACCGGGCCTTGGAGTGTCTGGCGACCGGGGCGATGGGACCTACAAAATCGACAGCCCACTTTTCGAACGGCCGCAACACATGCACTCGGTGTAGCGGAAGCTCGTCCCGGTGAGAGGGCCTTCCCGTCCGCTGGTAAACATCGCATCACTTCACGTAGGCCTTACAGTCAGCATGTACTGTCGGCCACCACAGGCCAGCTTGGAGCACCTTTCTTGCAGTGGGTTTCGCACCCACATGCCCTCCCGCAACACCGCTGTGACATTCCCACATTACCGCTTCCCGTTCGTGGTCAAGGACGCATCTGCGCAACACCTCATCGAGGCCCAGTTTGTATAGCTGCCCCGCAATCAATTGGTAGTCGGCTGCCCGGACAACCAGTTGGCATTTCTGGAGCGGGGTGTAATCCTGAGGGCATTGTCCCGTGGTCAGATAAGTGGCAATGTTAGCCAAATAATTTGGTACGGCTTCGACTCGGAAGAGGTCGGCATCAGGCAGCTGATCGTCCAACGAGCCTTCGTTCTCTCCCATCTCCAACCGGGATAAATGATCAGGACCAACATTCAGCCTACCGGGCTTGAAAATCACCTCGAACGTGAATTCCTGGAAGAGTAGAAGCCAGCGACAGATCCGTCCTTCCAAAACAGGCTTATTCACCAAATACTTCAATGCAGAGTGGTCCGTAAAGAATTTGAATTTTCCGCCCAGAAGATAGTGGCAGAACTTCTGGAGGGAGTACACCATCGCCAGCGCCTCCCGCTCGGTCATGGTGTAATTCTTCTCCGCATTCGATAGCTTGCGGCTGGTGAAATAGACTGGATGGTCGAGGGTTGTCTCTCCTGGTTGCGCCAACACGGCTCCGAGTGCAATACTGGAAGCATCAATATGCACGTGGAAGTGCTTATCCCAGTTGGGATGAACAAGTATGGGCGTCATCGCCAACTTCTCCTTCAAGGTGTCCAGGGCCTTTCTACACTCCTCCATCCACTGGAATACTTCTGACTTCCGCAACAGTTTCTCCAAAGGGGCCGTAATATTTGCATAGTTGCTGATAAACCGCCTGTAATATCCTGTGTGCCCGAGCAGTGCACGCAACTGCTTCACGGTTTCGGGGGCTTCCATGTGAACTATGACCGCGACCTTGGCGGGATCGACACAGACCCCTTGCTTGCAAACCACGTGGCCTAAGAGTGTGCTGAATGGAACTGCAAAAATACATTTCTTCAAGTTTAAGGAAATCTGTAGCTGACGACACTGGTCAAACATAATACGCAAAAGGGTAGCGTGTTTCTTCAACAGGCTGTAGACGGTCCAGTCGTCCATGTAGACCTCCAGGAACTTGTGAATGTACTCCCGGAAAGCAGCAATTACAACCCTGGAAAACACAGCCGGTGAATTCTTCAGACCAAACGACATAACATGGTATGCGAATGATCCCCACTCAGTGGTGAATGTCGTCTTTGCTTTGTCTTCTTTGGCAATGCACACCTGATGGTAGCCCGAAAACCCATCAGTGAAGGAATAGGCTTCGTTTCCCGCGACATGATCTAGAACTTCATCGCTGAAAGGAGTGGGAAACGGATCGTGGATGCAGGCATTGTTCAAACTCCGATAGTCTACGCAGACACGTATCTTCGCTTTGTCCTTCTTGTTCTAAATGACAATGGGACTCACCCACTCTGCTTCTTCTGCTGGAAAGATAAGACCTGCAGCCAGCATCTTGTCGATCTCCATCTTGACCTTTTCTTTGATACGTGGGTTCAGTCGGTAGGGTCGGTGCTTCACCGGCCTGGCCCCCGGTTTCAGCACGATGCACATTCCGCCAAGGTCCCCCTTGATCCCCTTCAGGTCTGCAACCGAGGACGGGAACAAGTCTTCATATTCCCGGAGGAGGTTGAAAATTTCTTGTGTCGTTTCCTCGTCCCAGTAATCTCCCACCGTTTCCAGCTTGGGTTTCTCGTCTGTTCCAATGTTCAGCTTCTTCATCTTTAGTGGCTGTAAATGGACTCCTTCAGTCGTCGGCTCTTCACTGATGTTCCGCTCGCCTTCCTTTTCGTCAAAATAGAGATGCCTAAGGTCCTCCAGACTATCATCATCTGGATTGCCGTCAATCCGTTGGCAAACCAACTCGCGCCTGGCCTCAGGTTGTGACATGACCGGGCCCCCGTCGGGCTCGGGATGGCGGAAAAACAAGACCTCCTTGACTGCCTATAGGGCCCGAGACTCCTGCACCATCTCCCCTTCGAACAAGAAGCACCGAATGAACTTGTCCGTGACTTCCTACCAAGAGCGGGTTCCCCGTTTCCGCTCTTCCTCCAGGTACCAGGCCTGGGGGATTGTATCCAAGGAGTGGATAAACCTGTGGACCCACAGCTCCTCAGGGTACCTGGTACTGCGCCACTGCTCCTCACAGGCCCGCAAATGGTGTTGCAGGTCGGAAGTTCCATGATACTTAAGCATACTGCGAGGTCCTTCATCCTCTTTAAAGCGTGCCCGCAGAGCATCCGCCACGCAATCCCATCGCAACAGAGTGTTGCGGTGATTTTTCCACCACCGAGTCGACGTGGATTGCAAGGCCACATCCAAAAGTGGCATCCAGCTTTCGTCTGGGACCATGTCTTCCACCTTGGTAATAAAATTATTGACAGCTTGCATGTTTGACAGGGTGGGATATCCGCGGATCTCAGTCCCTACCCACCAGACTTGGGAAATGGTAGCACATCTCTGCGTGGTGGTCTCATACCCCCCTTACTGCCATTCTTCCCACGCGAGTTCGGATCTGAGCTCCGAGCTCTGCACACTCCGCCAACTGACGGAGCCAGTCGCGGTCGGGTTGATATAGTCGTCCCACTTTCCTGCGGTCATCTGATAAAGGTGGTCCATCATCTGAGCACCCTCCCGATTTTCCACTGTTTCCGTATATCGTGGGCCCTGATATGGGTCAAGGGGCTGGGTGACCCGTACCTCCCCATCCTCAAAGATCATCAGCTCCTTTTTAAGGTCGATGATGGCATAATTCTCAAAAGCCCAGTCAATGCCGAGTAAGGCAGGATAAGGATCCTTGTCGCCCATAATATCAATAACCTCAAAATCGGTGTATGTCTTCACCCCCGCAATGTCGACCTCGACACCCTCGAGCCGGTCGATTGGCAGAATACAGTACTGGTTTGCCATCCTGAGTTGGATTGGCGAGTAGGCCAGTCATGGCCTTCCAAGGGCCTCCCACGTCTTTTGTGGCAGGATGTTGACGTCGGACCCCAAATCCAGCATGGTATCGCTGATTTGGAATCCCGCAACCTACGTGTTAAGCCGGAATTCTTTGCCTGTTCGTTGCTTGTTCCGCTTGACGCGCTGCACGTATTGAGGGGCAGCGTTCGTCGGATCTCTAAGTCCTGTGCGCCCCTGCAGTGCTCCTTCCAAAGCATGCTTGAGCTGCTGCCGCAGCGCAGCATTGTCAACAATCTTGAGGAATATCTGGAGCCAGTCCTCGATCACAGTGCCTGTGACGCTCTACGC
The DNA here is from genome assembly GCA_034641835.2 of Pinus albicaulis. Classification (NCBI taxonomy): domain Eukaryota; kingdom Viridiplantae; phylum Streptophyta; class Pinopsida; order Pinales; family Pinaceae; genus Pinus; species Pinus albicaulis. The sequence continues at coordinate 955,303,305 of CM076580.1, read as the reverse complement.
CCTAGATTCTGGCAGCACGGGCTCCTCCAGACCTCCTGCATCCCGCAGCTGGGTGAATGCCTCAACTGCCTCCTGGAAATACTTCTTCTGGGCTTCGGGCCTGATTAACATCTTCGGGGATGCCGGCCGAAGCACTCGTGCTGGCTCCTTCCCGTGGGCATCCTCCCCAGTTTTCTTCCCGCCCCTCGTCACGATCGCGAGGTTCTGCATGTCTGGGGTCGCGGTCCCTCGCGGCTCTGAGTTTATTAGATTCGCTCCCCTCTGCCTCACCCGTTCTTCGCACTTCTTGATGAGCTCCGGACAGTCCTCTGTGGCATGGGCGTTCACCTGGCACTGGGAACACTAGGGTCGTCGTGGAAGGGGACATTCTCGAGCCATGTGACCCTCCTGGTCACAGTTGTAACATTTCATCGGACCGCGTCCACCTGTGCGGCCTCCCCGCATGCCGCCGTCTCTTCCCCTTGGGGCCTCGTTCACCCTGTAGGAGGGACGATCCAATCGATCCGCAAGTGCGTCGAGCGCCCTGCACTGCTCAGTGTTGTGAGTCGTGGAAACGCAAAATTCACAGTACACATTGTTTGGGACCGTGGAGTACTTCTGTAGTATCGGGCACATCCGAGGCGGATGCCCCAGTGTCTGGAAAATCTCGCAATACTCTGTGGTGGAGGAACCCGGTTGCGGTGGGAACCCCGCGTAAGGCTGTTGCGGCTGGTAGACTCCCTGCGGATTCATCGTCGCGCCACCACCAGGTGGGGGACCCCCCTGGATCGTCGCGACCGAGGGTCCTACCCCTGCGCCACGCAACCGGGGACACTCGGTTGCGACGTGGCCCTCGACCAGGCAATGAGTGCACCAAACATTCGGCCGCGCTGGTCTCGCCGGCTGGAGCTCCTTGAGCTTTTCAGTCAAGCTGGTGATCTGGTGTTGCAACCCTATCAAAGAAGGATCTTGCAGGGTCGGCCCCCCCCCGGTATTCCTGGGGGTAGCCTGCCATGGCTTCAATCTTCATGGCCTGCTCCAAGGCGTCCTGCAAATTATCAATCTTCTGCTAATTGAGAGGGGTTCATGTCAAGGGAAGCAGAGCCTTGATGAACCAGTCCCTGCGAGGGGTGGTTTGGATCGATCGGGTCGTGAGTTTCCCGATTGCGTCCTTGAATCGCCGCATCAACTCCCACACGATCCTCACCTTCCCTGCTTAATTTCCCACGGCTCGGACGGGCCCCGGTGCTGTGTTTGGTCAATTTAGTGTGTCCTAAATTGCTGCATTTAATTTGTGTCAAGGGATTCGTAAGGTGATGATGTGCGGCGCACTATGTGCAAGATAACCTATTTCTTAACTTTTGTCGTTTTTGGTTTTACGAGATGAAATGGAAATTCTAAAAATGAAAACAAGTATGGTTATGTTTGTTCAAGGAAATGATATCCTCTATAATGATTTACCAAATTGAAACTTTAAAAAGGAATTTAAAAATTACAATGACAAAACTTGAAAGGAAATGAAAATGTGCTGCTGAAATGAAAAGGCGTTGTTAGTCTAATAAATCAAAACAGTGAACTAGTGAGTATGAAATCAAACTATTCTTGCTGTTGTCTAAACACAAAAGAAACTATGCTGAAAGAAATCCAAAATTGCAGTAAAGTAAATCTAAATCAAATTACATCAACTTGTCTTCTGATCCCTCATCATTAGTCCAGCTATGATTTTCTGAAGTAACCATAAACAACTTGAGTAGCGATTTTAACTTGCGAGAAAGTAATAATATCAAACCATACATTCATAATTACAATCCCTAACCATCGGTCCAGTGGCTTTCCCAATGGCTTGAAGATGTCATGCACGATTTAATATATCTAGATTTTGCGAGAAGGAAACTAATACCAAACTACACATTTCATAATACAATCCCTCACCATCAGTCCAGCTGTGGCTTTCGAAGGCAACTGAAGATGTTATGAGCAGTTTAATATATCTAAATTTAACTACTAAAGCAAATGAGCAAAACTGAATTAAACAAAGTAGTACTGAAATTAAACAGAAACTAAGAAAAAAAATTAGCAGCAGAACAATGTTAATTCCAAGTCATTAGTCAAAAAGTTATGCAAATTCCCGGGCTGCCTATCTATAACCTGAAACAAGAACACTGATCAGTAATCAATAACATAAAACATGAAAGACAGAAGTGAAATGGAAAGCATGAAAACTTATAAACAGAAATGAAGCATATATACTATGAAAGATGCAATGTATAAACATTTGAATGGATTATGGCACATTGAGCTTTAAAGAAATAAAATAAGAACTATAAAATAATGCACAGAACCTTGGCAAGTGCAGGGGCCCTCTACACCAGCCTTGGCAACAATCTTCAAGTACGAATTACGTTCGAAAATAGAGTCTCTTATATTAAAATGCAGTCATAATAGTAAGGTAGTATTACGGCACAAAGGAAGCGTAATTACATTACAGAGCAGACTAATAAAAGATAACAGAGACTAATCGAGACTAACTCTATATGTGTATGAAAACGTGTTATTTATAACAAAAGAAACATAACTAATTCCTAAAGTTTATGTTGGTGGAGAACACGTAGACCATTACGTCCATGGATCTAGGATCATGGCCGTATTGCAAAGTAAATCTATGAGGACTGGATGTTTGAATTCGGATATGGAGCCATGTACATATGTCGACTTGTCCTTCGCAACTCAGAAATGGCCATATGAACCTTCACGTGACACGAAACAAAGTCCTGTCCGTAAGGACTCTACGGTTGACTTCCATTTGGATGCCTTTGACCGCGGCTTCTTTAGATGAGTTTGTTCGAGCCAATAGGACACGAACCATGTCCACATCATTCGACTTGCCCATGTGGCTCGTTTTTCACATCAATTTTTGTAACATAGAGTTTCACAAAATGGTTGCGGAAAGTGGCAAGATTCCGCAGCTAAATGAGCAAAATCTAAATCAAACAGCAGACACAAAAATATAGTTAAAAACCATGTTAGATGCTCTTTTGCAATTAATATACAATTATATTGACAACTTGGGAGGTTCAGGTGGATGAAAAAGGTATAGAAAAGTGTATGGAAAAGATGCAGATTTGAGACTCAACATACCCCCACTTGTGAAGGTGTTGCATGTCCTCATGCAACCAAAATTTTGATAATCCTTCCTCAATTCATATGCCTTGACACTTCAGCCAGTACATCCAAACCTCTCCTCTTTTTCCTTGGTGCTACCATCATCCTGGGCTTCTTCATTAGGCATCTAAATTTGATATTAACCAGTGCTCTGCTTAACTTCTGGCATTTCCTTTTCAATTTCTTGTTCTTCTTGTGCCATATTCCCAGATGTAGCATGGTATTATCATGAATGATTTTGTCTAATTTTCCTTGTTCCTTCAATGTCTCATTTTCATTTTTGATGTGTCTATTTAAAAGCTCTAGCTCAAAGATTTCTTGTTTTAGTGATTGGACTAGATCATCACATCATGTGAAATTTGAATGGACAAAATCTTGGGATTTTATGTTCACATTTTCCAAAGATTCTATATAGTCATATACTTCACCTTACTTGGGGTCTATATCGGTGTCATTTTTATTGGGTTGTTCCCAAAATTCCGTGAAGGAGAGTTATCTTCAAATCTGGCGAGAGGGCTCACATCAACATCTTGCGAGAATGGGATGGACTATGGTCAATGTCGGACAGGAATGAAATGAACCAAGTTCACTAAGCGGGCGAGATGGACTATGGTCGGTGGGAATCATTGAGATGTTTCCTCTCCCAAATCAATGAAATGAGGACCCTTTATTTGCATTTTCCTCAATTTCCCCTTAAGTCTGCTGCTTCTTCTTACACGTTGTGGTACACTATCCTTTTGTTTTTGTTTTCCTTTCTCTGTCTTCCTGGCCATAGATGACTGTTTTTGAAGATAAACTAATCTTTCAGATAGCACTTGATGATCTTCTTCAGAAGAAGAAGGGGTTTGATGTATAACTTCAATAATTTTTCTCTCTTTTGGTGTTATTGGCTTCTTACCCTTGATTTCTTTCTTCTTCCTCTTTCACAGTCTCTCTTCCCTATCAGTTCTTTCAATTTTAGTAGTAGGAGTATTTTGAATTTCATCAATTGTTCTTTTTCTCCTACTTCTTCTTGTTGTGCTACCTTCAGGAATTTCTTGAGTAGGAGTAATTTGGGTTTCCTCATTTATTCTTTTTCTCCTACTCCTTCTTGTTGTGCTACCTTCAGGAATTTCCTGAGGTTCCTCAAAGAAATTTCTAATCAGAAATTGTTCCCATGTGTCTTTCTTCTCCTTTAACTCTTTTTCAATCAAAATTTTTACAAGACGGTAGTGATATAGATGTGGTTCTACATCTCCTAAATGTACGAACGATCTGAGACATTTCTTCAAACTATTGAATAGAAAATATGGGAGATTGAGAGTTTGATTATCTAGAAAAATTCATCGGCAACCTGGTATGGTACATATACATGGATCAAAATGGCCTCTCCATGTAATGAATTTACGAACATCTTCATGACAAGTAGCCCATCCCTCTTTCAATGCATGAACAAGAATTCCTCTTTTAAAAATAGTTATGTCCATACCTTGGTTTCGTAAGATTGTTCTCCACGCTTCATCACTGATGCTTTTATTCTTAAACCAACGCTCACCCTCCTGAAGAAGTTCCGTGGCAGATGCTATAGATGCTTCATTGACCGCAAACTTAAGGTCTCCAATCTCTGCTTCCAAGCCATTAAACGACGTTGTGAATGCCTTCGTCACTTCTTTATGATAACCTCTGAATTTCTGGATAAACCACAGCCAATTTTCTTTCTTCAATATATCCCTTACTTGTGGATATCCCTCCATAAACTTAGGTCCTTCCGGTTCTGCTCTTAGCAATTTACCCATTTTCTTTCTGCTCTTCACAAATTTGCCTACGTGAGGGTTTAATGGAAATAGAACGGCTAAATGCACGGAGATGAGCACAATGACTGTGGATAAATGTTAGAGAGTGGTATACAGATTATAGCGTAATAGAGAGCGGAATGGAGTGAACAGAACAGAGAGGGGTTTTCGTGAGCACAACTGAGATACAGCTGTGAGGTTAACAAAGTATAACACATACGGCAGTGTTTTGAATTTTGGTGGCTGCACAATAAATATGAGCACGTTTAAACAATGACTATAGATTTATGCGGCTGTAAGAGTCTGTGGTCAAATCAATTACGTCTCATTGTCACCGGTGGAATATTGGAACATGAGTGAAGATCGGGGTTTAAATGATGGAACCGTTTGAGAATGAATGCGTGAGGATAATATGGAGATCGTGAAAGGTTACGGAATTGTCAATATAATCGTTGCACATAATGGATAGAGCTTATGGTTCAGAACTATATAAAAATGTGTTTTTCAATGCTATTTGAAATAAATTTTATTCATACCTTTGGAATCTTTGCCTTTTCCCTTGGTCTTCAACTAGTTACTCTTTATTGGTGTCTTGAATGCTCCATGTCTTCATTTTTTATCCTCTCACCTGCATTTTATTTCATGATTATGGAAATAACATCTGGCTGTACATTCTTTTGAAAACAGAGTTGTAGCTGCGGAATCTGCTTCTGGCTGCGGAAATTGGAGTCAGCTGCGGAAACAGATGTCAGCTGCGGAAACTGACATAGCTATTATTTGGATGAATGGAGATGAACAGATGACAAATGACCAGATGGAAGTGGTCATGAAAAAGAATTTTATTGATGAAATGGAATAAAATGAAGTGAAATGGAGTGAAATGAAGTGAAATGAAATGGAATGAAGTGGAATGAAATGGAGTGGGTGGTCACAAAACTTGTGAAATGAAAGAGATATTTTTTTTTTTTGGAAAATATAAGGTGTCAGGTGTTCCTGATTTTCACCCAATATTTTCTGTATAAGACTGCCAATCAGTGATTGGTTTTCAGGCTTATACAATTTTTTTTTTTTTAATTTTTTATTTATTTTTTATTTATTTATTTATTTTAACTGAAAAGAACAAAAGCTAGGCTGGTGGAGAAGAAGAATCCTTCTGTACCAGCCTGATTGCAGAACTTTCTTGAAACATTTTGACAAAATCCTCTTTTGAGAGTGGCTTATGATAAACTTTCAATCTATGGCCATTCACAATAAGAGGAGTTTGAGACTCATCAATGGTCTTGATTCTTACAGCTCCATTGCTAAAGATCTTGTCAATCTCATATGGCCCAAGCCAATGAGTCTGAAATTTCCCTTGAAAATATTTAAACTTTGAATCAAATAACAATGCCCAATCTCCTTCTTGAAACTTCTTCTCTTTGATATATTTGTCATGCCATTTAGTTCTTTGATATTGAACTAGATCAGTTCTTAGAATTGCTTCTTGTCTGATCTCATCTAGCTCATTCAACTGCTCCATTCTATGCTTTTGGGCTTCCGATAAGTCCATCCCCAACTGAACTGCTATCTTGAAGGTCTTGACTTGGAACTCAATGGGGAGCAAGACTTCTTTCCCATAAACAAGTTCATAGGGAGAATGTCCTATTGTATTTCTCCATGTAGTTCTGTAGGCCCACAAGGCTTCAGAAAGCCTTTCTGCCCAATCTCTTCTATGTAGATGAACAGTTTTGGTGATGATACTTTCAAGAACTTTGTTTGTGGACTCCACTTGACCATTTGCTTGTGGATGGTAAAGAGTAGATCTTCTGTGCTTGATTTTGTATTCTTCCATCAACTTCTCCACCAAATTTGATGTGAATTGGCTCCCCTGATCTGTTACAATTTCTCTTGGAACACCAAAGCGAGTAAAAATATCCTAATAAAGAAAATGAACAACTGAATTTTCAGTAGCAGATACTAATGCTTTAGCTTCTACCCATTTAGTAACATAATCAGTGCAAACCAATATATACTTTTTTTGCTTCGATGGTGGATTAATCGGTCCAATGAAATCTAAAGCCCATTTTTCAAAGGGTTCAATGAGTACCTGTGTTTGCAATGGCATTTCATTTGAAAGGGCAGGTTTCCCTACTCTTTGGCAGCTATCACACCTTTTGACATATTGTTTTGCATCTTTGAAGAGAGAAGGCCAATAATATCCCAAGGAAAGGATTTTATAGGCCGTCCTTTTGTCCGCAAAGTGTCCGACGCATGGTTCATCATGACATGCCTTAAGAATATCAGGCATTTCATCTTCCCTGACACATCTTCTGATCACAAGATCTGGCCCTGTTTTAAACAATTCGTTAGAAATCCATGAATATT